>VFFE01007132.1:376199-437513 GCA_008921705.1 Burhinus oedicnemus | reverse complement strand
GGGTAAGACTCTAAGTAGCTGCCTTGACTCAAAATCACACATGCATACCACACACCTAAAAAAGACAACAAAGTTCAAATGTATCTGTTATGTAAGAACAACAAATACATATTCCATACAAAACTTTACAGGGATGACTGCAACATGGTAGCTCTTTTACTCTTTGGGTAGCTACAGTTACCTCTATCTGTGGTTGAAGATGTGTAGTGTGATAATTGCTTTTGTGGGCTTTTTTTCCTGTGCTTTCAAATCACAAAGCAAGTGCTCCTGCTCACAGGAGTTCACAGACCCAACCAACAGTCCAGATATTTAACCAAAATTCAAAATGGTGGAGATAATGATGTTTAAGTTCACGCCCTACTGATACTAGTAAGTCACGCTGAGGGTCACAGAAACCGGAGTATCAGAGAAAAATCCCTACACTTAAGTTCAAACATTAGACAGCATTTGGTACTAAGTCACTTTGACTACCTTCATATCTACACTGCCCTTTCCACTTGGTTGGGCAGATCTTTGAAGCACAGTAAGTTAATGGGTTTTAAACAACAAGAAGATGCACTCTTAAACCACTGACCAAGCTTTATCTACCAGAAGCACTTGAAACTTCAGCACTTGAAGCTATTTTAACAAAGGCTAAATTCCAAGTTGACAATGTCACTTTAATGTCTAGTACGCTGAACAAAACCTAGAACACCTTTATTTCACTTTAATTTTTTAAATGCTGAGGAACTAAATTGAAACATAGCTAATGATGTGTGACTAGATAGAAGTTTTAAAGTAAGGATAAATAGCATTTGATCCAGAAAGCAATCCAAGAAAAAAAAAAAAAGAAAATTAAACTCTTTACCGACATGACTGCTTTTAAAGACCTTCTGGCCTAGCTAGGGCTACAAGTTAAAGAAATGAAAATATAGCCACCTAAATAATGGACCTTTGAAAGAGACCAAAGTACTTACAATGTCTGTTCTGACTGGTGGTTGTTTGGATTGAATCTGTAGGATGGAAGCTGTTCAATGTCCGCTTTTGTCAATCCTCGTGGTTTGGCTTCTCCCAGACGTTCTGCCAAATTCAGCAGTGCCTGCAAAACACAGAAATTAGACATTGAAAAATTCACTGCTCAAACAGGCTCTGGTTCCACTAGAGGTGGGGCTGCCATTATACCTCACTACCCCAGCTAGTAGCACAAAACACTCTTCTACCAAGAAATGTTTAGATCCTCACTTCTCCCCTACAACAAAAACCCTGTGGAAAGGCTTTTCAGAATTCAACCATCTTTCTAATTATGTAAGATGTTCTCTTTGGGATTTCAAAACTTCCAGGACCCAACTTCCAATTAGTCCTGTGGCTGCATGCACAGCTTGGTAAGTATTTTTCTTCTAAAGGATCCCCTCACCCTGTTATGAAATTAATAGTGCTGGTAGCCAGAAAAAACGTCAACAACTTTGCTTCCTAAAAATATGCGAGTTTGGTCTTGTGAGAGAAACCAAGAATTTAATGGGACAGGTTCCGATTCCCACCCCACGTCCTGGGCTAGCTGAACTGAAAGATGGAGATTTTATCCTGAATCTGGGAAACAAATACATATTATCAAACTTTAAGCACTTTTTTCCCTTAATTTTATGTTAATTTTCTATAAGCCATGCATTGCAACTAGAAGTCTCATGTAAATAATTTCCACTGTTGTCATGTACGTAACTTGCATTCCTTCACAAGGAATGCTAGGAAAAACATCACTATAACTGTGATGGAGAACTGAGGCACAGAAAAGTTAAAATACTTGGTGAAAGCTGTGAACGGTACTGGTCACAAAGAAATTTCTAATGCTGTCAAACCTAGGGACCAAATTCTCAGAAATAAGATCATGCTTCTTCTGAACTAGCACAGAAATTACTACAGTGCTTGTTGTTAAACTGAAAATGTGCAACTACACAGAGCTCTTAAAGGGACCACAGGCAAAGAGATGCAAAAGAAAGCACTGATCACAATTGTTAGAAGAGAAATCAAATGGAATCCCATGGTCTCAGAGCCAGCAAAGACACAACAGCTGGGACTGCCCCATAGTTATGCAGGATATTAAAGAGAGTTCTACATCTATAGATGTGAATTACTGTACCCTCCTGAGAGCCAAGAAGAAAAGGCAGTAAGGTAGTTTTAGAAACATTAAATTTAGATTAATTAATCCTTTGACATTAATACTATTTTGCATTAACACTATTCTGCCAAGTTACACACATAAAACCAGTAACTTAACTTTTGAAAGTGCTTCACTTGTCTGATATTTAAAATCAATTAAAATTCCAAAGGAGAAGAGTAGCACATAGAACACAAAAGCTGCACAATTTAATGATTACTAGACTGGAAGGGTGGATTCTGGGAAAGAGCAATAGACAAAAAGTAAAGCTAAGCACTTCTAATATCCAGTATTGCAAAAAAATCTGAAAGGATGGTTTCTGGATTCTGTCTTCACAGTTGTAACATTTATTTGAAAGGCAAAGGCAGGATTAAAAGCAAAATATAATAGATTTTTATGTACTGCTTGAGCTAGTATTTGTTCTTTAAATGTAGTTGTAGTTCGCGCACCAACCTCATAATTTTCGACCTCGCCATCTTCCACATCCAGCTCAAAGCTGAAAGCTGGTCCAACTGCAGGTGGCACTGGCAGCATTGATCTACCATGAAAGCAAACAATGATGAGGTTCAGCATCTTGCTGAAGAAAAGCACAGAAACATCTGGCAGAGGTAAAGTCACCTTATTGATCCCTCTCAAATCAACAAGTTCTCAGAACCGGTAAAAATGTTAAGTTTTAAGTCAAGAATAGACTTCTGAAGTGAAAGAGTCAAAGGAAATAGCTAATTCTGCCACTTTTTGATACTGTGAGTACTGCCTTTTTAATTGCATGCATGTCTCAACTAATACTTCCAACCAGGCTCAGTATTATTACAAAGACCAATCTCTTGATTATCACAGATTATGGAGAGGTAAAACTGACAATGAACTGACATTCTGGTTTTAAATATTTTTTATTTCTTTAAGTGGGTAAAATATAAACAAAGAAAAGGAACCCCAAGTTCACTTTGCTCTCCAATACAAAAACCTTGAAACTTCCGTAAGCCTAAAACACACAATGAAGATAAATAGGATATGCTACTGGAACCAACTTCTGTACTGAAGGCAAGCACAAACTCACTTTCTCACATACTGTGATGCTGGTTAATGCACAATCTCTTCAGATAGACAGGCAAGAGAGATATTTTTCTGTTTTTATATTCAACAAGTGGTTTTACCCTCCAGGATAGTACTATGGGTCAAAGCTTAACGCACAGACATAGAAATCACAAACTTACAGAACTGAAATGTACTAAAATCCCACTGAAGTCATCAGGAATTACTGTGACAAATCATGTCCTCAATAGCAAGAAGCTATGACATTACTCTCAGACTGTAAGATGCAAAGTTGAACAACTTCACTGGATCAGATTTCTGGTGCCATTTTCACGCCACAACTGAAAGGGCACAGAGAGAAACTACAGATCTGTTGCCCACATCACCTTTGCCACTGGAAAATAATCCCTATTTTCCAAACACTTCATACTTTCCAAAACAGAACACTGAAGGGTAATAAATCTCATGTCATATACCCAAATTTGCCAACAGAGAGTCTACCATAACACACTACAGATAATTCCTAAATGTTAGTTGTTCCACATCTTTTCCAGAAACAGCTATTCAGAGGCAGAACAGAAATTCAACAGCTGTAACAGATTAGCAGTTCAGCCAACAAAGAGTAACGCATCACAGAAAGCTCCCACCCTTCTGCTTCATAATTAAGAACCAAATCAAATGAATTTATTCTGTAAGAGAAGATTCCTAGGACTTTATCCTACAGTGTAATAAGAGTATCTAAGAACCAAGTTTTAAAATTTGTTAAAGATTTTAAGAAAGAGTTCAGAAACAAAAGGCTATTGTGCATCAAAAAACCTACAAAACTACATTGGACAAAACTGTTCACTTACGTTTTTTTCTTGCTCAAGGGTGTATGTTATTCAAAATAGGCTGAAAATTTTACACAGAAATGAAAGTTTTCCTCCTCTCTGGGACATCCGACCTGTGCCTGTTCTCTGGTAGAGCCAAACCATAAAAAGTTCCAAGACTCTTGATGAAAGTCACGTGACTTCTTAAAAGCCTACATGGAAGCAAATGTACTTTGAACTTACAGCACATAAGGTAATAGGCTGGGGTGGTAAGGGTGTGGTGGTATTGGCTGCTGTGATCGGTATCTGCTGCGCCCTGTGAGTCTTCGAGGCATAAAAGGTGGGTAAGGCTGCAAGAAAGAAGAAAATAAGCTTCACCTGGAACTTGTGGAACTGAAGCTTATGTCCAGGTCTAGGACAAGACAAGTTCCTAGCACAAGACAGACATGGACATACTGGACAGAGTCCAACGAAGAGCCACTAAGATGGGACTGGAGCATCTTACGTAGGAGGGAAAGGCTGAAACAGCCAGGCCTGTTCAGCCTGTAGAATAAAAGGCTCAGTATGTGTGTATATATATATATATATATAAATACCTGAAGGGAGGGTGCAAAGAAGACGGAGCCAGGCTCTTTTCAGTGGTGCCCAGTGACCAGACCAGAGGCAATGGGCACAAACTGAAACACAGGAGGCTCCGTCTGAACATCAGGAAACACTTCTTTACCGTGAGGGTGAATGAGCACTGGCACAGGCTGCCCAGAGAGGTGGTAGAGTCTCCCTCCTTGGAGATACTCAAAAGCTGACTGGACATGGTCCTGGGCAACTGGCTTTAGGTGGCCCTGCCCGAGCAGGGGCGTTGGACCAGATGACCTCCCTTCCAACCTCATCCAGCCTGTGAGTCTGTGATTCAACACTTTGTTTTCTTAATCATGAAATAAAATGAAATCTTAATATTGAAATCCGTTTTCAATAAAGCATTATTAAAAACATCCACCCTCTACTCAAATCCAAAAGAACCTCAGCCTCAATTTGAAATGATTCCCATGGATAACATGCAATCATACTATTCCACATGAAAAAATAGTAAAACACAACAGAAATCCCTGCAAGCTCTTGTGTACTTAGTCTACACATAGGCTGGTTTGGGAAACAGGATTTGAACAGCTGACTCTTTTGTAAATATAAAAGCCCAGGCATTAGGTGCTATCATGTGGGCTTGCGCACAAGTGGTTGAATAAAGAAACCTTAAAAAAAAAAAGTCTTAAAAAAAGGTTTTTTAAAAAAAACTCTTTTTTAAAAAAAAAAAAACCCAAACCTTTTAAGCTGTGGTATATATTTATATTAATGTTAAAGAAGGCTTGAAGCCTTTCAAGTATATGTGGAGAGTTTAATTAGAACAATTTCTGCAGATGAACAATGCCTGAAGTGACAGTCAAGCCTAAAGCTTTAACGTGTTCTTTCCATTGATAAATCAGGGATTTGTTGTCATACTTTTTTTCACTTGCATGCTAAGCTCTTTACTTGTATATTTAAGTTTTCATTATAATTGTTCAAAATTCCTTGCATTATCTACTACAATGGGGACATACATGGTAAAAAAAATTCAACTTAAATGCAAACTATATTTTTCCAAAAATATTCAAAGTACTGAAACTTTTTTAGTAATTTTTAAAACTGAATTTCATGTACCACTACTGAATTCATATTTGAGGGCTTTGAGATTTTTTTCTTAAACAAAGAACACTCAAAGTCTTTACTAACATGTTTTTCTTCGTTCATGTTTGAAATTTAAGAAAACGCAAAAGCCCAAAACCACCAATGACTAACCTAAAACACCCCAAGTTTACAATTGAAACATTATTAATATGTAGCCATGGTTATACATAAAAGTTACATATGAATATAAACACAATGCAAAAGAGTCAGGGTCTTTTCCTTGAAAGCAGGATCTCAAACTAGACATAGCAAATATAATTTTTACTGCTTTGTGAATTCTGCAATTCAAAAATGTAATTAGAAACTGTTGTGTCCACTGAATGAAAGAGAATCAGAAATGCAGGCATTCCATCATAATTTTAATGTAAATAAAATTTTATAATGATTTAGGATTGCTTTATAAAAAGAATATATGATTTCTTGTAACGCACCTCTGTTCTACAACCCAGAACAGGACAAATGCTATATAATCTGCAAGAAATGGTATTGTGTTCGTTATCTACTTTAAAGACCGAACTTGGAAATCAAGAAAGCCTCAACCCAACCACAATGCTTGCAATTAGACTGTAAATCACCTAACAGTCATATTTAATAAAATACAAGCAGTTTATGGAAGTTTTTATGTCCATCTCCAGAGTGACTCATTATGACTGAAAACTTCATTGAAAATCTGTACATCTTTAGCTTAATGATGACCTGAATGTTTTTTTTAAATGGTGGAGACTTATTTGAATCTTTATGAAAACTGCAGCAAGCATTTAACTTGGTTGTGTGACTTCAAGGAAACTAATTAAAGAGAAGTTATCTGTATATTCTGTAGTCACAGGGCCTAAAATTTCATTCTCATTTAAAGTTTTAAGTAACAATATGCCTCTAAAACCTTCTGTCAACCTGATGCACAGGTCAAGCATTAAAAACATTCAGAGCCTGTACTTGACTTTTTTATTTCTTCAAACATTACACAGGCAAGAGAGGTTTTTAAAAAAAAAAAAACCCTCACGAAACAGCATCATCATCTCAGGAGTAATATAATTGAAGACTGAATTGCACCTCCTAGAGGTAGCACAGATACTGGACACGCCACAGAAGCATAAAATTCAGCACAGACTTTATCCTGCACCAGGTTTAATTTTTTTTTTTTTTGTGCTGCTGCAGTTGAACTGCCTGTAGATCCCCAGAAAGCTGGCTTAAAGCAAGCCTGGCTGTCTTTATAACATGGTGCAGTCTAAATGATGGAAGGACTCTATACAACTGCTTGCCTGCAAATTGCAAACAGTTTGGAGAATAAATATTTTTAAAGCATTCTATCCTTCCTGACTTGTGGGAACTCAACATATGATGAAGAATTAGCTAAAAGTGACAGTAGCTTTTCTAAACTGTCCTAATCAGTTTCTGCAGTAGAAGTCCTGGACTGTATGGTAACATGGAATGGTTTCCAAGTAACTGCTATGACACCCTGCAGATAATGTTACCAGAAATCATTTGCTGGTGTCATTAAGTTACCCTTAACCTGATTAAAACAAGTTTAAAGAAAATACCATGGTATGCAGCTATAGCAAATAATGGAATACAACTGCAAGAAGTGCCACTTTTCAACAAAATGTACTACAGAATAAAGATCAAGAATGTTAATGCAGCATGAACGAGAATGTAGCAATACTTACTACACCAAATGACACTTCCTGGTGTAAAGGATCGTGGGTCAAGAATTGGAGAGGAGCTGAGGGAGCCAGTGTTGGTGGATGGGCTGAGGGAGGGTATGTAAAACCTCCTACAGGAAGATGTTCTCCAAGCAGTTCTACTTCATTTTCTATCCTTTGAAGTGGCTTTTAAAAAAACAAAGAGAGAGAGAGAGAGATAGGCTCTGTTGCAGCAATACAGATGTAATTTTTCCTCAATAAAGAACTGCAATTCCAGCTGTATATTCTGAGCTGCTGTGGTCAATTTTATAGAGGGAAAAAAAAAAAAAAAAATTACAGGTATAATTGTAATCTGTTTCACATAGTAAATCTGTGAACAATTCCTCTGTCATTAACACTATCAAAAAGCAAAGACGACACTACACATTTGATATAAATTCACCTTTTCCAGCTAGCCATGCTTATAGACAGGAATTTATGCGCTCTAGCAAATATAGGAGTGGCTGTAATTTCCTGTGTCTTGCATTTTTCAGGACAAATATTTGCTCTCCTTCTTGCCAGGCTGCTCTCACTGTACAACTATGCGAGAGAAAAAAATAAACAACCATAGACAAGAACTGAAATTGTGTCAGAAAATCTGAAAAGTGGAGAGGAAACATGGTAACTCCAGTGGATTAAACTGCTAATGATATTCAGTGATCAAGCAGATGCTTTCCTAGGAGGGTGATACAAGCAGTCCTACAAAGAACACACAGTCCAGAGGTTTCAGAAGCATGAGATTCCAGTTCAGTATTGTAATCTAGTCAACCATAGTACGTGAGTCAGGCCCAAAAGTGCTCAAGAAATAACCAGGAATTATCATTGTTTCATTAATATACCTGTTCCTGACAATTCCAGAAATTCAGCTAGGAAAGCCACCTTGTGGAACCAAAGGAATATTCTGTTTCCCTGTTATGTGGAGCAAACTTTAAACACAAGGTATTCTTAAACCACTAAAATACAAGCTTTTTCCAGAGATGAAAGTTGACAGGCAAGCCTAGTCAATAACCTAAGTAAGCGAATCAAACTAAAATCTGAGCCCATACATTTTCTAAAGAAAAGTTTTATGAAGATTACGACTGAAAACCGTATTTTCCCCAGCTGTTCTTCCATCATCATAACAAAGTGATTGCAACCCTATCCACCCCTGAGACATGGCACGGAGAAGTCTCAGCAGTGTTCGTAAGTAACAAGGAAGCTGTTTTCTATTTCTGCATTAGTGATATATTGGCATCTTCTACTCAGAGGGGCAAACAAATGGACACGAGTATACAGATAACCCCACAGTAAGAGCTGTAGGCCAGAACTGAAAATCTAATTTCCCCCCAAATCCAAAACAGTCACGTTTTCCCATGTTTGCATAGTCTCTATCATTAAGCCAAGTCTGCTTAAGCAGAAGGCACCAAGCTTTAATAAGTTTAAAAAAAAAAAAAAGAAAAAAGAGAGAGAGAGAGAGAGAAAGGGAGACTGTAGGCTCCTGGATATGTCTAGACGACCTAGGGTGATTATGTTCTAGGAAAACCACTGGTCGTTTAAAAATCAACTGAGAAGTAATACAAAAGAAGCACATAATCAGAGTAACATTCTGTGCTTTCTTCTCTCTCTGATAAGCTTTTCTCTGAGACCACTACTGCACTACATAACCTCCTCTGGATTCTACTCTGCTTCCTGGGAAAGAAATACCTGAAGGAATTGTTGTTGAAGCAAATAAACATCTTTTTGACAGAAGTAAAGACCTATGGAGAAACAGCACAGACAACAGCTGATGAAAGCTGAGGAGAAACATGGTGAACTTCAAAATTATTTTTTTCATCTTCACAGTAAGTGGTTACAGACATTATAAGGAAGCATAAGTGCAAAAATCTATTACTTTAAAGAAGATCCTTTGCTTTCCTCAATTGGGTATCAGCACTATTTGCCCACCCAGCCCCACCAATTCTATGGAGAGGGGAGTAAGAAGCATTACTTACCGACCGTGACTGTTGTGCTTGGAAAGGAACGAATTGTCCTGGAGGAGGCAAGTGAGGAGAGATATGAGGAGGATGCAAAAGGAATGGGTCACTAGAAATAAGAGGTGGAAATGCTGCATATGGTACTGGTAGGTGCTGGACTGAGCACGCCTGAAGCATCTGAAATAAAATGAAAACAACATATTTTTGTCTCTAGCACAAACATTCCCTATAAAACATTCTGTATTTATTATGGAAAGATATCATTAAAACAAAGCAGTTCTCTTGCCTCCTTGGAAAAGCCTCCAAAACACATATAAATAGTAACTCATTCAAATACACAAGGAACAGTGATTAGTACAGAACAGGCTCTGGAAGTACCATAGTGACATCTGCTAGGTGCAAAGTAGCTCTCACTTCTCATGAGGTCAGTGGGAGTTACGGTTTTCAATACTCCAGCATCAGACAGATTCCTAAGTGATGAGCAGATACATTTATCCTAGTTAATTTTATTTTCCCCACACATTATCTTCAAAATGACATGCCAAAGCAATGGCCTTGCAACCATTTTAAGCTCTAGATGGACCTGATGGACTGCCAGCTCTCTGACTGTGCCTCAAACCCTCTCTTGCCTCATATATTAAGAATAATTCGCAAGCTCTGCTCAATTCTGCACTTTAAGGGGAGCCACACGCTCTGAAGGTGGCTCCCTAAGTGACAGCTGCTGTGGGAAATAGCCCTTTTTCTCTCCTCTTTGAAATTCCTCATAAAAAAGCAACTTTAGGCACTGAAGTTTGAATAGTAAAGTAATGAAGGCACTGCAGGGGAGCAGGAACGTGCTTTGTGGAAGTGTTCAGTTTTACTTCTTACTCTAGATATGGAGGAGCAAGAAAACCTGCATTCTCTTTTTTCGCTCTTTGATCCATCATCAGAATGTCAGGCGTTTCTGTTAAATTTCTGACAATTAAAAGAGCAATTAATAAGATAACTTGTTATCAAATCTTGTGAAGAGGATCCAGCTCTGATCTCTCACTTTTTTTTTTTTCTATTTAGTCATGTCACACAACATATATTGTCCATACTGACTATAATAGGATACAATGGTAGAGATGTAGTTTAAAATCAGAGTACAGTAGTGGAGGTGGAACACCTCACTTTACTGTGATCATGACCAAACATAGATCTTCACATGCACTGAACAGTAGCAGATTAATTTGACCTATTGTTTTTTCTTAAATGCTGACTATTCTTCACCCTCAGCTACTACATAATTTTTCTAAAAAAGAAATACAACAGGCAAGTGTTTCTATTGTTAAAATACATTTTTTATTGTATTTTACTAAATTGGAAACTGCTCTCTGAAATAGTTGAAGATAAATTTGTAGGTAGAACATCACATATTGTTCTTTAAAAGAGGAGGTACTTTAGGGAACGTATTAAAAAAGGTTTCATCCTAATATTCTGTAGGGTAAAGATGACCATAGCTCCAATATATGTTTGGAACAATCTGTGCTATGTCCATGGCACTTTTTAAGTTAGAGCAGATGAAGCTGTGTTATCTTTCAAGTGGAAAGAAATTAACACTACCTGTTTATTCATTCAGGCTTTTGGAAAACAACTGCTGTTTGAACACATGCTTCCAAGAAGTTTTAAAACTGATAAAGGTATTTCATAAATTACATTTGTTTCTTTTATAGTTACACATGCAGAGAGAGAGACAAATATTCTGAAAGTAATAAAGGATACTGGGAGGTTCATAGATGAAGCTGGCAAGCAAACTGACATGTTGGAGGGCAGGGCTACCTTTCAGACATACTTTTACAGGCTGGAGAAACTGGCTGACAAGAACAATGTGAAGTTCAACAAAGGCAAATGTGAAGTCCGGCATTGGGAAAGAATATCTCCATTTTGAGACTGACTGGCTGGTGAGCAGATTTGCAGAAAAAAAAGTTGGTTGTGGTGGACATATCAAATAGGAGTACACAAGAGCCACAGTGTACACCTGCAGTCAAAAAGGCATAGTGCATGCTGGGCCACGTTGCTAAGAACATAACTAGTGGGTCCAGTGAAATGATTTCGCCCCTTTATTTGGAAGTTGTGAAACTGTATCTCAAGTCCTGTGCTGTCCTTCACGACAAGGATAGTCAAACACTGGAGCAAAGGCTTAGAGGGGTTGTGAAATCTTGGTACTGCTCTTAGGAGGTGACCACCAGAGGACCTTCAGAGCCCACTCCTAACTTACATTACTTCTCTGTTCTGTGACATAATAGAAGAAATCATAGTGTCTGCCTGCTGATGTTACATAAACTCAACCTTAACTCTTTATATTCACTTCTGTGGCATCCATTCCCTCAACACACTTGTACATTCAATCCAAACAATCTGGTTAGAATTCTAACTCCTGTATATAAAGGACAGCTGCAGACCTTGTTGTCTCTCATGGGGATAAATGGCACCTGGACAAGATGAAGGCAAATTACCCTCACTCTTCAACGAGCCACTTAAATAAATAGATGGTCACATCAAGGGGTTTGTTTCAGTGTCATAAGCTTGTTCATGCCCTCAGGTCACAGCATGTGCAACAGGAAAAGCTGTTACACACTGGTGGCAAATGCACGGCTGGCAGAGACCAATGTTTATACCAACATTATAAACAACTACTGGACACTAAATAGTATTTGTGTATGATATTACAGATTTATAATAGAAAAAGGAGGGGAAAAAAGAGCTGTGGCTCTTCCAGCAGGTTCTGCAACCTTCATTTGTACAGCTGAAACTTCTTGATGTACACTTCTTCAGCTCTGGTGCCTGTCAGCATGTTAATGATGAAATTTGAACATCAGAATGCTATGACCTGGAGAGTGGTATCTCTGACACACAGTTTCTGAGAAACCGGTTCAAATTCTTTCAAATTTAAAGCCAGCAAACTAGCCAGTCAAGGCATTTTATTTTACTCCCAGAAAGGCACAGAGAGACATCACTATTAAAGAATATTTTGATTCATTTTATGAGAGCATTTTGAGACATAAGAGCCCTTCTCAGCTTTAATGATCTTTCAGGATCTTGTTACTTAGAAGAAAACACTTTCCAATATCAGACCTTTTTGTATACAACCAATCCCTTAACAAGGTCTCTACTATGTATGATTTTTTTTTTTCCTAGGTGAGCTGTCTAATAAAAGCCTTAGAAACCTTCCGCTTACTATCTGAAAGCATGCAAAATAGCTGCTGATAAGAAGTCAGTTCATAAACTAGCATTTAGTTTTAATTAAAAACTATGAGGGCTCTATACTATAAACAGTCACACACTATTAAGTAAGTAAGATGCCTACTAGCTCTAAGGCCTGCATTGCTATGCCACTGCAATTTACCATAGGGAAAAAAAATAATGGTTATTTCCAACACAACTAAAGCCATAGAGACCCTGAAGCTCCAAGGTGCTGTTCCTATGTCTAAGATTGAAGCTGGTGTAATTACAGAAGCCAACTTACTGGGGGAGCCACACTGCAAACTGGAAGGTGCTGCCCACTGAAAACCACCGAGCACCCTGGGACCTGCTGTGTGCTGCAGGCTGGGATGTGCTGGCCTGTGCAGAGTGGTATCCCATGCGGAGCCACTGTTGTCACTGTGTATGAGACTGGAACTGTGCCCTGGTGGATCTGCAGCAAAAGGAAAAAAAAAAATTTAGTAACTTACTGTGAACTCTTAACAGTGTTGTACAGCACAATGATAACAAGCTTTTACCTACATACCAGAAAAAAAATATACATTCACAATGAAGGTGTAAAAGGAGGCATGTGCTTGTAATTCCTGTTTATGAATATGTACTTCTCAATGGAATATTATTTATTTATCAGCAGTTTCTGGGAAAGGCCAAGAGAGATCTCTCAGCTTAAAATGTTAAAACTTCAAAAGCACCTTAGAGTCACTCAGAAGCATCTCAGACTCTATTAAGCCTCCCTCTCCACATACTAAGGTTAGTCCTTACAAAATAAGAAGGCAGTAACTCCCACATAAAAGCTAATCTACAAATAGCTAAAGAATCTTCTCAACTCTGAAGGGATAGATTTAATAATAATTTAGACATTTGTATCTTTAAAGATCAAGAAAATTGTGTCGATTTTCTTTCTTCCAAAGAGACCAATCTCTTGATTCACTCTCAGACCAATGCTCAAGATAAGTCTCATAACCTAAATGTATACGTAGCAGACCCTAACTATCAACATTTATATTGAGAAACAGACCCATGTAACTCAATTTTCTAGCTAGCAATATTCCCTAGAATTTAACCATCAAACTAAGATCCAAAGGTTTTCTGGACCTAAAAACTACTTGGTTTTTTTTGTTGTTGTTGTTGTTTTTGTTTTAAAAACACTAAACAAGAAATCTCTGATGCTGTAATAAAACTGCTCCCATGTCAGGGAGCATGGATTAATAGAAAATAATTATTTCAAGGAAGCTCCCTCTTCCTTCATGATCTGCTAAGATGCAACATGCTTGCTTAAAACAGAACAAGTAAGAATAGCTCATTAGGAAGGTGAGAATGAGTAAAGACAGCTAACCTACTGAACTGGTAGTGTATAGTCAGACACAGAGGCCAAAACAGAACACAGATCACTGAACAGAACTTATCTCAACCTATATATCACTAATGACAGAAACCAGTCTCAGTAAAGACACTGAATTTGACCCATTTCTGGCTCAAGTACAAGAGCTGGGCATACAGTGCAATGCAAGGTGTGATTCTGAAACGTTTCACTGCTTAGAGTAATAAAAAATGACCTCTCAAAATGGTTACGTCCCCGAAGTATAAAACATCACCATGGAAGACCTCAGTTTGTATGGAAACACTAACGTGATCACAGATGGTGCTTGGAAGTTAGAGGCAGTGGGATGGAAGAATTGTTTATCCAGGCTTGTCATGATGTGATCTTGCACCATAAGGCAAAGGCACAACTTGAATTTTTGAGATGCTGCAGCAGTAAAATTGTTCATTCAAATGTAAGGTTCTTAGATGGCTAGAATGGCGTTAGCTTCCAGCCTCGCACTTGCTCCCAAATGCAAATACTTCCCTACCGAGAACTCTGAACACATAATACAACAAACCAATGGTATGCAGCTGCACTGGAAGCAAACCAGTTTTTAAGCACGGGTGTTGGAGTTGCATTCTGTGCATGTGCAGTTTGAGAAGTGGACATCTGGATAACCAGTTTTAAATCCCAGTTCATGACTATGTAGCAACTAATGTTGCAAACTTATGTTGCAGCCTGCTGATTTAACAAAAAACAACAAAGTTGTTTGTAGGACAACTTCTTTTACAGGTCCTCAATTAATGAATTTTATACCAATTGCTGTTGCACAGAGAAATTATTTACTTTCTGGACCAACCACGTATCTCATTTTTTCATGTCATTTAAGGAGGAGCTGATTAGGCTTGGATGGTTAATTTGGTTATGCAACAATACTGTCATGAGTTCTGCTGTCATGTAGGCAACCAAATTTAGACATTGTGAATTCTACTTCTAAATAATATACTTTAACTATTTCAAGACTTCTGAGCTAAGGAGATGTATTTCATGTGAAACAGAATACATTCTTAATCATCTTTATTCCATTAAATTAAATTCAAAAGCAAAATAACTGCATTTCAAAGCTTTGAGCCAGAGGCCTACAGAACAATGCCAACAGAAGCATTAACAAATTGTTAAATAAAAATCTTCTGTATTAAAAGTCTGGACTTCCTTTGTTTTTTCACCACCTACTGCAGCGCTCCATACACCAGTAATATTCAACATATTCAAATGCTCTGTAAGAGAGTAAATAGAATTCAGCGTTCCATGACTTCCATTGCCAACTAATTTGGGGACGAGAGGGATCTTCAAGATTTGGGGGGAAAAAAAAAAAGCAACAAACCCCCGACATCTTCAACAGCCTTCTGTTTGTACTCTAAAACTCTTACCTGATCATGAATGTCAACCATCACTGCATTCTGCTGTGGTGGGTGAGCAGCTGGGTGCAACATACGAGGAGACACATTCGGTGGGTGAAAGGCTCGGGGCTCTTCTATTGCTTGCTGCTGTCCATAGGAGAGATGGTGATAGTTTTCATCCTGGCTAATGGAATTATGTCTAGACAAACGATCTCTCCTTGCTCTCTGACGTCGAACAGGAGGACTGGAAACATATTAAAAAAATTAGACATTACATAAATTACACAAATCCTTCCTAATAACTAAAACCACAAGAGAACTGAGTACCAAGAAAATTTTTACACTGGTAAATTTTACTAGAACTAATTTTTTACTAATTTACTAGAATTTTATTAGATCGGAATAAAACTTCTTACTTACAAAACTGCTAAAAGCCTTAGAGATGACATTTCTTTCAGCATAAAAGTGCTTAAAAGAGCATAGCTTAATGCTGTAAAGGAAACCAGGAGAAGAACTCTTTTGTAAATATTAACCTGTTAAAAAAATGGCACTTGGATTGCCAAGACAAGTACTGAAAAGTCAAGACAGCAAACTTCAAGAGATTTCCATCCATTTATTCTAGGTAAAAATGCTTCATTGCATGATCACAGACTTCCCCAGGGTCCTTGCGCCAACCATGCCATAGAATGGTTGCTCACTAAGGGATGGCAGACAAAGCAGTAGACTCCTCTGAAGAAACAAATGAATTTTTCAGCTCTCAGACATTCACTACATAACTGAGTCCCTCATAAAATTCTCTCCAGAAGATCCCAGGAAATTGTGGTTGTGGTAATCTTTCTTTTTCAGAGTGGAGAACTGTTATGTAGGTTGATTTGGATGAGAGCATCCACTTTTTTGAGCAACTGATCTACATGCATAGGATTTGATTATGTATTCTTATATAATTGTCTGTACGTTCTGAGCAGAGCTGCTACTATCTTGAGCTGAGACTTCTGTAAATCACACCTGAGGTTCAGGTTCAACACTCAGAAAATAATGCACACACAAGTAACAAACTCACTATTAGAAGTTTTGATCAAGTCACTTCTCATTTATTTGTCAGGAGAAAGAACTGAAAGCAAAAACCATCCTCCAGTACTTTCAATACATGCCTTTCAATCTCCACAACACATAAATTACAGTTCCCAGAGGTACCAGCAAATTAAAACTACATGAGGCGAAATGAGTTTTCCACTTACGGAACAGGCGGAAGGAACCAGACTGCAGAGAAAAACCAAGAAGGGTCTGTGACCATTAGAACATGTCCTCTCCAACAGTGCATGGAAGAGAACTCAAGATTCTTCACTCTCACTATTCCTATTGCTATTACCAAATAAGTATCAAATAAACCTGAAACCTGTTAGCAAATCCCAGACGTTCCTCAAGTTGAGTCCAACTTTCGTGCCGGATGAAATAGATGTACTCTCTGGTGAAGCAGGAGCATACTACCCAGCTATTCAGATGCTACTGTGAATATATGATACAACATCTCAAGCCACTGCTTTTCTGCCCTACTCCCTGCAAAGTATATTATGCCATTATTGCCTTTCTTAGAACTGAAACAAATGCTAATTCACAACAGGTCAGACAGAAGGCATAATGCCAGCTTGTAACACGGCATTCTTAAAAAAAAAACAACCCCCAACAAAACAAAGAAATGCATAGCCTTCTTTATCTTTACAAATTACCACGTCAGAACATACAAGCTGTGTTTTCTTCTAAGCACTGAAAACCGGAATTTAGAGTCTTAGTCTTAATTCCAGTCTCCTTTCCCAGAGTTTCTGTTACACTCTCCATCTCCGTATTACTAGTATGATATATCTGTTACATTCTCGTTAGATAAAACCGGTATATATGATTTTTAACCACAGAGCTATTACTGCAAAAAATGCTCTATTTTTTGGAATACTACAAAGTTGCTACTTCCTGCTATGTAACAGAAATGCTCTGAATACGTCAACGTAAAATGTCTACTCGAGGAATTTTGTTTGGAAAGCTGCAGGAACAAAGGAAAGTTACAGAAGACAGCTCCAATGCTTTGGAAGAACAGAAATTCTCTGCCTGCAACCAGCAGTTAAACAAGGCAGCTTCTTATAAAACTACTCTCACCCATCCTTGTCTTTGTTACAAGGTCTGTATGACTTTACTTTTCTATGAACCACTACTTATGACAAAGCACAGCCAGCAAAAGCTGGCAAAACTCCTGAAGTGTTTTTTTAAATGAATGGAGTATCATTCTCTGGAAAAAGTAAAACTGGATTTTTTCCTATGTAGAGTTATAAAGAAACTGTACTTTTCATTCAGCAAAATTCAGAGCATCCAGATACATAGCTCTACATGCTTCCTGAATTACTGGAAATGACTTCAGAAGAATTGCCAAGACATGGGTCTAAACTATTGTTTAACATCAGTAATGAACTTGTGCTTGAAGTCTTTAACAAAATATCCACAAAAAACCTCCTCTGGTTCTACATGCACAGTATAAACATGGTGAATGCCCAGTTAAAACAAAGAGACAACAAAGTGGTGAAAAAATTGCAGGAATTCCTACCCTCAGGTAGGAACAGCCATCGAAAGGTATCCATAACCGCAGAGTTAGCATTTGCAGATCTTAATATCTTCTAACAAGCGTGATTTCTTTGCAGTAACACATCTTAAATCCTGTTAGTTCAGAATTACATTCAGGACAAGGAAGAAAGGAAGCACAGATGAAAGGTGAGGCTCAGCAATGGTACAGATCTCCCCATTTCACAATGACTGGTAAACACAAATTGGAATGGCCTTCTGTTTCATACAGGTGTGCATTATGCTTTTACATTCACAATTTGCCTGTACTATCAGTAGCTGGACGAAAATAAAATCCTTCTGCAAATTCATACCAGATGGCTACTTTTCTAAATGTAGTATTTATTTGCTTACAATGAACTTGAAAAAACCCACAATGAATTAGGGCACGGTTGTCCTATGCACAGTACAAAATCCCCGATACAGAGAGAGAAGGTCTAAATAGTAACCCAGACAATGGAAAAAATCCAGATAATAAAAAACCAGCACAGCCTGTGCTCACCAACAGGAGTGAACTGGTAGGATAAAAGAGTTAATGCTGATGATGTTGGGTCAGAGTGATGTCCACACTACACAAACTTCAGAGGTTTTGTTTGTACTTGCCCTAGTCTGTTCCCTTGAGTTGAATGACCATTTGCAACTGGAGTGCACCTTTCATCTTAGCTTCATCTGAAAACCTCATTAACTCTGAGACCACTCTGTGATGGGAAGAGATAAAACAAAGCAGGGGAAAACAGGAAATTGGCTTCAAAAGCAGATGCATAACCTCATCTAAAGCATTAATAACAGATGCACTCACAATGATCTTAAGGAATCAAGCTTTGATCCATGAGAGTGGTTATTAGTTCTGATACGGCTCCAGAGCATTCTAAGACTCAAAAAGATTCCTGCAAAATAAGAGACATGTATATATTGTTCTCCCTAATGATCCTGTTCTAGCAAAGGAGATTGGGCGTAGTACTATTTTGGAACTGACCTAGAGCTAGCTCAAACACAACACTGCACCCAAGCTAAAAAATGCCCTGACTCAAGTGCAGGGAAATAAAGTACCAACACACTTAAATGCCTCTGATTAGAGCAAAAGCAGGTGTTACCACCCAGAGCAGGTGAGCTCGCCCTAGGAAGAGTAATGCTTTGTGTCCACAATGTGCAGCCAACCTAACCACTCTTGTCAGACTGAAGATGGCTCTGCACTGAGGTGTCTCTCCATGTGCAGCACGGTTTACTTGCAAGCCACAAGTCACTACCTTGGTAACATCTGACTGCATTTGAATGTCAGACACCTGTCTCATGCACATTCATCTCCTACACATCCCATTCTTCTCCTTCATCCCACAGTATATCGAAACTGTCTAGATTCAGTTCTCTGGCACTTAGCTTGTTAGGCACTACTTACTCTGCAGGAGATGTTAATGAACATTACAAAGAAATCTGTGTAGGTTGGCTGGACACCAAACAAAAATGGCCAAATGCAGAGCAGTCTAGGCATCTCAGTTCAAACCATTTTAAGGTAAAAAAACATTTTGTGGACCAAATGCCCCTGAAGAGCATCCCTGTACCAAACTGTACAAAAGGCCTAATCTTGTCTTCTCAATAACCCTGCAAGTTCACAATGCAACCTCTTAAGTTTGACAAACTGTTTCAAGAGGTCTGTATTTTGAATGCCACTGACTGAAAGTTTCAGATTTATAGATTTGAAGTAAAGATATAAAACTAGTGTGTTTTAAAGTCTCTTGCCTTAAAACTACACCCGACTAATCATGGCTGACAAATTTGATTTCTGGGATCAGAAGAAAATCAGTTATATATTTAAGTCTAATAGTTTATTTTCAAGAAAAAGCACAGACAAATTTTAGTACAAACCAAGGCACAATATTTCTCAGAAGCAAACAGAGGGACAGTGTGTTTTAACTTGCATTAGATGACTCAGCATTTTTGAGGTAGAATGTGAAGCAATGAATGATTGTGTTTTGGATAATTAGTTTAACTAGCATAGTAAAGAAGTCTGTGGTTTTATGTTTTTCTATAATATCATCCATCCAGGCACCAGTTCAGTCTGGCTATCCAAAACTCTGCACTTCCATAACCATTGGAACTTCTTCCAAGTTCTCCACTTTGAGAGGTTTATGAGCCATAAGCTAAAACCAACATGAAAATTTAACTCCTATTACATGTGAATCACCCATCTCAGCAACCATTTGACACTACACTAACCTCTGCACTCTCCCCAGCCAGTATCCCTCATCTTTATTTAGATTGTTTCTACGTACAAAAATAATTGTGTCTGCAGTGAAAATTATGATACTAAATCAATAACTTTTAATATCTTTAGAAGTACCTGATGAAAAAGATTTTTCCTTGCATTTTTCTAAATGCTTATGGCCCCAGTGCATAGTGAAAGAGAATCAGGCTTGTAATTTAAAATGTTAATGAGTACTCCTTTCCCCAAGGTGACTATTCACAGAAATTACAGGATGATGCACCAACCTGAATTACTTCCAGTAACTTTTCAGTTAGAACTGTAATAACTTACAGCTCAAAGGAAATGTTAACATGTTTACCATGTATGATCTAGTCAGCGCTGCCTGAAATACATCTCCCTTGAGCTGAAATCAGGAAGAATCACTGTTTCCCAATCTACACAGCTTGCTTACCTCCTCCTGTTTCGTGCGGGTGTGTTGCATCGTTCCCCTGAGAACTGGTGTTGGTTAGACCGAGCCAAAGAAGGCTGCCTATTTGATGTCATCTCCCATGGTCGCATTGGTGGTGATGGGGATGGTGATGCTGCTGTATAGTCAAAGACTGAATGGGAAAGTCGTTGTCGCTTGGGACTAGGACTGTCTTCGCTCTATGCCAGTGAAAAAAACAAAACAACAAAAACAAAACCCACCTCCAGATAAGTGAATTACAATCCACACTTCACTACTGATTTGCAGCTAGCATTAGGAGTCACTTATTGAAGATTGCACTAAAACACCACGAAATTAAACACCTGCAAGTATTTATTGTCTTTATATCACAGATTCGTGATGGCTCCCTAACCTCTAGAAGAATTACTACTAAATTATATTTTAGCAGCACTAAAAGATAAAAATTCTAACATCCACGTAAAACCAAAACTGTATCAGAAAAGAGAACAACATGAAGATACTTCCCTCCTGCCCCAACAGGAGGCTGCAGAAGCATAAAAAGATGTATAAGTGCAGTCTTCACAACAATGGAATCTGTACTTGTCAGTAAGCAGATGTCATACACAGCTTGTGTTCTGCATTGCGTCCCTTTCTTACCAGGTCTGTACTTACATAGCTGATCAGACATTTGCTCTGCGCTGCAGCCTATTTTAATTCTGCTAGCTCAGCACAGAGGTGCTTCTCCTTCTACTTACTAGTATAACAATGGCCATTGAAAAGTACTTACACATAAACTGAAAAAAACCTAATCACCAATCTTGCGTTAAGTCTGTGTACTTCACTAAAACTCTGCAGGGACTACATAGTGCTTTTTCAGTGCTAGTGATATGAAGGCCATTCACCTCCAAGTAATGTTCTCCCTGTTGGTTCCAAACACAAGTGACTACCTCTCCTTTTCACTGTGTATCCATGCTATTGAATTATTAAATAGAGATGTTACTCTTCTCGAAATTCCCACAGATGTCTCTAAATCCAGCAGCAAGTGCAATATACGTCCCTCCCCTTTACCCCACACACTATCCTGTCAAAACTGTAGCACATCATGCTGTTAACAAATATAACAACTGAAAACACAGAAAAATACAATTGAACACACAAAACCTAAAAGCAACATATGAACTACCATACTGGAACCATCCTTCAGTTCAAACAGCCCGTAGACTTCTCTGACAGAACACTCCTGGTGCAAGCCAAATCGTAGTTTTGCTGCTCTCCAGCTTGTCCATTCACCCCACCGCTTCCACTTCAGTCCATCACAGTGTTATCTCAATTAACCAAAATGATCCCAAATTCACATTTAATTGCAGATGGCTGATGCAAAGAAAACTGAACTTGTCTGCAACGGCTTTGTATTCCTACACTGCCCCCCTCAGAGGCTGGTAATCCACAGATTGCTAGAGGTCTTATTTCAGGTTTACTTGTAGACCAGATTATGGACCTCTTCTGGTTCTTAGCTCTACAGGGGCCTTTAGTTTTCTGAACACTATCAGTGCTTCTTCGTAGGTTGCCACTGACATATAGCTTGTCCTCCAGTGTTTTTTCCAGTGCAAGCATGCTCTTTTTTAACACATAAAATTTTCTCCAGGTGTTTAAGAGGAAAAAAAAGGTATTTTTCTTCTCTTTTGACTTCTGGCCGTTTTTACTAAATTTCACTCCTTTTCAGCCCACGCTTTCAAATACTTTAACAAAAATTGCAGTTTTCCCCTACTATACCTTATCTCAAGCAGTCACTAGTAACGATTAAGGAACAGAAAAAGGTCCAAAACAACACCAGAAAACCCCACCAAAAACCCCACCAAAAGCATAAGTAAACAGGGGTGTCCATTTTGAATTCTACATCTGATGGTTTCCTTAGGGAAATAGGCTGATGATGTATGTATCTGCTTGTTGTTCAATCTCTTTTGAACTCCTTAACCAACTCCATTTGAATTTTAAAGAGAAAAATTGGTCAAAAGACAAGTATGCACCTGAAGGTTCATGAAAGTAGATGTCCAAGCAAAGGATGACTCTTCCAGAAGGCTGCCAGCCCTCAGGAGTTCAACACCAAAAAACTGGGAGAGACACCTGAGAAATGCCTTCAGAGCAAAGCTGAATATGAAATATTTTCAAAATATGAAAAAACATATTTTGTTAGGATTTCAGAGAACCTTGCCAAAGGACAAATCATAAACAAACTATGCTACATTCGTTCTGCCAGAGTTGCTTATTTAATCTGTTTTATTGTTGTGATAGAATGAGTCAGAGAGAGGACGATTTGTGGCCCAAGTTGGAGCTTTCAGGATGGGAGAACTTTTACATCAGGATGACTGAAGTTTATTCAAAGAGAAACACAGGTAATAAGAATGCAGGTAAATAAGGTATGCTGGGGTCTTGGGAGTGCAAAAGGAAAAGTCAAATGGAGGAAGGAAACACTGGGTTTAGTGAAGCTGGCAGAAAACAGATTATTTTTCCTTTTGTATGTGGAGTGCACCACTTCAAAGACAGCGGAGATGTAAACTGCTACATAGTTAGCCTTCATTATCACTCCAAATTACTAACTCACACGGCTATTTCAAACTTCATAACAAATGCTCATTGTCCTGTGCACTAATCAATGGTCTTTTCACTCAAAATTGTTTTCCATTAGAAAGAAAATAAAGATCAAATAATTTTTGGAACTACATACAAGCATAGATTTAAAATGTAATTATGTCTTTTTCTGTACTGAAAAAAAAGTAACCTGAAGCTAAGCCAAACTTACTTGCAAACAGATGGCATTAAAAAAACCAACAAACAACACAAACCTAAACTCAGAATTTGGTATTTTACCTTAGTTTTTATTAAGAAAACAATTCTCATGTGATGATTGTAGCAAGGTAATACTAGCACGTGGGAAAGTACACGAAGCTAATGACAGACACATATCCTCTATAATTTAAGATTTGTTTTCATGTCATTTTCAGTAAGCATGTGGAATAACTAGATATTGCCAGTATAATTTTGCAATCGACATTACTATTGGTCATGAAGTTCAATAGTTTATTTGTGGAATACAATATTTTCAGCAATAACAGTAGCTCCTCAAATCCCCAAACCACTCAAGTTGCATATTGCTAATATTTAAAACATTCTCTGGGACTACTGCTGCTTTTTACAGCCATTATGCTATGTATTTTTCTCCTGCCAAAGATGCAACAAGAATAGAATGTCTGGCAGCTATCAAGAGCATTGTATCTAGCTTTTAAATAATAAGGTAAAAGCACGACCTTATTTTAAATATTAGTTCAACAAAAAGAGCGTGGTGAACAGAAATATAGATTACTTCATATTTAACAACATCAGGACAAAGGTGTCAGATTGCTACTAGTAAAAGAAGCAACTTATGTCAGGACACTAAAACCTACAATCTCATCCCTAAAAGTCGGCATTTCACAGACATCCCAAGTACAGTTTTGCCCCATTCTCATTTGTGAACCCTATAAACTCTGTGTTATGGTAACAAGGATGATAAAGAGTGTGCCCATTTGTAAAACATCCTTTAAAGGAAACATACTACGAAAAAATATAATTTTTTGTTATACTTCTGTATATGTTTCTCGTAATTTTTTGTATGTTTTATCTAAATGACGTTCCATTTCATTTAAGAAAGACTAGATATTTTCACCAAGACAACACCCTTTAAGGTGTTTCTTTTCCATTCTCCTTTTCCAGTCAAATTATAAAGACTGCACAGACTCACACAGATGATCAGCCATCACAGACCAAAACAATTGCTGCCAATATCGGAAAAATCACTCTCCTCTCCAATTTTCTGCATATTCCCACTTAATGGTTCTGGGAAGTACAACAAGAAAATACTCCATACCCCCAATCTCAAATTTAGAGAACAAACTACAACTAGCCTGCAGACCATGAAGACCTGTATTTCAAAAGTAAACTAGTGCTTGAAAAGTATTTTCTAGCACAGCCTTTTCCTTAGGAGGTTTTACACAGGAAGCACAAGCTGATGGGTATACCTTATATAACCGTACCAAGCTGACTGGAAATGTGCAGCTGCATGTTTCCTCTTCATGAACACATACTGAGAATGCCATGAAACACGGAAGTTTATAAGCATTTTCAAATTTAACTAAAGGCATCTAATGGGCTAGTAAACTGAGCATTTTGCATATCCTACCTGCAAAGGATCTATACACTCCAACAACATTGATCTGGTTTACATCCTAATGTTTCTAATACTCTGATCATACCTACAGTAATAGTAAATCCTTCGGCTGAGCAGACAGTTGTGGCTTATTCATAGTCCAGGACTAAGCTCATTTGAAGTACATTACATAGCTCAGGTCTAGTAAGCTCTGGAAGAGCTGTGCCCCATGACCCCAGAACCATGACAAAGAAAGTCACTTACGTGACTGGATGGAGTCATCAAGGCCCAGATGGTCTTCCAAGCATTATTGTCTTCTTTCATCTCACTCCCAGAAAGCAGCAGAGGCAGAAGTTTAACTTGGGTGTGGCATTACAAGGTAGAGTTTACAAGCCAGTTCAGTGCAAAGCTGTATTTAACTAACCTGCTGCTCTTGGAAGAGCGCTGTGCAGTGTAGTTGAGATTCTTTGTCATCAGGCGTCTCTGCACCACAGCATATCCTGGGTAATGTGCTTTTTTTCCAGTGTCTAACCATTCACCTAATCTGTCATTACCTTCAACAATAAAGAAATATGAAAGATGTCATCTCTTCACCAGTCTGTCCCTCGCAAAATTTTACGAGCCCATCAACTAGCTCCAACAGAAATCGGCCAATGCCTAAAAAAGAAATAATCTATTCTGATACCTTTTATGACAAAAAGTTAACTTCTGGCAAAGGGGGAAGACAGAAGTGGTTATTCCCATACTGTAATAAACACATGCTTAGTGACCAATGACAAAGGTGTACATACAATTATAAACTAATCCAGGATCGGTATTAGAGACAGAACTCTGGTCTTTACTGCAGTCTGTGTATCACAGAAGTGGGAACACAAATCAAGCTACGAACACTGGAGTCTTGTTTCCAAACATGTTTTATTTCTGCTGCAAGAACGACAGCAATGTATTTCCACAGAATTATTGTACATTAATTCTCTTACTAAAGTCCTCTGCATGAAACTTAGCTCACACATTAAGAGGATTTTCTATATTTGTCTAGGATTTCCAAGAATCTTTTAAGCTACCAAAACCCAAAATAAGCTGATCGGGTTTTTACCTCTTTTTAAAAAGCAATGATAAAATGAACAGATCAAGTAAATGCAATGCATATCCCACATCTGCATTTCAGTAAACATGTAATACTCTGTTCTTCTCAAAATCTTACCTAAAATATCACTCAGAAGCAGTTCACACAGAACGCTTTTGTGGACTGTTAGCTCAGTCATATGCTGTAACCAATGCCGTAAACTGTAACCTACTCAGATATTTTGACAGTCACAACCACCACAGTAACCAATTACCTCAAACTTTGAGCTTTCATCCCCTCAAGCCTTGACACATGGCACAGGCTACACAGGCACACGTAGAGCGACGTGATGGACTGTTTTTATCAATTACCTATATCAGCCCTGAGAACAGTAAGTGTACAGTGATGTCCACAGATGTTTCTACATTAAAAAATTGTGAATAATAAAGGTGAAATTTTTTTTTAGGAAGCAAGCATTGTAATAAAACCATTTATTTAGATGATGTAAAAGAACAGATGTGTAAAACCAATCTGAGACAGACATGCACCACCTCAGGAAAAAAGATCTTTGAAAAATCAGTTCTAGCACACTGGTATTACACCTTGGCAGTATTAAACAAGAACTGTAATGTTCAAAGCAAGCAGACTTTTGCTTTAGAAATCTACAAAGTTTTCCTACATTCTGAATCAAAGTCCACAAGAGAAGCAGAAAACAGTATCAAAACATTATCTGCTTTTCAATTTTTACATTAATGATAAAATGTAATTAATACTTATTATTATGAACAAGGAAATTCCATTTTATCTGTTGGCTTCTGTGTGTGTGAATGGGGTACTTATTAGAAGACTGTTTTTACCTACTTACATTTCATCCACCTTTAATGTGTGAAAAAGTTAGGTTTAATCTGATAGCAAATGCAGGACAACATAGGCCACAAAAGCTGAAGCGTTAATTATACTGTCTTTCTATATGTGCTGTTAGGCACCAAAGACAATGTAGATTCCTTTAGAGAAAGAAATTAATCTTATGTCTGTTTTCCCCAATCCTTGCGAGCAGTCTGGCAACCTTTTACAAAAGCCAGCTATCTACATCTGGAAAAAAATTCTGGTTAAAACACTTTGACAGAAACACTGCCTATTATGTCATTTCCAAAGCTAAGCCACCAGCCTGATTAATAGCAAATTATCAGTGCCCTTAAATGCACTTCTAAGAGCACTTTGTTTTCTCTGCCTGCTCCAAAAATAGTATTCCCTTTCCATGTTTGGTCCACATACACATTAACTGCGTAAGAAATAAGGAAGTACAATGGAGAAAAGTACTTGTAATTAAAAATGCATGATAAGACTAATTATTTATACTACTTGCTCTTCCAGTGTATTGATAAGTCATCACTATGGTAACACTTTTTTCACTATGGTGACAGAGCTCTTGATCCCCTGCATACTGGAGACTGTGAATATAAACATCAGCTGCCAAAACAATAAAAGAAGCAAATCTCTTTGAACAGCAAGGAAAAGAAACTAAAGGGATGTTATGTGAGGAGCAGGCACCTCCTCTGGGCCCAGGAATTCCTCCTGCCCAGTCCAGTGTGTTGAGGGAGCAGGGTAGTAGTGGTGTGTCCATCCCTGGCTGAGGGTCACAGCTGCTCTTTCCTGTTTACAGACTCAACCAGCAGTAACCATTTTTCAGGTTCAACTAGTAGTAAAACTGAGCATGTACTGCAGAGACATAGCACACACACAGGGCATTGACACGGCTGGTCACACGCGCTGCCACAGACAAGGCACGGCCCTCAAGAGCACCTGCATACAGCATGCACATAAACACAAGGACAGACAGCCAAGTCCCCTACTCCTTGCAGTCTGGCAGAGACAGGTCACTAGTGCAGCACGTACACGACAGTCTCCAGGTTCACAAACACACACCCATTCATGGATATCCCAAGTACCATCATGGCCCCTTTGCCCAGCCAGCACCCCTGCTCCAATCCTGGGCCCCCTTACCTTCCCCACAGGTTCCCTACTCATTGCCTGGTCCAGCTTGGCGCTCGCTGCAGACATACAGAACTCACACACTCGTACCACAGGCACACCACTCACAGGTTCCCCAAAATCTCAGCATGGACACTCCAGTCTGGTCCCAAGGCCTCCACTACTCACCAACTGGTCCAGCCTGAAGATGGCCAGCAGATACACACACACACTCCGCCCCATGCACAGCAGATTTGGGGAAGATAGAGACACTCATTCCCTGCCAACAGTCGGCACCAGGCACACAGGCTGCGACCTGCTGTCCCACTCCTGCCACTGACACTGAGACTCTCAATCACTCTGGTCCCCCTAGTAGCTGGCTTTGGGGACACACGCCCTTCCTGCTCCAGAGGTTGGCGGCAGAGACACTCACTCACCCCAGCAGCTGGTACTTGGTACTTAAGATACCACTTGCTCCAGTAACTGACATAAGCCTGGGGTGCCCACATCCCTGGTGTGACTCCAGTAGCTGGCACCCATTCCACTCACACCTGTCCCCCCCGCAGTAGCTGGCACTATGTATATAGAGTCTCTAGGAAACCAATAAGGTAATCCAGAGAGCTACAGCCCCTCCAGCTCCTGACATCAAGAGCTCCACTCACTTCCATTGCTGGCACCGCAGACATGGTGGTGCCTACACCTCCAGCGCAACTCCAGTTGCTGGCCTAGTCTCCACTTAAACTGGTCTCACTCCCTACAGCACTCACACACATGGGATAGAGAGTGAGATTATGCAGAGAGGTAGTCAATAAAAGATCTAATAAAATAGGACGGACTGCACTTATCAGGCACAGGGGTTAGCCAGGCAAGTGTATAGACTGGCCACAGTTTACACATGATTGGCCCCTTTTCTGTCTGGCCCCATGTTGTCTCTCCCCAACTCCCTTCCCCTGCACACTGACTCCTCTGCTGGCAACCCCTACAACATCCTGGACCCTCAGGTTTGCATCCTTATCAGTCACAAGGTCCTTCTTTGCATGCAGTTTCCCCACTGCCCATCAGTGTGACTGACCAGGTTTGTTTCTTGTCTTTGTCTCCATTAAGTTTGTCTGGCACATTTGTGTCTCTGTATGTTTTGGTTATGGCTTCCTCCTTTTCCTTATAATCCCATTTGACAAGGTCTTCAATCAAATAATCTCACTGAAACAAACACTCCCACATTCCACATAACCTCATCAATTAGTGACTGACCAGGTTTAGTCCTTGTTACTGCCTCCCTTACTATTTTTTTGGTCAGGTTTTTGTATCAGAATGTTCCTATTTATTCCCCATTTTATTATTATCCCCTTTTGGAACTGAAAAGGTCCTTGACCAGACACACTTAGAACAAGTTGATGCTCTCTCCTTCCACATACCGCTACAGAAATCACGCAACTCTTCCACTAATGATACACAGAAAAATTATAAGGATGCTGATAGATACTACAGTCCATGATGAGTGAGATCAAGACTACCCCTGAAAACAGTAAAAACTAATATGGAATATAGAAAAAACCAACAGCCCCTCCTCGTTGCCCTAAACAAGAATATTTAACAAAAACGCAAAGGATGGTGTAGGGCATGAGAAGACTTGGTAAACCAGGATAGTTCACCTCCCCCATCCAAGTACATAGAGCCCCAAGCACATCTTATCTTGATGTTACAGTAACCCAGGATAGTTTACCTCTCCTCCCATCTGCACCTACTTTTGCACAGATGCCAACAATGGCGGCCAGCTGCAGATCTCAGAATTTGGAAAACACTATTTGCATTACATCAGTGAGCTGGCTAATGATCGAAACAGAACATTGCATATGTATGATATGTGAATCAACACAAGTTTTATTATCCACCCCTGCAGTGCTTTCCCTTGAGCTTCACTCCTAAGCTGGGCTCCACCATGCTGGGTCCCCATTTCATTAGCATTGGTGTCCCTGGGCTCCCGCTGTGGCAATGGTAGGCTTTCATTAAAGCCAAAGCTTTCACTTGCCAAGTGTTGTGCCTCGCCTCTGAGATTCAGACACACGTTTTCTGTAACAGTGGGGAAAAAAGAAACAGGAAGAAAAAAGTTTGATTGTATTAACTTGTAAGCTGATAGATTAAAAGCTCTTGGGGTTTATAGGTAAAGCTTAACATTTCCTTTAAATATACTCTTAAAATTCTAGCTCTAAATAAATTAGAAAGGAGCTACTGAACAGAAGCAAATATGTACAACAAATTAAGAGCCCTGTGCCACAAGTGGCAGAAAGAGTTACAGATTTTATGGAAAGATGGACTATTTCCAAGCCTAACTGCTATACTTTTTCCAAGACAAAATAAACAAAGATTATCCAGTTGGACACAGGGCTGCATCAAAGGACTTGTCTATATATAAAGATTTGCCAGCAGAATCATGCTGCAAAGACAGACAGCTTTTGTGGGCAAAAGCTCTTCAGAGGAACTTTAGCTGACAGAATAAACATCAGCAATAAAAATCTTTTGCCAGTATAATTGGGTTTCCCCAAAGAATTTTGCTGGCTTAGTTGCATTGGTTAATGTAGTGATCTTTTTCATCCTACTATGTACCACTTCAGCTAGAGCACAAAACCCTGCTTGCTCAATTTCTGCACTGTTAAACAGGATTTGGAACCCCTGCTTCAACCCACCACTATTCACATCACCATTTTATCTGTTCTCATGAATTAGAGAACATCTGGAATATACACCATAACTTCCCTGGTAAGAACTGGAAAATTTCATGGTTGTTGATAATGAGCACAATCTGGTACAATAAAGTGGTAAAGTGGAGGTAAAGCAGGTACATGGTGAGCAAATAAAACTTCTAATATTGCTGTCCACACCCTGCCTCCTCCAGGCACCGAATATAAATTCTAGAACGTAATCACTCAAGACAACTGCTTCAAACAACGCATCAGATCTTTTCTAAGTCCCATTCAGATTTTACTGAAAAACGTGGCTACCATTAATATTCAGAGCCATTTCTTGCTAGACAAGCTTTGATTTCAGAGTTGTGAAGGGGAGACAACTTGGAAATATGGCTGGCTGGGCACATACAAGACCACTTCCTGACAAAGGAACACTAAGGTTATCTGAACTTGGTCTAATGAAAAATTGGCAAAGAAATACAAACCTTCTCAAATCTGAAAGCTGGCTTAAACAAATCAGGTGGCTAAAAGGAAGGTCAAAATGAGCCAATTCTTGCAGTAGGTCCAAAAGTTCTACGAGATAGCACCTAGAGTACTGTGTCCAGTTCTGTGCTCCCCAGCACAGGAGAGACATGGACATACTCGAGAGAGTCCAACCAAGGGCCACAATAATGATTAAGCATCTCTCATATGAGGACAGGCGGAGAAACATGGACTGATCAGCCTGAGAAGGCTGAGGGGAGAACTCATCAACACGTACAAACACCTGAAGGGAGGGTGCAAAGAGGACAGAGCCAGACACTATTCAGTGGTGCCCAGTGACAGGACAAAAGGCAATGGGCACAAGCTGAAACACAGGAGGCTCCATTTGAACACGAGGAAAAACTTCTTTACTCTGTGAGGGTGACTAAGCATTGGCACAGGTTGCCCAGAGTCTCCCTCTGTGGAGATACTCAAAAGCTTTCTGGACATGACCCTGGGCACCTGGTCCAAACTCAGCCATTTTGTGATTCTGCAACAGCACAAATGAAAGCAGGATCTGTTTCTCACTCTATGCTAAACACTAGGCTTTTACAAGTGCTCTCCTGTGAAAGATGCAAAGTGTTAACTCAAATAGTACACTTAGGGTAGAGCTCCAAGAGCTACCCTTGAGACACAAAGTATCCTTTTGTGAGCATATAAGCTTCCCCACTGAACACCAGACACACCTGAGTATTTAAAATGCATTTCCCTCTGCACTTCAGAAGGCTGTAAAGTATTAAGAAAATCAGTATGTAACTAGTACTTGGAATGGAAATTCCACAAATAGAGATCAAGAAACAGTAAGCATGACACTAACTGTTTCTACGCCTATAGCAAAATGCACAGAAAAAAAGTCGTTCAGAAGAAAACCTCTCTTAGTGCCCTCTCTGTGTGGGATTAGGGAGAAAATACTCCGTATTTCAATTCCTAGATACGGAATAGTCCTTAGCAAGGCACATCACAAGCCTACGATGTTTCCTCCAACTTGCTTTTGAAATACCACCATGTGGTAAGAAAAAACCCCTACTAACTCCATCTTAAAATAGAAACCAATCCACAATAACAATGTCAGGTTGCCAGTATAAAATTTCCGGTATCAGGTTTACCTGTACCAGGTTTCTTAATAATTTCTGTGAATAAAGAGCCCTTCTCATAGTGAAACAATGAAAATTTACACAGTATTTAGTAAAAGGAACACAATCTGTAAAACAAGAGCAACACTACCGAACATGGTATAAAGAGGATGCAAGTCCATCTGATTTTTTTGTGTTTCAAAGCTATGATGGTATATATCAATTAGACTGTTTCTGTATCTAACAATTGTACCAAGAACATTCATCAGTAATCCTTCTGGGCCATCCATAATCCACTCACGGTTAATAGGATTAATTCATTATTGACTGACTGTGAGCACAATGGCCAATGTTGTTCTTCGGCAATCAGAACTGACAACAAATCCTCCATGTGCAGGGTTTCTGCAAAAGATCTGAGGTATTCAACAGCAAATTGGATACCAATAGCATAGAATATATTCCACCAAACGCATCTCTTCATTTTACTTATGATAAAAACATATTAATAACCTGAATATTTAATTTCCTGTTTATTTGACATCAGGCTGACGGCCATTTGCAGGGTTTTCCCTGTATTAATTCCTCCTCTGAAACGCAATTCCCATTTAACTGGGTGTTTAGGATACGTAAGAAGCAACATTCAGAGAAAGCTAAGCCTAAACTGCGTAAGTTTCACACAGTAAATATTTTAAGCAGTCTTAAGAATTTGATTCTTAGGTATCAATTTCTCATACCCAATGCTGGAATATTTGTTTGCTGCATGTGAATTTAAAATGCACATGAACATTAAAAATGTAAAAATCTTAGCATCCTATTTGGCACAGTGCAGCACTCTGAATAGCAAGTAGAAAAGAACCAAATTTTGTCTAGTAGAACTACACATTTTTCATTTTCAAGTTCTACTGCTCATACAAAAGGGACAGTGCAACCCATGCATCACATCTGAAGCATCTCCTTTTCTAATACTGAATCAGGTTTAAGAATCAAGGAAACACACAGCCATCTCAAAGTTCTTCAAATTGAATTTTGTTAGTATTTACTATTGCTTTCAGTACTTGCTGCATGTAAATAGAAATCCTTTGAAATATGAAAAGATTTTGCAATTATTTTTGAGAAAAATGAATCAAAGCATTTTCAGTGCTGCTAAACTCACAAACAAGACAGTAAGTATTTTTCTATCACATCAAGGTGTTTTTTTCCAAATAGGGATTATTACCTCTCACAATCCAAAACACCAGCCAAACTTCAGTAAGAGAAATCAGCTATACCGCCCTCTCTACTAAATAAACGAGTTGCTGGAAAAATACTGATTTTACTTTAACATCTCAATTTCTGGTCTCAATTTTGAACTCAACTTTGTGAATGGTGTGGTTGATAATAAATGGAAAACAATTTGTACTGTTTCTGCAGATGTCTCCTGCAGTTAACATGTGCTATGTTAGTAAGTAAAACCTGTTAGTTACATTTAGTATTTCACTAAATATTTGTAAGCTTGCTTTCTTAAAACTGGAAAGTTTAAAAATTATTCAACAAATAGTACTAGCATCCACTAAGTTTTGTTGGGTTCTTTTTTTTTTTTTTAAATATTTTCAGTTTACTATTTCCTACCAGTTCATCTCCAAATTGCCTACCAAGATCCGAGTTAAAGTGTCCCTGTTTTGCCATCAACACCACCTAATACAATACAGAAAGTGCCATTTCGGGACATGGTGCTAACAGAAACTTCTTAGCATACACAGAGTCCTAAACTCCTATTTTGGTATGTAAATCATAGAATCACAGAATGGTTTAGGTTGGAAGGGACCTTAAAGATCATCTAGTTCCAACCCCCTTGCCATGGGCAAGGACACCTCCCACTAGACCAGATTGCTCAAAGCACCATCCAACCTGGCCTTGAACACTTCCAGGGATGGGGCTGCCACAGCTTCCCTGGGCAACCTGTTCCAGACTCTCACAGCAAACAATTTCTTCCTGAGATCTATCTAAATCTACCCTTTTCTAGTTTGAAGCCATTACCCCTCATCCTATCACTACATGCCCTTGTAAAAAGTCCTTCTCCAGCTCTCTTGTAGGCCTCTTTGAGATACTGGAAGGCTGCTATAAGATCTCTCCGGAGCCTTCTCTCCTCCAGGCTGAACAACTCCAACTCTCTCAGCCTGTCCTCATAGCAGAGGTGCTCTAACCCTCTGATCATCTTTGTGGCTCTCCTCTGGACCCGCTCCAACAGGTCCATGTCCTTCTTGTGCTGGGGGCTCCGGAGCCGGACACAGTATTCCAGGTGGGGTGTCACAAGAGAGGAGCAGAGGGGCAAAATCACGTCCCTTGACCTGCTGGCCACTCTTCTTTTGATGCAGCCCAGGATGTGGTTGGCTTTCTGGGCTGCAAGCGCACATTGCCGGCTCATGTTGAGCTTCTCATCCACCAACACCTCCAAGTCCCTCTCCTCAGAGCTGCCCTTGATCCATTCTCTGCCCAGCCTGTATTTGTGCATGGGATTTCCCCAACCCATGTGCAGGACCTTCCATTTGGCCTTACTGACCTTCATGACATTGGTACAGGCCCACCTCTCAAGCCTGCCCAGGTGCCTGTGGATGGCATCCCTTCCCTCCAGCGTGTCAACCGCACCACACAGCTTGGTGTCGTCAGCAAACTTGCTGAGGGTGCACTCAGTCCCAACATCCATGTTGCCAACGAAGATGTTAAATCCAACCCCTGAGGAACACAACTTGTCACTGGTCGCCACTTGGACATCGACCAGTTGACCACAAGTCTTTGAGTGCAACCATCCAGCCAATTTCTTATCCACTGAGAGGTCCATCCATCAAATCCATGTCTCTCCAATTTACAGACCAGGATATCATGTGGGATAGTGTCAAATGCCTTGCACGAGTCCAGGTAGATGACATCTGTTGCTCTCCCCTTACCCACCAATGCTGTAACCCCATCGAAGAAGGCCATCAATTTGTCCGGCACAATTTGCCCTTAGTGAAGCCATGTTGACTGCCACCAGTCACCTCCTTATTTCCCATGTGCTTTAGCCTGGTTTCCAGGAGGATCTGCTCCATGATCTTGCTGGGCACAGAGCGGAGACTGACTGGCCTGCAGTTCCCCAGGTCTTCTTTTTTACCCTTTTTGAAAATGGGAGTTACATTCCCCATTTTCCAGTCAGTGGGAACTTCACCAGACTGCCATGACTTCTCAAATATGATGGATACTGGCTTGGCAACTACATCTGCCAGTTCTCTTGGGACCCGTGGATGAAGCTCATCAGGTCCCATGGACTTGTACACATTCAGGTCGCTCAGCTGGTCTCAGACCTGGTCTTCTTCTACAGTGGGCGGTACCTCATTCTCCCAGTCCCTGCCTTTACCTTTTGCAAGTTGGGCAGTGTGGTTAGAGCCTTTACTAGTGAAAAAGGAGGCAAAAAAGTTGTTGAGTACCTCAGCCTTGTCTATATCCTGGGTGACCAGGTCTCCCATTTCCTTCCTGAGTGGGCCGATGTTTTCCCTAGTCTTCCTTTTGTCCCTGATATATCCATAGAATGCTTTCTTGTTGCCCCTGACACCCCGGGCCAGATTTAACTCTATCTGGGCTTTAGCTTTCCTGACCCCTGGCTGTCCACACAATTTCTCTGTATTCCTCCCAGACTACTTGTCCTTGCTTCCACGCTCTGTAGGCTTTCTTTTTCTGTTGGAGATTCTCCAGGAGCTCCTTGTTCATCCATGCAGGCCTCCTGGCGTTTTCGCTTGACTTCCTTTTAGTTGGGATGCATTGCTGCTGAGCCTGGTGGAGGTGGTCCTTGAATATTAACCAGCTTTCTTGAGCCCCCTCTTCCTTCCAGGGCTTTATCCCACTGTATTCCATCAAGCAGGTCCCTGAAGAGGCCAAAGTCTGCTCTCCTGAAGTCCAGGCTAGCAAGCCTACGGCACGCCCTCCTTGCCACCCTAAGGATCTCAAACTTCACCATCTCATGATCACTGCAGCCAAGGCTGCCCTTGAGTGTCATATTCCCCACCAGTCCCTCCTTGCTGGTGAGAACAAGGTCCAGAATGGCAGCTCTCCCCATTGGGTCCTGTATCACAGGGAGTTAACACCAACGTATTCCAGGAACCTCCTGGATTGCTTATGGCCTGCTGTGTTGTCCTTCCAACAGATACTGGGGTGGTTGAAGTCCCCCATGAGGACCAGGGCTTGTGAACATGAGGCTGCTCCTATCTTTCTATAGAGGGCCTCACCTGCTTGGTCTTCCTGGTCAGGTGGCCTGTAGCAGACCCCCACTGTAGCATCACCTGTCCCTGCCCTCCCTTTAGTCCTGACCCATATGTTCTCAGTCAGCTTCTCATCCGTCCCCAGGCAGAGCCCCATGCACTCCAGCTGGTCCTTGACATAGAGGGTGACACCCCCCTCCTTGTCTCCCCTGCCTGTCCTTCCTGAAGATTCTGTATCCCTCCATTTCCACACTCTAGTCAGAGGAGCCATCCCACCATGTCTCTGTGATGCCAATTAGATTGTACTCTTGCAAGCGTGCATATATCTCTAACTCCTCTTGCTTGTTCCCCATGCTATGTGCATTCGCACAGGCATTTAAGTTGGGCCCTCAATGAATCTAGCTCCCTGGCTGGAGTGCCTATTTTTCCTTTCAGCTGCACTCCAGGTGCTCTCCTGCTGACCTGCAACCCATCTCCAGGTTTTGGGCCTCTACTACTGGTAACAGCATTGTATCGATAGGAGTGGGATGGATTCTAGCTCCCCTCCCCCAGCAACTCTAGTTTAAAGCCCTCTTCACAAGGCTGGCAAAGCCTCCAACTAAAGATGTTCATCCCCTTTTCTGAGGGGTGGACCCCATCTGGCCCCAGCAGATCAGGTTTATCAAAGTGAGTCCCATGATCTAAGAAGCCAAATCCCTGGCTGTGGCACCAGTCCTGTAGCCAGTTATTAATTTGTCATATTCGCCTGGCCCTATCAAACTCCTTTCCTTTGACTGGGAGGATTGATGAAAAAACCACCTGCACTCCACAGTCCCTGACTGCTGCTCCCAGGGCTTTATAATCTTTCTTCAGGCTACTCTCAGCTGTATCACTGGTGCCCACGTGGGACAGCAGTAGTAGATAACAGTTTGAGGACCGCACAAGGCTTGGCAGTACACCTCCCTACAGAGTGCATCAGGCCAGCAAATGAGTGCCTCTGTACCTCTCAGAAGAGAGTTGCCTACAACTACCACCTGCTGTTTTTTCTTAGTTGCACTGGTTGTTATACGTGGAGCAGATCAGGTAGTCTTACTCAGCTCCAGCGCCTCTCCTGATACAGCAGGTTTTGCCTCTTCACTCTGCAGAGCAGTGAAGTGGTTCTGCAAGGGCACATCAGTTTTTGGGCGAAGACTCTGCCTCCTGCTGGTCTTTGCGGTTACAAGCTTCCATTCTGTGTTACTGGCCTTCCTGCTTTCTGCATGTGCCAGCATGGGAGTTCTTGACTGTTTGGCTGTGGGTGGTGGGTCCACTGCAGGCTGTGCTTGTAGCCAGCTGTCTATCTCCTTCTCAGCCTCCCTGATGCTTCACAGCCTCCCCACTGCCTCCTGCAGCTCAGCCACCTGCTGCAGGAGGTCCTCCACTTGGGCACACCTTTTGCAAGCAGGTGTGCGGCCTATCCCTGCCCCAATCCACTGCAGCCTCTCCCTTCCATAGTTATGTCGGAGTGGAGGCATTGGCCACTGGTGGGGTGGATGGTGCAGAGCCCCGAGCCCTAGCTGCAGTCTTTGTGCTCAAATGAGTGCCCACCATTCTGCTTGGAGTGCCTCTGGCCCATGCAGATGGTCTCAGAACAGAGCTCAACCAGTGAAATGCTCCTCCTTTGAAGAGGTGCCCTTCCTGCATGCCCTTCCGTGCGAACTAGAGCACAAACTGATGCGCCACACCCTGACTGACATGCCATGCCTTGTTTGCCCGTCCTGTTCGCTGCGCTCCCCAGGGTGCTTTCTTATAAGCAGAGGGTGGTCTCCGTTGCTCTGGCAATACCCATGCCTTGTCAGCGCCTCCCATAAGAGCTGCTGGCTCCTGGCGGGTCTCTCCACTGCCCTGCTGTGTCCTTCCCTCAGGAAAACCACCTGTGCGCCGAGCAATGCCGCTCCGCTGCTGGTTGGCCTGGCTCCGGAGCAGCTCCTCTCAGCAAAAACAGAAGATAAGTTTTTAATTAAAATCACAAATTTGTAGCTACAGAAAAAGGGCTAATTTCCGTATATACAAGGCTGGAACACATTAAACTTTGAATGTGTACCATTAAATTATGTTAATTACTACAAAGAAATTACTTCAAATCTCATAAAATATACTGAAATTGATATACTTAAAATGATGCCAGGGCAAGAGGAAAGTGGTGAAATCAAGACAAGGTGTTCAGATATAGTCACATTTCAAAAAGATCAACTTCTCAATTTTAAAAATAATTCTGCTCTTTTAGCTGATGGAACTACGAGTCTGAAAAGAAGTCTGGTTCAAAGTTACTTTCATACCAAAGTCTTCTCTATGTATAGTTTGAATGTACAGTATGTATTCACTACTGAACTCTTTATTCAGGCATGTGAAACTAACGTATAGGCACATGCAGTCCTAGGAGAAGGACTACTGGCATAATACCTCAACACCAGAGCATATTCACATTTGGCTGCTTTCACTGGCTTTGCTTGTCGTCACAACACTGAGCTGTGTTAGCAAAAGATCTATGCCTCTGCTCAGCATGCTATACTGTTAAAAATTTCTGTGTATAATGCAGTATTATGTGTTCTCAGAAACTGAGGAAAGTCAGGATCTAATTTCTTCAGGAATGTACCACAGTTTACTCTCTACATTCTTTGAGTCTCTCCATATTGCCAGAAATTTGCATACTCTTAATCCATTTTAGAAACTACATAATGAATCCACAAAACAACCTACATACCTAACTCATAAGACCAAACTGTCAAATAAATACAGGAAGTTCTTCAATATACTGCAACATACACACATTGGTATTAGTGCAAAAAAAAAGTTGTCATAAAACTTCGGAGTTGTATTTAAACACAGGCCTAAAAATTCAAAGAGGGCTGACATATTTAATTCTAAGAATAATGCACTCTAAGTTCTACCTTTTTCCATTTCCTTCTTCTCTGGGGAGAAGCCACAGAATGAGGGAGAAAACACATCCCAAATGGCACATAGCACAATTGCAACAGTCGTAGTATGTAACTGTCACAGCAGTCTCCAAAGTGTCAGGGCTCCAGTCTCCAAAGTGTCAGGGCTCCTCTCACCCTGTATTTCACTTCTCTGTTTCTCCCATTTCTGACAATTTGTTCTTTTGTTCTTCCAGACCATTTCCCACATAAAAGGAAATTTTCACAGCCAAAACAAATATGAAGGCTTTACTTTGTCACTCGGGACAAGTAAACTCTATGTAACACCTACAAATGACTGAACACAATGGTATGCCCACTGAGCATAATGTTATGGTTGGCACGTTGTTAACCGACTTACACTGCATAACACTATGTGTTTATACACTGCAGAACTATCCTTAAGGATTCTGTTTAAGTGGTTGTTTACCTGGACCTCAGTAAAGCCCTTGACACTGTTTCCCACAGCACTACCCTGGAAAAACGGGTCATGGCTTGGATGGGTGCACACTTTGCTGGGTAAAAAAAAATGGCTGGATGTCCAGGCCCAAAGAGCGGTACAGAACGGAGTTAAATCCAGTTGGCGGCTGGTCACAAGTGCTGTTCCCCAGGGCTCCGTGTTTGCGCTAGTTCTGTTTAATTTGAGTTCAGTTCAAGTGCACCCTCAGTAAGTTCACAGATGACACCAAGCTGGGTGGGACTGTTGAACTGCTTGAGGCTTAGGAAGGCTCTATAGAGGTATCTAGACAGGCTGGATTGACGGGCTAAGGCCAATGGTACTGAAGTTCAACAAGGCCAAGTGCCATGTCCTGCACTTGCGTCACAATAACCCATGCAACACTACAGGCCTGGGGAAGAGTGGCTGGCAACATGCCTTGTGGAAAAGGACCTGAGGGTGTTGGTCCACAGCTGGCTGGATATGAGCCAGTAGTGTGTCCAGGTGGCCAAGAAGGCCAACAGCATCCTGGCTTGTATCAGGAATACCGTGACAAGCAGGACTAGGGAAGTGATTGTCCCCCTGTAGTTGGCACTGGTGAGGCCCCACCTTGAATACTGAGTTCAGTTTTGGGCCCCTCACTACAAGAAAGACATTGTGCGGCAGCTCTCAGCTGTCTGTAGAAGGCCTCATCAACTTCCCCATCCTGATAAGGTGGCCTGTAATAAACCCCCACAACAGTGTCCCTCATGTTAGCCTGCCACTTAGTCCTTACCCACAAGCTCTCGACTCTCTCTTCATCTGCCCCCAGGGACAGCTCAATGCATTCCAGTTGCTCCCTCACATAAAGGTGTACTTTAGAAAATGGGACTATTCTCACTCAAAGTCCAAAAAAGTTTTGTTAAAAAAAAAAACCAAAACAAAGCCAAATGATATGTATCAGATGATATGTGAAGGAAAAAAGGCCTCATGCCCCCAAATACACTCCAAATAAGCATGGCTTGGTGATTTCTCAAACCTCATCCCACATTTTTACTAAGGAGAAAAAAAAAGACAAGAATTTAAAGTATGCAAGAAATTGTGAGATGTGTACCTTTTTTTTTTTTCCCCCCACAGCCTCAAGCTCTGCCCTACACTGAATAAAGTCACCATCACAGCTATGAACCGCTAAGTCACATTTCAATTACAGATATACGTAAACATCCACATATTGAAAGTAGAGCCAGAGAATACAAACGCTATACCAGGTCCCTTTACTCGAATCTGAGGAAGAGTGCTCTGACTGTTCTCTGATACAATAAGAAAACTGAGAAGAAAGAGGAAGAAAGCTTCACATGTGATGTCTAACCTGTTGTCCTGGTTTGAGGTAAAACAGGACCAATTTTGTTCAGTAACTTTTCTTTTTAGCTAGGCCTCTTCTAACTGCTGGAATTAACAGCATGTTGTGCAGAAAACTGTTCACTCTCAGAGTGATAAGACCCGTGGCCCAAACCACGACACCTATGCTCAGTAGAAATTCACATACAAAACGATCAAATGCATATTGGTCTTGCCAGGCTCTTCGTGTTCACATCTGAACATTTTTCTCAAATCCATACTCACTCACTAGAACTTTGCTATTCATCTTCACAAGTTCCTTCCACAATATTATTTAAAATGAATCAAGGAATTTTCAGAGTTGGAAGGAACCTCTAGAGATCATCTAGTCCAACTCCCCTGCTGATGCAAGAATGCCTAGAGCACATTACTCAGGACTGTGTCCAGGCGGGCCTCGAAAAATCTCCAGAGAAGGGGACTCCACAACCTCCCTGGGCAGCCTGTTCCAGTGCTCTGTCACTCTAACTGTAAAGAAGTTTTTTTTTATGTTTGAATGGAACTTCCTATGTTCCAACTTGTGCCCGTTGCCCCTCGTCCTGTCACTGGGAAACACTGAAAATAGTCTGCCTTCATCCTCCTTCAACCCACCCTTCAGATACTTATAAGCAAGCATAAGGTCTCCCCTCAGCCTTCTCTTCTCCAGGCTAAAGAGTCCCAGCTCTCTCAGCCTTTCCTCATAAGGCAGGTGCTCCAATCCCCCAGTCATCTTTGCTGCCCTACGCTGGACTCTCTCCAGGAGTTCCCTGTCCCGCTTGAGCTGGGGAGCCCAGAACTGGACATGGTAATTCTAGTTGTGGCCTCACCAGTGCCAAGCAGAGAGGGAGAAATGACCTCCCTCGACCTACAGGCCACACTCTTCCCTATGCAGCCCAGGATTCCATTGGCCTTCCTGGTGACAAGGGCACATTGCTGGCTCATGGATAATTTACTATCTACCAGGACCCCAGATCCTTCTCCACACAACTGCTTTCCAGCAGGTCCACCCCTAGCCTATATTGGTGCCTAGCATTCTTCCTCCACAGGTGCAGGACCCTACAATTGCTCTTGCTGAATCACATTAGGTTCTTCTCTGCCCAGCACTCCAGCCTGTCCAGGTCACAGTGGATAGCAGTGCGGCCCTCTGGAGTGTCAGCCACCCCTCCCAGTTTGGTATCATCAGCGAACTTGCTGAGGATACACTCTGTCCCCTCATCCAGGTCATTGATGAATGTATTGAAAAGACTGGGCCAAATACTGACCCCTGGGGGACACCACTGGTTACAGGCCTCCAACTTGACACTGCTCCATTAAGCACAGCCCTCCGAGTTCTGTCACAGAGCCAGCTCTCAATCCACCTCGCTGTCTCTCCATCTAGCCCACACTTCCTCAGCTTTCTAATGAGGATGTTATGGGAGACAGTGTCAAAAGCCTTGCTGAAGTCAAGGCAGATGACATCTACTGCTCTCCCCTCATCCAGCCAACCAGTTATAACATCACAGAAGGCTATCAGTTTGGTCAAGCATGATTTACCCTTGGTAAATCCCTGTTGACCACTTCTAATAACTTCCTGTTCTTCAATGTGTTTGGACATGACATCCAGAACAAGTCACTCCATTACCTTCCCAGGGACAGAGGTGAGACTAACCGGCCTGTAGTTCCCTGGGTCCTCCTTCTTGCCCTTTCTGAAGATTGGAGCGATGCTGGCCTTCTTCCAGTCCTCAGGCATCTCTCTTGTTCCCCAAGACCTGCCAAAGATGATGGAGAGTGGTCTAGCAATAACATCTGCCAGCTCTCTCAGCACTCGTGGGTGCATCCCGTCAGGGCCCATGGACTTATGGATGTCCAGCTTGGCCAAGTGGCCTCTAACTCGGTCCTCCTCAACTGAAGGAAAATCTTCCTCTCTCCAGACCTTCCCCCTTGACTCCAGGGTCTGGGATTCATGAGGGACAGCTTTAGCAGTGAAGACTGATGAAAAGAAGGCATTCAGTAACTCCGCCTTCTCTGTGTCTTCCACCACTAGGGCGCCCATCTCATTCATCAGTGGGCCTACATTTTCCCCAGTCTTCCTTTTTCTATTGATATACTGAAAGAACCTCTTCTTATTATCTTTAACCGCAGTGGCCAAGCTGAGTTCTGCTTAGACTTCGGCCCTTCTAATTTTCCCCCTGCATAGCTCCACTACATCTTGGTATTCCTCATAAGTTGCCAATCCCCTTTTCCAAAGAATGTAAACTTTCCTTTTATTCCTGAGGTCCAGCCAAAGCTCTCTGTTTAGCCAGGCTGGTCTTCCAGGCTGGTCTTCCTCCCAGTTGGCTTGTTTTTCAGGACATGGGGATGGCCTTCTCCTGTGCTTTTAAGAGTTCCTGCTTAAAGCATGACCAGCCTTCCTGGGCACTTTTGCCCTTCAGGACTGTCTCCCAACGGATGCTCTCAACCATGTTCCTAAACAGACTAAAGTCTGCCCCTTCGGAAGTCCAAGGTGGCAGTTCTGCTGGCTCCCTGCCTTGCTTATCCAAGAATTGAAAACTCTACCATTTCGTGATCACTCTGCCCAAGACGACCTCCAATCTTTACATCCCCCACAAGACGTTCTGTGTTAATAAAGAGTAGGTCCAGTAGGGCGCTTCCCCTAGTTGGCTCCCTCACCAGCTGCGTTAGGAAGTTGTCTTCCACGCACTCCAGGAACCTCTGGGACTGTTTCCTCTCTGCTGTGTTATATTTCCATCAGACATCTGGGAAGTTGAAGTCCCCCAGGAAAACAAGGGCAAGTGATCACAAGACCTCTGCCAGCTGCTTATAGAATATTTCATCAGTTTCTACATCCTGATTGGGGGGTCTGTAACAAAATCCCACCACGATGTCTGCCTTATTGGCCTTCCCCTTGATTCTTATCCATAAACACTCAACACTGTCATTCACATTGTTAAGTTCACGGCATTCAAAACTGCCCCTAACATAGCGGGCCACCCCACCACCTCTCCTTTGCCTATCCCTTCTGAAAAGTTGGTAGCCATCAATCACAGCACTCCAGTTGTGCAAGTCTTCCCACCACGTTTCTGTGATGGCAACTATATCATGGTTCCCTTGCTGTACAATGGCCTCCAGCTCCTCCTGTTTGTTCCCCATGCTGCGTGCATTAGTGTAGATGCACTTCAGCTGGGCTAATTGTCCTGCCACTTTTTTGGGGGGACAAGCCCTGATTCCCACCTGATCACGCTCAGACACTCCTATAGTTACCATCCTATCACTGCCCCTCATGTCTTTACTACCACATGGATCACCATCCCCCACCACCACTGAGACAGACTGCAAGACTTTGCAGCACTTTTACCCAGAAGCACTGGCGCACACTGCTCCCAGGCTCGACTTTAGTAATCCTGGTTCCATCCCCGTTCCCCTTCAAACCTAGTTTAAAGCCCTATGAATGAGTCCTGCTAATTCTTGTCCCAGGATCTTTCTTCCCTTTCGGGTTAGGCTTTCCTCGCGTGTTGCCAGCATGCCTGGTGACCTGTAGATCAACCCATGATCAAAGAAACCAAAGTTTTGCCAGTTACATCAGCCTCGCAGCCAGGAGTTAATTTGCTGGCTCCTCCTGCTTATCCCCTCATCAATCCCTGCAACTGGTGGTATAGAGGAGAACACTATTTGTGCTCATGATCCCTTAACCAGCCATCTCCAGGGCCCTAAAATTATTCTTCATTGCCCTTGGACTTTTGGTAGGTACCTCATCACCACCTACTTGAAATATCAGTAGTGGGTAGTAATCTGAGGGCAGAACCAGGGTAGGGAGTTTTCTCCTTATGTCCTCAATCCTGGCCCCAGGGAGGCAGCTGACCTTCTGGTGGGATGGGTCAGGTCTACAAATGGGGCCCTCTGTTCCCCTCAGAAGGGAGTCACCTACTACAATTACCCTTCTTTTTTTCTTACTTGAGGAAGTCCTAAGGCATGGGGGGTGAGTGACTAGCCCTCGGCAACTCCCTGGATGGATCGTCCTCTCCATCCTCCTTTGCCTGGCCCTCAATTTCCAAAGCCCCATACCTATTTTGCAAGGGAAGGTAAAGGGGGCTGGGAGGGGTTTCGCTTGCCTCTCTGAGGAGGGACCTGTCTCCACTCCCCCTTGTCCCTTGAGTCCCCTTCCTTCTGCCTGGTGACAGCAGGGAAGGGGATCATCCACTTCTGGCAGGGCCTCTTCCTGCTGCCTATGCCTCAGGGTATGGCTCCAGCACTCTATTTCTCTTTCGCATTCTCTAATGCTTCTAAACCTTTCTATCTTTCTACCTGTTCCTACTCTTTTATGTCTCCAATCTCTTCACTTCCCCTCTTGTTTTATATTCAGTTCCAATATTTTCCCAGAAGACTTACACACGGAGGACACCAGAGCAAAAATGCTCTCCCCTCAGTACTTACCAACCAAATAGTTTTAAATGTCTTTGCAAGAGATTGATTTCTAAGAATCAAATTTTTAAAATGCAGCTCAACAAAAATATTCAGCACACCACAGCTTTTTTAAAAGAACAATCCCAATACCGATCTTCTAAAGAGATAACCTGAATAAGGAAGAAAAGTTCTTAATTTTTGTCTAGAGAGAAGGCCACCTCCTAAAGCTTTCATGAAGACTGTCAGACAGAGCATCTGCTCAGCAGCACTGGAAGTTGTGCCATGAATGCTCTCATCCCTGCTCACACAATGATTTGTTCTTACTGCTATGTGACAGAAAAATTTGGCCAGCTCTCAAAGACAGACTACAAGGCTAACATAAGAGGCTCTGGAGAGAGGACCAGGTTGAGTTCATGCTATTGAGTTTGTGTAGGACAGAGGTGTTCACAGAATTTAGGGATAGGAACAAAATTGCAAGACTGACGTGAAGAAAGCACTACTTAAACAGAAAGCCAGCAAAATACAGCATATGCAGTGGCACTCACAGGAAGCACCACACTTTTTTACAGTATCTGAGGTCATAATGGGAAATACAAAAAGCAATGTTATTGCAAGTGAACCAAGAGCTAAAGAGATCTAGGACAGCAAACCTCGAATGTGCTCATTGAGAACCAGGGTCTGTGGACATTAGAGAGAGAAAGTCTCTACTTTTCTGAAAGGGGAAGAACAGTCTTTTCACAGCTGGAATGCCTATAGAAGACACTGAGGCAGATTTATGCTGCTTAACTACTTTTCTACCAGGTGAGAAACAGTTCCACTACAATCCAAACTGGTTGGACAGCAATCACCAGACTACTTAGGGTGCAAAAGGGCTTCCTTTCTTTCTTTTGCCACTGTTTTTAAAGAGCTGCTGCTGTTAAAGACAAAAAAAGCCCTAGCTTTTGATGTTCTGACAAACAGAAATCAGTAGAGGGCACCAGAATGCAAACGAAGTTTCCTTGATCTTTGAAGAGCTTAGTAAAAGAGGAACCTACCTATTCCCAAGTGAAGCTAAAGAGTAAAAACCATGAAAATCATCCTGTTAAATATAGACCTAGACAAGCTTTCCCACAGCAGAATTTAAACACGCCGTATTAGATCATTTAACTTGATATAGATGCTTACACAGAAAAGGAAACTACAAGCTCTATTTCTGCATGAACTGGTTAAGTCAAACCTCTATCTTTCCAGAAGTTTCAGGAATCAGTCCTCCACAGTCAAAACAGCTTTCTGACTAAAAACTGGAAAAAAGAAATTTCACATCCTACCTGTACCCTTATTCCTATCTTTCAAATGCCTCTCATGTGGGGGTGGTGGAACTATAAGCAAAGATTAAGCGAGAAAACCTTTAGAAGTCTAAGACTTGCTCTGTATATATTCTTATTAAATTCACTAGCAATTTAGCCCATGTAGTTTCCATGGACAAATGCATACAACAACTTTGAAATGCAACAAGACTACAATTTAAGCTTCAATTCCATAGTAGCCCTGAAGAAGTAACTTGTCTTTCTAGCTGCACCATTTTTTATGTTAGTAAGAACTTGCATGGAAACCATTTAATTCTTAAAGACTTTCTTAGTAAAGAATTGAAAAAGTAACTTGACTTCAACAACAATATCACTTTAAATCATATAAATTATCTCCTGTTATGTCAATAAACCATATTGAAAAAATGTATTTAGATAAGCTGATGCATGAGCTTCACAAATCACAATAGCACTGATGCCACTGATGTCAGCTTCCGAGCCAAAACTCTGTCTTCCAGAAAAAGAAAAGACAATTCTGTACTGACTCCCCCACCACTGCAGGTGCAAAGCAAGGACTGATCAACTTGCAACTTCAATTTAGTATTGACTACACTTTTATTAAAAAAAAAAAAGAAAAAATCAAAGTGAAACAGATGCAAATCAAATAAAGTTTAACCTGTTCTATAAGTCAGGGAGACAGTAAAATAAGTTTCACATGGGAAAATCTTGGGATCCCTAATTTATAAGCCCCTTTTATTTATATACCACTTCTCTTCTCACAATTACCACTCTTAACATGTAACAATTCCCCAGAAACCTTCTTCACATTGTTATTCTGTGTATACATAGGATTTTTTTCCCTAGAGATTTGGTGATTAAGGAACATCGACATTATCAACTTTCACAAGCCATTAAATCTGCCATGCCACCTATTTGCTCTCCTGCCTCACAGTTAATCCTCTTAAGGACTGCACCCTCCTTTCTCTTACTGCATGCGTAAGTATCCAAATTGAGGGTTTTTTCCTCTTTCTCACAGCACTGAGTCTCTTAATACCACAGCTACAACAACCCCTTGAAGGGACAAAAGGGTTGTATTTTTCATTCTTGTAGTGCTGCGAGGTAGTTAAGTAAAGAGCCTGTTAGGCTAGCAAATAGCAAGATCCACGGGCTGTGGATAAACATGATGAGCTTGGCAACTGAAATCAAATTCGTTGCCTCAGTGAATGGCATTTAAGAACAAGCACATCAGCAGCAACACCTAATCTAGTAACAAGCAACTCTTGAACAAGCCAGACTATTAGTAACCGTATCCATCTTACCATTCCAGTTGCCTCACTGTAGATATGAAGACCTTATCAGAACATAAGCATGTGCTCCAAATACTACCCTCAAAAATCCGTTTCAAAATGCAAATACTGTACATTCTTAAACATTGGGTTACAGTTCAACTGTGTAAGTAATAACTAAATTACTTGCTATAAACAATTACAACTTAAAACTGATGCCTCCAGAACACATCTCAACGTGAAATCAGTTTTAAAATACAATGCTTGAAGAAACAAGAAGTACCCTTCTCGTCTAAGTATATATATAAAAAAAATCCCCTTCATGTTATACAGGAATAGGAATTAACTCATATATACTGAAAAATACTAACAGAATACCGTATAATGTATGCTCGCTACCATCAATGTCTCCTTGAACAGTTGTTTTTTCTCAACTAACTCGAGAGGATTAGAGACACTTAGAAACTTCATTTTACTATAAGATTAGGAGGACAATCTACAGTTCGGTGCTTGAGAAATACTTGCACGCAGCACATTGAACCTGCTTGTCTTCTTGAGGACAGCACACAGCAATTCAGTTCCGGAAAATCAGCTGATTTTTAGGTTCCAGTTCTACCTTTTGCCAGAGCAGATAAAACAGTTTTAACAGGATCAAATGCTTACGTCCCCCAGATTAATCTCCCCGTGCTCTCGTCCGCCTTGCAAACCGCCCTACGTGCAGGCACAGGGGGCCGCTCGGGCTTCCCAGCGGCGACCTCACGCCCAGGCCTCGCGGTCTCCTTCACCTTCTACGCTTACGAACGGCGGCCCAGCAGGGCCGGGTCCGTCGCGTAGCCACCCCGGCGCGCCTGCTGCCCTAATCCTGGGAGATCGCCCCCTTCTCCGCCTCGGGTGCCGGGCTCAACGATGACGAGTCGGGGGCACCGGGCGGTGCCGGTGAGGCCCCGCCCCGCCCAGGCCTGCCGCCCGCCTCCACCCCTACTTGCCGTTCCCACGCCGGTACCTGCGGCCGCAGGGCACGGCGGGGCCGCGCCCCCGCCTCCGCGCGCCCAGCAGTCACCGTCAAGGCTCCCCCGCCGCCTCCTGTCGTATCGGCCGAGGACCCGGCTGCCGCCGCCCTGCCCGAGACTACACCGCCTGCCTGCGCGCTCGCTTCCGGGACCGTCGGTCCAGCGTCCTCCGCCCATTACAGGGCGAGTCCTCCGCGTGCCCCTCGCCCGTCCTGCGTTCGCGCCGCTGTCACTTGCTCCCGCGGCCCGCGACCGCCCGCCATCTGTCGCTCCTCCGGGGCGCTGCGGCCCCGCGCGCACCCCGCCGTCTCCCGGGGCCGGTGACGTCACTTCTCAGTCGGCCTAGCTCCGCCCCACGGACAGCCACGCGGGGCGTCCTTTGTTTGCACCTGGGGGCGGCAGGGAGGCCGGCCCCCGCACGTCACCGCCACGGCCGGAAGAGGAGCCGAGGCAGCCAGCTCACGCGCTGCCGGGGCAATCCGACAACCTGAGGCGCCTGCGCACTGGGGTGAAAGCCACTCCCCTGCATCAGCGGCCAGGGAGCGGGACCCGCCCCCGTTTAGTTTCAGTTTGTGGCTCCGCGCCTGCTTGCCCATGCGGCCGCGACGCAGACGGTACTGCGCAGCTCGGTGCTCTCCCCCTGCCCCAGGGGCCACCAGGCGGATTCCCGCTCCGACAGCGTGTCCCCGCTGCAACTCTGCTCCATCCCCACAGCTTAAAACGAAACCGAGCAAACAGTCCCAGGCAGCTGCCGAGCAAGCCTGTGGGCCCGTGCGCCACACCACAGGACTTTCCGTCCGGGCAGGAAACGCCCCTGGGAGGAGAGAGGGTGGGAAACAGACCGCGGGGGCGGCTGTGCCACGGCAACGCGCGCTGCTGCCGCCAGAACGGGGCGCTCTGGGGACTGTCCACTCAAAAACGAAACACCACAAAAGCTATCGAGCCTTTTAACAACGGCCGCCTGCAATTTGCTCAGCTCATACTTACGGGGTCTGGATTTCATCTGCTTTCCTAATATGCAGGAGGAGGTAAGACTGACTAGAAAAAGTCAATAAAGCCCACAGGAGCAACGTCACCTGCTGATGAGTCATTAGAGGAACAGGATCGGCCTTTTGCTACTAGTCCCCCATGGAAACTATCTCTTGATGCAGAACTGCTCAGCAAAGGGAATAAACTAGGTATCAGAGAACTGATTTACTCAAGCTATACCCCTTAAATAAGATACCATCACCCCATTTTCACCTTTCAAACCTGCCTCCATTATTTCAAACCTGCCTCTATTCAGAGCTCAGTCTAATTAGTTTCCACAAACCTGATGAAGGAAAACAAAATAAACCATCTGCTGTAGATATAAAGAATTAATGCTCTAAAGGAGACAATTCACCAGGCATGAAAGTAGTTTACCACCAGTAAATTATATCCTTGCAGCTGCCAGATGGGAAATGAAAAAGGCATGAAGATACTCAGTAAGAAGAGACAGAATTAACTGAAATTAAGGGGGGGGAGGGGGGGGCAGAGGACACACCCCAAGAGGAATGAATTAGTGCTGTCCTAATTGGACATGAGGATTTTTTTTTTCCAGTTTTGAAATTGGAGGGGGGCAAAAGAAATTTCTTCTAATGTTCCCATTTTTCTATGTATTATCCCCTCCACATTCCCCACAAGAGGTGCATATAGTCTTTATTTTATAGATCACATAAATAAGCATGATGTTCCTTGAAATAGCTGAATTCCTGAATAATTTTGAGTTCAGCTATGGATAAGTCTGTTAGGCTCATCTTACCTGACTCTGCACTATCCAAAGAGGAAAACAAAGAAGGGGATAATTTTTTTTAAGGATTAGGACTTGTAAAATACATCTTGTGAAAAACATCTTTTTCAAGAGTTGACAGCCCTCTGGATTACAGGCTGAGGACTGGGTGCTCATCAAGACAGACAAAGAGGAGTAAGTTCAGGAACAAGAAATTACTAAAGAAATGCAAGATGTACTAACTATAACTGGGAAATTTAAAGGTTAGAAATATTGAATCAAATCATGTAGTTATGTATTTGGGTCATAAGTACCAAGCAAAAAGAAATTCCTTACATAATGTACAAAGCAAATCTAATAGGACTGATACTATGAAAGTAAAATAAATGAAAATAAGTTAAAAAGGAGTAAAGCAAGGTGAATATTTGGAAATAATAATAATTTCCAACCCCTTAATTGTAGTGAAAAAATTCCACTGGATTGCTCCCATGGCGCTTTATTTTTTTTCATTATTACTGGGTGGTCAGTTCGGGTTTTAACTGCCTGAGAACTAAGGAATAGATAACTTGATGAGATCTCTGAAAAGAGATCTCCCAAGAGTAGTTAGGAGTTGCATCTTCGGAGTTTCTTTTCAAATTGCACAAGCATTCTCTAATGGAAGTACACCACTGGTGAAACAACTACCAGATGGACAAAAAATATTTTTAAAGCTAAAGAAACTGAATATGATTGAAAGGCTCTGCAGGATAATATACTTGCATCTATCCCTCTGTTTAACACTGGTAGGAAACCACTGCCTCGGTGTTAAAGCAAAGTAATATTCCAAGAAATGATAGTTCCTTGTTACAAACACCTTTCCTTAAATGCTGTGCTCCACAAAGAAAATAATTCAATTCTGTTATTTAATATTTTAAGAATGACAAGTAAAATGGGAAATGTACTCTGTATCTACGCTATACTGGATCTTTTTATAAGGAAAGAGGCAAAGTACTCGTTTTGGTGCTATGAAATTAAACAGGTTCTTAGTACTACCAATAATGCCCGCGACAATAACACATCCTTCTTAATGCAGTGAGGCCACACATGAAAAATCTTAGACTTTGGTTTCCTGCTGATGTCACTGAACATGAATTTAAGATTCTCATGTGCCAAGTCAACAAAATCAAGTAATTGGGGTGGAAGCCTGGGAATTGTTTTCATTAAGACTGCAACCTTCCTTTAGCATGTGTGGTGTAGAACTTTTCTCATGCTGTTGTCCAGGAACTGAAGACTGGGCTTGTGGAGAACCTATTGCAAAATATATGCAGATTGCCAGTCAAATGCTATCCTCTACATCTCCTGTAATGCAAGTATAACGTGCTGTAGATGTTAAATACCTATGATTTTTAAATGAATTACATACTTAAAGCTGGAATTGTTAAACTGGTGAAAGGACATTTCCCCCATCTGCTGCTCACCCAAGAATCTTCCAGGAACAGAGTGCACAAAGTCCAAAACACAAAGCAGTGAATACTATTGAAAATAGTTAACCAATTAATCAACTGGGAACTTAAAATAATTTTGCCATGGTCTGGATAGCATGTTTGACCAATATCTGTAGGTTAAACCAGGTGCCAAATCTAGGAGGGTACCTACAAATAACATTAAATTTAAAAAAAAAAGGAAAAAAAGAGTGAGAAAGGAAAAAAGAAAACAAGGCAGTAGAGCAGTAAAGAAACTTGCACTGAAAACAAATCTAGCTCTAGGATAAGCTGGAACAACTGTAAAATTAACTTACTCCAGAATTTCAAAACACAAGGATCTGTGCACTTACCAAGGCACTGCTGTGCAGGTCACATTCCATTTCCCAAAAAAGATCATTTAAAATTTGACTACATCTTGGCCTCTTCCAGGCATGTCAAGCCAAAAAGTTAGTTTACTCTAAAGCGTCATACTTCCAAACAATGTAATACATGTTACATGTTGAACTAATGTTAATCAATTTGCACTGTTTACGGACAGTAAAGCTTAAGGTAAAACCATCAACAGTAACAGGAACATGAAAGCAAGTCTCACAAGCAGTTCAACGTCAAAACCTTTCTGTTCTCTATGCCACACACTACTGATCAAAATTATCATTGAACATTTAACATCCAGCACTCTACTAACTCAAAGCAAACTAATCTGAGAATGTGTCAAAAAAAGGTTAGGGAAACACTTGTGCACTGCTAGACAGGATGGTATTTTAAGGCTGCAGCACTGAACAGAAGCTTCTGACGTGTAAAACCTTAAGTTCCCAACTCCAAAACAGGAAAATGCAGCTACAGCAAAAAAGCTTTGAACACTTAGCTAGGGTCTAACCTCTGAAGTCAGAAGCAATGAGACATACTACCTTACCTAAAAATAAGCAAAAACACTGCTGTTCTTTATTAACTGAGGGTGTCAATATGGCAAATCACTAATGTTTAGAATAGCAAAGGAATACAAGCAAAAAGAAAAATATAGTACTAAAGACAAATTTCTCCTTAACCAACTAAAAGATTGTCTTAAGTAAAATAGATTTCTTGTGCTTATTCAGAGTAACTCTGAAAATTCACCGCTATCGCTGCAAAACAAACAATCTTTCTATAGTAAAAGCAATACATAAAAAACCCCAATGCATATGTATCTTCTGAAGAAAACATTTATGTAAGCCTCACCTTGTCACTGTCATCATTACAAATGTGATCTTGACGGATTGAGTGGTATTGCAAGGATGTACCAATGCTACCTACAAAAGAAGGGGAGGAAGGAAAAAAAAAATCATTAAAATGATAGCCCAGTTCCTGTGAACACTAAAAATAAAGACAAATTAGCAAACATTCTTTTTTTCCCCACACAGAAGAGGGATTTAGTTGCCAAACAGCTATGTCTGACAACTCATGCATTTAATTTTGACAAATGAATAAGCATCAGAGATACATTTTGCAGTGTGCCAACGACTTCACATATAGTTTTTCTAAACATTTAAACAGAATAAAATTAGAACTAGTTCATCAATCCAAACCAAACATAGTCAGTGAAGTACATACAGACACATATAAACGAGGAGAAGCTACACACTTCATGTTTAAGCAGTGTAGTCTTGTCCCATATCCTTCACAACAGAAAATTTTCAGCACCCTGCATAGCCACAAAAGAGCAGTCTCTTTCCAGTGATATGTTAAGAATAAGAGTGAGTGGAAAAATCCAAGGTCAAAATAGAAAAGTTTTAATGATATCGAATTTCTGCCTGCTTAAGGTCTTTCCACATATTTCTTTATGGCTAGGAAAAAAGGGATAGCAGACCTCTACAAAGGCTCACCCCAGTCCTGAGACTTCTGTCCAAGGAGGGAGACAAACTGAAGTTTGGTTGTATCCATACAGATTCTCAAACAGATTTACAGAACTCTTACTCACACTGTAAATTTTTACTCAATGTGCTGTTCCCTTGCTCAGAAAGTACAGGAGTGGGATAACTGCTATTGTTGAACTTATGCTTCCCTAAGATGAATTCTTCCTGCAAATACTGAGCAAAACAATTTTTAAAAAGCAAGGACAAAAAAAGAGTCTCGTATGTAAAGCTACACCACTTCATGATTTTCCTTACGGAAGATCTACCCAGAACTTTTCTCCACAAGTTTCTTCTGGTCCTTCTATTATAATTTTGAAATGTTAGTAGTCCTATTCTGTAATATTTACACCATATTCCACACAAAAAGTTTGTCATAAAGTTGTTTTGGACCTGGACAGAACTGATCAAAGAAGATAATTGTTTAAGCAGGCAGCCAGCCATAGGCTGTTGTTGAAACTTTTTTGTTTCACGGAATCACGGAATTTTCAGAGTTGGAAGGGACCTCTAGAGATCATGTAGTCCAACTCCCCTGCTGATGCAGGAATGCCTACGGCACATTACATGTTTATTTAAATTTTTGGTGGAGATCATGATGCAGCAAGACTCTAGCTTCTGTAAGAATTCACCTGCACTTCTGCACTACTCTGCACTTCCGAGAAGCCAGAATTACCTTGAAGCCACCAAGAAACCTTAAGAAATAATGCGCTGAGAAGAGAAAGAAGCAATAAACTAAATTCTGGAGAAGAAAAGTCAACAACAGCCATCCTGAGGGCCTTTTCTGACTCTGACACAACCAACAAGACATATAAGAACGTGAAACTGATTTATTTCTTTTCATAGTTCTTAGGCAAACATGAAAATTGATTTAGTTCTTTTCATTGGAGGGGGGGAATAAAAAGAAAAATCACTTAACCTCAAACTGATAATTTCAGACAAAACACTACTTTCACTCTGCAAATTTATCAGTATACAGCCCAAGATACAATCAGGACTTTTGTCATCAAATTAGATAAGGAATGCCAGTTAGGTTCCTTGGTGAAACTTTTATCAATGCAGATGTAAAGATTGGCTATAATATGTTAAAGACATGAGTTTCTGAGGTCCTAGTGAGTTAGCTGGCTAGCTGCCCTCTTCAGACAGAACTGACAATTTGCCAGGCTACATTGTAGGCTTTACAGATAGGCTTTTCAAGAACAGTGATCACATAGACAATCGCAACGATAAGTTGGCTTTGTTCTAACGGATACCAGCAGCAGCAACACAGTTGCAATAGTACAGTTTTCAGCTAGTAAATATGATGTAGGACACCTTGGCAGCCCATTAGGTTTCATGTTGCCATAGCCTCAATTCTAACAATATCCACATTACCAAGAAAAAAAGCTAGCTTGGGTTTTACCTATGTGGTTTCAGTTACACTGAGCTGTCCTATGAACAGAGCCACAGACAACCAAATGCAGTTAGCAGAGGATATGCCAATGCTTTTTTTTTTTTTTTTTTTTTTTTAAACAGGGTCTTTCATGGTCTTCACACTGTATTTGTTTCATTTCTGGTCAACTCCTTACTAATACCCTTCAGTACAATAGCAACATATAAGACACCAACCCTTAACTGTCAAAAGATTTTACAGACATCCTGGCTGCTTTGGATGATTTAGCTGGCTGATCTCACCAACACCCTCATCAAAAGCAGCCTTGCAAAAGGATTTCTTTCAAAGACAGCACTGATAATGCGTCCCTTGAATGAGGCCAGCAGAGATCCAGGGACACCGACACAGAGGATTACCAGCTAAAGGCTCTGCTCCACAACAATGCAATATTGAGTTACGCAGTCAGGAAATCCTGTAGGATTTGCCTGACTTTTTTTTTTTTTCTTTAAAAACAGGCAGTTTTTAATAATCGAGTTATTGTGTTTTCAAAGCATTTTCTTTCCAAGAAACAGATTACACTGGGACAAACCTGAAGAAAGGTTAATCACCTGCACCTACCTGCAAATAAGATAACAGAGTCAGAATCCCAGAGATGACCTCAGCAGCTTTCTAGTCTGCATCACCGAACAGTTTTTTAAACAGTGGTTTGACAGTGGAACGATGCTAGAGGACTGAAAGGAACTATAAGCCAATTTACATTGCCCTGACTGCAGGGAGTAGATAGAAACTCAGTTAAGCTACCTTCATATCCCCAAATTTACACTGAATTTCAGACCAACCCAAGACTAATTGCACCTTAGGGCTAGCAGATCCGAGGGCTATTACAAGCAAGGCTTTAATTCTGACTGAAGCACTATCTCTGCTACAAAGCTGACTGAAAGTGGGGATAAAAGCCAGTAAGACTCCTATGTAAGCAATAGAATGTGGCACATGGGCCACTGCCCACAGGACCTTCCCAAACACATGTTCTTGCTGCAGTGTTCAGGAGATGAAACTGTGAGTTCTAATGCCCATCATCTTCTCAAGGAACACCCCAGCCTGAACTCTCTCTCTCCCGTGATTCAAAGCAGTCTCCCTGCTGTCAAGTAACAGGGCATTTTTTAACAGGCAGCTTGTTTACTCAGACTCCCAGCTTCTAATACCTAGGTGACAAAACTGTAGCCCCACTTTACACTGCGACACCTCCAAGAGACAACAGGTATCCATGAAACATCAGATCAGCCACCCCTTCAACATTACCAATATCAGGACAAGGTACAGAGTAATGCTCTTCAAATGATGCACACATAACATGCACTTGTATATATATCTGTGTGCACGAGTAATACACAGAGGGAAAAGTCTCAAAGACTTAAGGAGAAACTTCAGCTTGCCTTTTACCTCTTTAAATGCAGTTAAATTCTTTTTCACTCCATTTTTCAAATCAAAGTGAGATACCCTGCTTAACATTATGTCTTGAACTCAGGGAAAAACATCAGTTCTTTTGTAATAAGCAAGAAAAAAAGAGTGCTGCATTCCCCAGCTACCACAGGAAAGGAATTGTTTTTCTTCTAAACCCCCATATTAAACCAAACAGCAGAAAGAATCTTCAGAATTTCATGGTTTCTGCCTATCTTGTGCATTGTAATAAAAAGAGAATCAATATCAGGTTTGAATGGCTTGCTTCATGGCTGCCAATATTAAACAGTCTGAACTCACACAATGCTGGTCCATGGGAAAAAGAGGTGAGAGTTCAATCCCTTTAATTCAGTCCTTTCAGAGCTACTGGAAGTATCTCATTGGTTAAATGAATGATACTGTTTAGTATACTTACTGCTTCCCTTCCCCAGCACCAGCCTGATTAGGAAAACATCTGTGTATGCCACCTATAATACTTATCTAGAGTGATGCTGTTGAGCCTCACTAACTTGCATGGATCAGAAGAGTTCTGGGTAAGAGTTTGATTTGCAGATGAGAGTTTGCAAAGTAGCAAATGCACAGAAACAAAGTTTGAATTCGAGTGAGCTTAGACTCTTAACTGTTCCCTTTAAAAAGCCTGTGGGTTGAGTGGAGTATATATATTCCGGTGAGACACAGCCATGGATGGCCAGTCTACTTGCAAAGACGCAAGGAAGAGAATCAAGAGGTTAAATTGTCTGTGATCTAGGAGCCTCAACTTCCCAAAAAAGTAATGCAAACCACTCCTGCAGATGTCTATCATCTGCTAGTCAACAATACTCCTCTGTGACACACTCTATATTTTGGATGTTCCTTCTAATTCAAGAACCTTTCAAACTGCAGTGAAGTAGTTACTTAATGGGTAAACGGAATATTTTGCTATTACAATGAAAAAGTTAGAGGTGAGTTCAAGATATGATACAGCTATTTAGGCTGGTCAAGTAAGAGACAGCTGCAAATTAACTGTATTACAGGACTTATGTGTTTGGGGTTTTTTTCCCTATGCATACAAATCTGACCATGAAGAAGAAACATGTTGTTGCATCTTGCCTGGGGGTTGCAGCATATAGCAGCATATAATGCATATTAGGATTGCCATTCTTCCCTCTTTTCCTCCACTCTTCTTTTTATTAATGCCAACAAACTGAAATTCCACAGGTTTCCCAGAGGTTTGCATTCACTTTAACTTCTGTTGTGGAAAGAATTTATTACACGCTGGGCAGCACTAATATTTTCAGTTGTGTGGTATGGCACACCACTGGCAACTTTTTAGCAACTGCTGAGCTTAGAATACAGGTATCTAAGAGGCTGTGATGAAGTTCTAGATGACACACTAGCCAGGCAGCAGCCTAAAGTCACTAGAGAAGAAAAAAAGTAAAATGCCTCCTAAATTTCTCTTCTTCCCTTCCTCCTGCTTCCTCTACTTGCCAACATGTTCTTGTTCGTGCTCTTGTTTAACTGCAGACAGTGTACGTCTGCTGGTGTTTTCTGACTTCTGATCTCCCCTTACACCCCCTGGCCCCAGTCAGCCTCACTGGTAAACCCGCCAGCCCCTTTTCCCCACCACAATGCCCAGCTGAGGGATGCTGTCCTCAATATCATATACCCAGTGAAAACTGGGTAATTTTGTAAGCATCAGAAAGCATGATAATAGTCTGCAAGAAACACTCCTTCAGCTTTTCCTTTTCCTGCAGCTATCAGGGAAACATACTGCATGCTTAATAATGGGATGCAGTAAATGGGATGAAAATAACACAACTGTAAGCTCACAATGAAATCTGGGCCCATGTTTATTTCATGTAAGTTAAGTGTACCTTCCAGTCACACTTCTGACTGAATGACATCTCTCAGGTATTTTAGGAGAAAAGAAGAGGAATCTAAAGGAAAGACTTTGTATTTAAAAAAACTTGAATTCTGATATATTTTAACAATGCCAGAGCTTAAAAAAGGAACAAAGAAAGTTACTTGAATACAGCAAAAGGACTGAACACTGAGACAGGCCTCTAAGCTTCATAAACAGAGCTCACCTATAAATTAGTACTGAAGAAAGACCTTTCTGCCTGAGGTTTCTGCTGTGTCTCTACTTCAAACAAAGAGCATCTGATTTAAACGTAATAATTTAACTCTACAAATACAAACTGGACTGCTTACTCCAGGAACTGTCCACAAAATGGCCCTCACAGTAGCGGTCTGAATATAATCCTATCTACGTACTCTTTTCCTGTGCTTGCAAACAAGCTTATAATAATGGCACCCTCGCCTCATGGAGGAAACCACTGTAGCCTAGCTGTTGCCCTCTTCCTTTTGCATTAACTTTAGCAGCTCCATGTTTTCTAGTCAAGAGTGGGAACAACTACACTTCAAATGACTGGTAACCCACAGGGTCAACCACACTGTTTCATCCCTGTCATAGCAGTCTTGCAGAAGGAGAGGCCACTGCTTTGGTAGCCATCCAATTTCACCCTGCAAGGTCTAAATTCTGAAAGGATTTGCATATTTTTAAGTTAAGCATGTATCTCTGTAGAAATGAGTCACTTCCACCCTAAAGTGTCTGAGGGATCCAACCCATCAGGACCATGCTTCTGCATGTACCATAGATTGACAGCTAAAGTCAGAAATCAAGTACAACATCAGAAGATTTTTTTCCTCGAATAACAATGCAGTATTACTGGATAAGCAAAGGCTTTCAATGGACATATAAAGTTTTATTGTGAAATTATTAAAATAATTTCCATACAAGATTTACAGAATCACAGGGGTTCGAAGGGACATCTGGAGATCATCTAGTCCAGCCCCCCTGCCAGAGCAGGGTCACCTAGAGCAGGTTGCACAGGACGGCATCCAGGCGGGTTTGGAATGTCTCCAGAGTTGGAAATTCCACTACTTCTCTGGGCAGCCTGTTCCAGTGCTCTGCCACCCTCCAAGTAAAGAAGTTCCTCCTCATGTTCAGATGGAACTTCCTATGTTCAAGTTTGTGCCCATTACCTCTTCTGTCACTGGGCACCACTGCAAAAAGACTGGTGCCATCCTCCTGGCACCCTCCCTTGAAGTATTTACAAGCATTGATGGTATCTCCCCTCAGTCTTCTCCAGACTCAAAAGACCCAAGCCCCTCAGCCTTTCCTCACAAGAAAGATGTACCAGTGTCCTAACCATCTTCGTAGCCCTTTGCTGTACCCTCTCCAGCATTTCCCTGTCCTTCTTTTGAACCAGGGAGCCCAGAACTGGACACAATACTCCAGGTGCGGTTTCACCAGGGCAGAGTAAAGGGGAAGGATAACCTCCTGTGACCTGCTTGCCACACTCTTCTTGATGCACCCCAGGATGCCATTGGCCTTCTTGGCCACAAGTACACATTGCTAGCTCATGGTCATCCTGTTGTCCACCAGGACTCCCAGGTCCCTTTCCACAGAGCTGCTATCCAGCAGGTCAGCCCCTAACCTGTACTGGTGCATGGGGTTATTTCTCCCCAGGTGCAGTATCTTACACTTGCCCTTGTTGAACTTCATGAGGTTTCTCTCTGCCCAGCTCTCCAGTCTGTCCAGGTCACACTGAATGGCAGCACCACCTTCCGGTGTGTCAGCCACCCCTCCCAGTTTTGTGTCATCAGCAAACTTGCTGATGGTACACTCTACCCCTTCATCCAGGTCACTGATGAATATGTTGAACAGGACTGGACCCAGTACTGACCCCTGGGGAACACCGCTTGTCACAGACCTCCAGCTAGACTCTGTGCCACTAATCACAACCCTCTGAGCTCTGTCTGCCAGCCAGTTTCCAATCCACTCCACTGTCCATTCATCCAATCCACACTTCCTAAGCTTGCATATGAGGGTGCTGTGGGAGACGGTGTGGAAAGCCTTGCTGAAGTCAAGGTAGACAACCTCCACTGCCCTCCCCTCATCTATTTGCCCAGTCATGCCATTGTAGAAGGCTAACAGATTAGTCAGGCATGACTTCCCCTTGGTGAATCCATGTTGGCTACTTCTGATAACCTTCTTTTCCTCCAGATGCTTTGAGATGACACCTAGAAAGAGCTGTTCCATCATCTTTCCAGGGATGGAGGTGAGGCTGACTGGCCTGTAGTTTCCCGGGTCTTCCTTCTTGCTCTTTTTGAAGACTGGAGTGACATTGGCTTTCCTCCAGTCTTCAAGCAGCTCGCCTGTTCTCCAGGACCTTTCACAGATGATGGAGGGCGGCCCAGCAGTGACTGCTGCCAACTCCCTCAGCACTCACAGGTGCATGCCATCAGGACCCATGGACTTGTGGATGTCCAGTTTACTTAACTGATCTCTAACTTGATCCTCCTCAACCAAGGGAAAGTCCTCCTTCCTCCAGACTTTCTCTGGTACCTGTAAAGTCTGCGACTCCTGAGGGCTGGCCTGAGCACTAAAGACTGAAGCAAAGAAGGCATTTAGTAATTCCGCCTTCTCTGCACCATCTGTCACCACAGCCCCTGTCTCATTCAACAGCAGGCCCAC
>VFFE01007132.1:323592-374894 GCA_008921705.1 Burhinus oedicnemus | reverse complement strand
TGTTACAAAATTCATGTTTACTTTTATAAATTCTGTCTGTACATCCTTGAAAAATCCCTACAAAAATAAAATTATTGTACATGAGAAACAGACTTTTAGAACATTCTTCGACATTCAACTTTGTTATTTAAAAAATATATTAAAACACATCAGTAGTCCTTACTGTTAGCTTTTTTTCATCTCAAACATTACTCAAATTCTATTTTGGATTTCATGCAAGTGCAAAAGTAGTATTTTAAAGTTGGTATTTTCATGTCTTTACAGTCCACATACAAAAGCAAGGAACATCTTCCATGCACAGGCAAACCAAAGTTTCCAAAGTCACAGCTCCTTTTTTTTCCAGCTATGACAAAGTACGTGTAAGCGTGCAGTCTGTTTCTGTGTTTGTGTGTTTATAAGGAAGCATTAAAATGTATTCAAATGGGTATAACATAAATCCCCAAGATACTCTCTTGACATAACTTTTATTGTTAGTTAACAGTAAACATTCAAGTAAAAGTTTAACACTGGTACATCTAACTGAAACAAATTAGGTCACAGTATTGAATTAATAATCCAGCAGTTATTATACAACAAAACATAGCTGTAGAAACCACAAACACCCACCAAAACCACAAAGCCTCGACTACTTGGGCTCTTTCAAATCAAAATGAAATCATGTTTTTAAATTAAAAAAAGAAACAAAGAAACCAAACAGTAGAATTTCCTTGGGCTCTGGCCAGGAATGCCAAGTTCTATTGCCTGCAGTATGTTTTCACCACAAAGTAATAAATTCTGCCATGGATGAGGTTAGAGTGGCAGCAGCAATATTTAACTACAGTAGTAGTAAAGGGAACAACTTTTAACAGGTTTCATGAAGCTATTAATTCTACTTTAAGATTTGAGTTTAGTAACCAAACATTTTTCATCTCCTTCTTTTCTTGAACAGTCTTAAAAAACCCCAAGCACCAAACCCAACAAACAAACCCAAAAAACCAAACCAACAAAGCAAGATTTTTGGCAAGGGAGGTATCAGTGGATGAAAAGGGCAGAAGGTAGCCGGCATGAACAGATGCAGGATATTATGCTTGCCACTAAAGACTTTGCACAGCATCATCAGTGAAGGCAATACATAATTTTTTTCAGTTAAACTACTTTTTAACTCACATCATCTTCAATTGGAAAGTGAGATTTTGTCCTACGGTTAAGTGAAGAATTGAGGGACAGCAGTAGGGAGTAAAGGGCTCAGAGTGACAGGAACAAGAGGCACTTCAGAAGTAACCTTACAGGCTGAAGGGGCACCTGTCTGAAGCATACATGTACAAATACAGCCTGAGAAAGACAGGAAGAACAAGAGCTCTGCATCCAGTCACAATACAGTGTGATTGGAGTAACTGAGACATGGCAAGAATGACAAAGTTGTGATGGACAGACAGATGCTCTTCAGGAAATGCAGAGAGGGAAGATGAAGGTGAAGGGATGCGTTCATGCAAAAGAGCAGTTTGGATATACAGAGCTCTTTCAGGGGACAACAGCTAGGTGAGAGCTTGTGGGTCCACATCAGAAAAGAGGCCAGTAAGCGTGGCATCACGGCAGAAATGGCTTTCTTACAGACCTCCCAAGTAGATGAAACACCCTAAACAACTTGAGGATTGCTCTTGATCACAACCCTGGTTCTTACAAATGATTTTAATCTCCTTGACATCTGCTGCAACAGCAACAGAGCAGGTGGGGACACACACTGACAAGGAGATTTCTAGAAAGAATATCTCCTCGATATAGGTACTGGATGGGCTAACCTGGGATGATGCACAGCTAAGCACATCTGCTATTCACTAGCAGGGAAGTATCAACTAAGGATATATAAAAATCACTGGCAGCCTCGGTGGTAGTGAGCACAACATAGGGGAGTTCAAGATCCTGAGGACAGAGAGGAAGGACAGTAGTGGAGTATAGACCATGGACTTTAGAAAAGCAGACTTGGGGAGTGATAGGTGTGATCCTATTGGAAGCTGCAATGAAGGGTAAAGGATCACAAGAAAACTGGTAGGTCTTTAAGGTCATTCTCCAAGCACAGGAACAGTTCAGCCCAATACTCAGGAAATCAAGCAGACCTATCATGAGACCAGCCCAGCCAGGGAATGAACTCATGGTGGAACTCCACTGCAAAAAGGCAGCATACAGGAGGTGAAAGCAAGGTTAGGCCACAAAGGAGGAATTTGGAAACACTGACTGGGCATGCAGGAATGGTATCACGAAAGGCAAAGTTCAGCTGCAGGTAAGACCTGCAAGCATCATAAGGATAATAAGAAGAGCTTCTACTGCTACATTAACAGTAAAGATTGAAAAAGGAAAACCTGGGACAGTTACTGAATGGAGTAGGTGATTTAGTGACAACAGAAGCAGATAAGGCAGTACCCAGTGTCTTCTTTGCCTTTGTTTTTCCACCAGCAAGTTCTTCCAGTGCTCTTACAGACAGGGTTCAAGGAGGGAAACCATGGCCATCAGCTGCTGACGACTGAAGTCAGAAATTGCTTAACAGAATTTGATCCATACTATATCTTCATCAATGACATAGACAGTGGGACTGAGTGCACCCTCAGCAAGTTTGCAGATGACACCAAGCTGAGTGGTGTGGCTAACACACCTGAGGGATGCCATTCAGAGGCACCTGGACAAGCTCAAGAAGTGGGCCTGTGTGAACCTCATGAGGTTCAGTAAGGCCAAGTGCAGGGTCCTGCACCTGGGTCAGGACAACCCCCGGTATCCATACAGGCTGGGTGATGAAGGGATTGAGAGCAGCCCTGTGGAGAAGGACTCTGAGGTATTGGTGCATGAAAAGGTGGACATGAGCCAGAAATGTGCATTTGCAGCCCAGAAGGCTAACCATATCCTGGGCTGCATCAAAAGAAGGGTGTCCAGCAGGTTGAGAGAGATGATTCTGTCCCTCTGCTCCGCTCTTGTGAGACCCCATCTTGTGTACTGTGTCCACCTCTGGAGTCCTCAGCACAGGAAAGACATGGACCTGTTGGAGCAGGTCCAGATGAGGGCCACAAAGCTGATCAGAGGGCTGGAACACCTCTCCTGTGAGGACAGTCTAAGAGAATTGGGGTTGTCCAGCCTGGAGAAGAGAAGGCTCCAGGGAGACCTTACTGCAGCCTTTCAGTACTTAAAGAAGGCTTATAAGAAAGATGGGGACAAACTTTTTAGCAGGGCCTGTTGTGATATGACAAAGGTTTTAAGCTAAAGAGGGTAGATTTAGACTAGAGAGAAGGAAGAAATTTTTACAGTGAGGGTGGTGAAACACTGGAACAGGTTGCCCAGAGACGTGGTAGATGCCTCATCCCTGGAAACATTCAAGGTCAGATTGGATGGGGCTCTGAGCAACCTCATCTAGTTGAAGATGTCCCTGCTCATTGCAGAGGGGTTGGACTAGATGATGTTTAAAGGTCCTTTTCTAACCCAAATTATTCTATGATTCTATGGAGTCCACACGATCAGACCTGCTGCCTCCAAGGGTGGTGAGAGAGATGGGCAATGCAATGGCAAGGCTGCTCTCTCACAAAGTATCATGGAGATTGGGGAGGTCCCTGATGACTAGGAAAAAACCCAAATGTTGCACCAATCTTTTTGTTTTTTAAAAAAACCCAAACAGGCCAATAGGACAATTTGGGGAACTGCAGGATGGTCAGCCTCACCTTTATCCTCAGTGAAATCATGGAGCAAGTGAGTTTGTTGTCCCAAAAAAGTACATCAAGTTCTCTTTGAGCATGTTTCTGAATACAGAAATGTAAAGGTGACTGAACAGTCAACACTTGCTCCTGTAGTCCTCACTCTGTTGCTAGTCAGCAGGTAGAAAGCTAATATCATGCATATCCATACCTACGGTTGAAAGAAATTAAGGAATTAACATATGGAGAGATGAGAGAAGAGGATGAATGGAAGTCAAAAGCACACACCTTTAATTGGAAACCTTCACTTAAGAGCTGGCTATGTACACACAAATCCAGATCCTGAAGCTTACATCCACTGTGAACGTTTTTTAAGCAAACCTATAAACTGGCAATGAAGTGAATGAGACAAATATCCAGGAAATACTGCTTTTAGAGATACAAGTTTTATCACAAGCTTATCACAAGAAAGAACAGAAAAATCTCCATTGGAAGCTCAGACAAATCTCCAGTATTTAGAAAAGAAAATATTCTTTAAATTGTCAAAAAATGCAAGGTGAAATGATAACATGCTATCTGATAGCTCACTGTAATTTGCAAAAAAAAAATTCGGTGCAGCTTTTGTCTGCCCTTTCACTATCATTGCAAGCCAATCCATTTGCCACTGAAACCCACCAAATAAAAACATCCAAACTGCAACATGCCTTCTGAACAGAAAGAAAGGGCTGTCCTTTTTAAATAGTGGAGTATTTGCATATGTTCCTGAAAATTACTATTGAAGCTCCCTCTGGCAGCTGTAGGTAGCTCTGAAGAACTCAGCTGGAACTGAGAGGCTCTCAGCACCAGCATCCTCCCTAGTCTCAAAGCATGACATGACTGTATTCCTTGGGTTCTGACACAGACCACTCGTCAAAGAGAAGAGGCTTGCATTCTCCAAATGCCAGCTTCTCCCTCATTACAATATTACTGTCCAGAAACATTCACTAAAAGCTGCTGAACAATCTGCAGTTTCATCCAGGTCCTCTCTCATTCCATCTCTAAATTGCCCTGCTTTGTGTATCGTACTGGCTTAAAAAATCACTCACTGAAAAGCCATGCTCAGATCACTGAGAATCTGTGGTGCAACATCCCTTCTAAAGTCTCTCCCGTCTGCCCACCTATCCAAGCACCTCCCTAGAAGCAAAACAAAGTTTGCCAGAGCTATGAAGCACTCTTTTACTGCAGTTTCAGAAGAATGATTCCAGGGGTGCTATGTGCATTTAAGTTGTTTTTAAAAGCTTAGCTTAGCCCCTGAATACTGCTGTATTCAAGGTTTCACAAGAGTTCACAGTTGCAGCCAATGATGGTTGCCATCTTGGCATACACTGGAGACTGCTCTATGGAGCTGTTAGAGCACAGCTTATGACAAGCATCTCAGAGTCAGGCTTCAACAGATTTATATTCTCAGTGTGTTGCCCACAGAGAGGGCCACAAACCATGCCAGTTTATGTTTCACAACAGGCATCAAGAGAAGCCAAGTTAGGAGCCACAAAACATAAGGCAGCTTAGATCCATCACAAGTTTTTCCTCATGTGAATATGAGGATACTGCATGAATCTAGCATATGCTTTTCAAGCCACAAGAGGATTAAGAGGCCTAAAGAACTGATCCTACAACCAACATCTGCTGGCAAACACATCCTGCCTAGCTGAAAGCTGAGAGTCTGGAGATCAGGTCTACACTATACCTTTTCACCACATAGATCAGTTTGAAGGAGAGATAATCCCTACCTGAAGTAATTGTACCAAAACCAACAGATGAATGTATGCAGCAATACTAGCAAAACTGTTTTACCAGTATCTGACTTTTTTTCCATAGACAAGCTGTGCCGTTACTGCAGCATTTGTCCAAGAAGTATTTTGCCATCCCAGCCTACCAGAGTTGTCACTTTTGCCATGCATTCTAAGGGAGTTAGACATGGTGCCAGGTAACTCAGTAGATGCACAAACCAGCTGGGCGAGGAATGGCATAAGCAACAGGCTAGAAAAAGCACTGCTGACTACAGGGTATCAGATTGGACACTAATGACATTGTCTACCACCCAAATGAGTAAGGCTGAGGAAGCATCCACATTATAGTTCACAGACATTGTGCAGAGGATTCCACAGCAACTACCTTGTTAGTGCCCCAAATAATCAGCAAGTGAGACTACCCAATCACAGAAAGGAAGGCATCTCAACGTAAATGCGTAACACCAGGGAGTTTCACACGTTATGCCCTAGTAGAATGCAACAACTTCAGAAGCCCATTTGTAGGGGCTTTCTCTGATCAGATTCTCAGGTTACATATTCTGAGTTACAAAACTAAGTTCTTGTTATGTAGTACAGTGTCACTGCCAAAGCACAGCAGTGAGTCTGAACTAACTAACTTGGTGGAGTAGATGTGTTATTTACTATACTATACTATGCCTCTTTCTTTTTTAATTTCTATGGAGAGGAAACATTTGCTTCTCTGTGCAAGGACAGCATGAAAACTAGTCTGAGAAAAGCCAGTATGTGAATTGCCAGAGTTCAAGAGCAGAAGAGAAAATCCAAGGTCTGCACTTCAACCACCCACTAATGCCTGCCAAATAGTAAAACTGCAGCAAAGTTTGGGAATCATCTGCATGCAAGTCAGAATGTTTTGGACTGCTTCCTCTTTGAGAAAGGAAAAATGGAGAATGAGTAACAGCCATCTTGTCTCAAAAATACCTGTGAGCACATGGTTGCTTATTTTTCATTTGGTTTTGGTTGTTGGGGTTTTTCCCCCCCCACACTATCCACTGAGCCAGCAGCGTGCCCAGGTGGCCAAGAAGGCCAACAGCATCCTGGCCTGTATAAGGAATAGTGTGGCCAGCAGGACTAGGGAAGTGATTGTCCCACTGTACTCAGCACTGGTGAGGCCCCACCTTGAATACTGAGTTCAGTTTTGGGCCACTCACTACAAGACAGACATTGAGGTGCTGGAGTGTGGCCAAAGAAGGGCAACAAAGCTGGTGAGGTGTCTAGAGAACAAATCTTATGAGGAGCAGCTGAGGGAACTGGGATCGTTTAGTCTGGAGAAAAGGAGGCTGAGGGAAGAACTTAATGCTCTCTAGAACTACCTGAAAGGAGGTTGTAGTGAGGTGGCGGTTGGTCTCTTCTCCCAGGTAACAAGTGATAGGACAAGAGGAAATGGCCTCAAATTGCGCCAGGGCAGGTTTAGGATGCATACTAGGAAAAATTTCTTCACAGAAAGGGTTATCAAACATTGGAACAGGCTGCCTAGGGAAGTGGTTGAGTCACTGTTCCTGGAGGTATTTAAAAGACAGGTAGACATGGTGCTTAGGGACATGGTTTAGTGGTGGTTTTGTCCGTGTTAGGTTAATGGTTGGACTTGATGATCTTAAGGTCCCTTCCAACCTAGATGATTCTATGATTCTATCCACAGGTTGAACGTAAATGTGCATACATTTTATTAAGCACCTCTGTAGTGCTTTCTCTTGAGTTTCACTCTCGAGCTGGGCTCCACTGTGTTGGGTCCCTGTTTCATTAGCACTGGTGTCCCGGGGCTCCCACTGTGGCAACGCTAGGCATTCATTAAAGCCTAAGCTTTCATTTGCCTAGTGTTTTGCCTCATCCCTGAGGGATCCACACCTGCTTTCTGTGCTTAAGACCCTACTATGAGCAAAATTACACAAAGGTTGTATCTTTATCAGGCTGCTGAACTGTCTTAGGTTTTATACCTTAACCTCTTCAACCAAGTGCAAGTAATTCTTTCATCATTATAAAGGGAAGAAAGGAGGCCTGAGATGGGAGAGTCTTCCCTCATATTATCAAACATAGCACCAAAGAAAAAACTTAGCAATAGTAGTAGTAGCTTAGTAGTAGATCCAGTCACAAGTGTATTAATCAAACCATCAGAAACTGGATGTCAAAACACAAACCAAAACCTCTGGGTACTCCAGCTACAGTAGACTAGGTATTAGGAATCATTCTCATCATCCTGGCTTACTCAGGAAAGCTGAATGAAAACCAGCTAACAGTCAAATTTTAAAATGACACCACTCCCACATACCACAAATGCTAAACCAAATAGAAAAGGAATGAAAGAATTATATACTGGTAAAAATAAAGGTCTTCCCCAGCAATGTACAGAGCTTCTCTTAAGCCATGACTACTGCAATGTACAAATCATATCTTCAGTGACTAACTCTATGTCCAGTAAATCACACCCAAAAAAAAGGGGGGGGGGGCAGGGAAATGCTAATTTAATGAGGACATATTACTGGGCTTCATAAAGAAGGGAAAGCTAACAATTAACCCAACTTCTAGGTAATTAAAGCCAGACTACAAGGAAGCTAAATTGAATTTCCAAAGGAAATTCGTTATTTTGGAAGGCAGAGACTCACTTACAAAAAACAGCCAACATGGCAACTGAAATCAGTATCTCCAACATTCAAGAACACCACTTTGGACAGTTCTTGGCTGTTCAGTGTTTAGGTAAGTGTCCTGGTTCCGGCGGGGATAGGGTTAATTTTCTGGCCCGGGACAGAGGTATTCCATACCACATGACGCCATGCCCAGTCCATAAGGGGGAGCTGGCCGGGAGGAGGAGGAGGAAGGTGCGGTTCGGGAGCGGGCTGGGGCTGTGCGGTCTGGTCGGTGAGCGTCGGTACAGTAACCCTGTGTGTGTATCCCTCCATCACTGTTATTGTTGTTCTCCTCTTTCATTTGCTGTTGTGTTAAACTGTTTTTATCTCAACCCACGAATTTTGCCTCTTTCTTCTGATTTTCCCCACCGCCCTCGGGGGTTGAGCGAGCGGCTGTGTGGTTCTTTGTTGCCGGCTGAGGCCAAACCACGACAGTAAGGTAATGGGTTTAGCCAGAAATTTCACAATCTGAATGCCACCAGCAGATTGTTTTTCAGGGTTTTCACTTTTCTGAAGTTTTGTTTAGCCAAAGAGAATCCAAATACATCTTCACTGAATAGCTTACCAGTATTTTTCCCAGCAGGGGAGATCAAGACTGAAAGCTACACACACACAAGATGCAGTCCAGCTTCCAAGTGAACAAGGAAGCATGAGGATATAGCTACAAAACAAGGACAGAAACAGAACTGAATGCAGTCTACACACAAAGAAAGGGCAGTCAGAGCTCATGTCAGTAGAAACCCACTAAAAAAGCTACACCTGCACCTTGAAGCAGGTTTCTGTCTCCCATGACTAGTCTAAAAAGCATCTACTGTGTGACAGGAGCCTCAAGGATCATCTGTTTTTATGTAGTAAGTTCATTACTAGGTCTTATTCCTAAGATGTTCTCTAGAGGATGCAGCTCTGGAAATCCCTTCCCGTATTAATATATGAAACAGCTAACACAAAGTAAGTAAACACAGCATCTCTGCTAGATCACACCCCAATTCCTTCTGCAACCAGAACAAGAGAGTCATGTTTCCTTCTCTCATGTTACCTTGGAGCTAACCTAAATCAAACTGGTCCCTCTCTTTTTCTCACCCCAACAGCCTTAAATAAGCTTATCCATGTCCTCTATTTAGAGTTTTATATGGCATCTTTATTTAAATCTTCTTGAGGTAAAAATATCCTCTTGCAATTGTCACTGAAGAGGCTAAGAGTTCACAACACTCACAATGCTCCATGCTGTGTGTACAAGCAGTGGCCCCTATGTTGGTAGGCACCTTAAACTATCCCATTGATAACATCAGTAAAATGGCCCTGCATTAACACACCCACACCTGACACACAACCCAGGCAGCAAGCACACTGTAGTTCCTTTTAATTCTTGTTTCAAACCCAGAAAAATGCCAGTACATCAGATCTATACACTAAGGTCAGGATCTCTTTTATTTGAGTTCAGCATAAAGCTACCCATTTCATTACCTCTGTAGATAAGAAACAGCAAGGAAGTTTGACTCCCTGTCTTTTCAACAGTTAAATGCATTTCAGTTATTAAGACTCATGGATCATACCTCAAGACAAAACACTCATGTCATTTTAAGAAATTACACCCAATTTTCTACGTAATTAGAGAAGAATCTACTAGGTGTTAGTCCACTCTTCTAGCCTGTCTAGATGGCTCTAGATGACAGTCCTTACCTCAAGTGTATAAACTGCAAACCCAGATTGCAGACTTGAGCTGCATTATCAATGGCCTGGACAAAGAGATACAAAGACATTAAACAGATCCCAGGATAGACCCTTGTGATATTACTACCTGGAGGCCAGTAGTGAGTATTACCCACTAACCACTACTTTCTGAGCTCAAACATCTAGCTAGCTTTTCACTCATTCAGACCTCACCATTGCAACTTGGATGCAAGGATGCCATAGGAGACCACAGCAATAGCCTTGCTAAGAATCAAAGCAGATGACAGCCTCTACTCTCCCATCATCCATACAGCTAGTCATTTCACCATAGAAGACAATCAGGTTGGTTAAGCTTGATTTACTCCTTTCACCCTTCATGTACCCAGAAATGGCTCCCAAGAGGATTTATTCCACTCAGACCAATGTAGTCTATTTCTTTCAAAAATAAGGAATATTGTGCTGTTCTCTTTCTTTTCACAGTTCATTAGAGATCCAGCTCACAGGGAGAGAAGATTTTCGTTCTCCAGCCAAAGTGACTGGGGTGCTATAACTGTTTCATGAGATATGCATGATCACAGAGGTAAACTTGTCATGCATAAATAATTTTTTTAAAAAATTTTGCTACGAAGACTCCCCAACACTGCATTATAACTTCTAAGTCAGTGCCTCCCACAATTTCACAGAATCTGTATTTGTTGGTATTGCAAAGTTTGTATCTTTTCTTGGTGTATCACGCAGAGCTTTAATGTGACCTTGCTGTGCTTTAGTTTTCAATGTACATTTAGAGAAGTAAATGCCTGCTTTTGGCCAGCAGACACTGCAAGTGAAAGAATTCACTCGCAGCTTTAACTCACTCTGACCAACAGGGGTCAGTCATTCAGTCTTCTCCTGCACTGCACGCATATAGAGCATACACCTGGAGTTGCTTTACTGGCACTCTGGGAGTATTTAAAACCTTCTAATAAAAAAAAAGTGTCAGAGCTTACCACCAAGTCTACAACCTGCCCAGCAGTCCCTTGGGGAGGCTACTCACTTAACTGGTCTGTAATGAGTGAGAACTCCCTGTATGAGCAAAGGTTGCTACAATAAACAAGCATTTGACAGCTCCTAGCTTTTAGTTTGCACGGTCCCCAAAGAAAAATCAACAGTATTTTGAACTACACAACTACTACTGTCAAGCATATTTAACTTTTAAACAATTTTGAAAAAGAATTCTGATATAGCTTGGCTTATTTAAATCTCCATGAATTTTTCTTTTAAATGTGTTTTTCCCCATAGAGCAACCTGTTAATAAAAAGCAAGATTTCTAATTAATGAGAACAATATATAACCCTGTGCCAACCCAGTACTCAAAATGACACATAAACCAATGGGATGGTTACCAGCCTCAGGAGAGTTCACTCAGATTTTAGTGACAACCAAAAGTATTTTTCCTGTTTTCTGCTACGTAGCAAACACTAAGCTTAAAAAGAAAGAAAAAAGAAAAAAAAAAAAAGGACTTCGACAAAAAATGCAAAGGCTTTAAGAGTTGCAAAATACTCCAGCTGACATAGAAAGAAAGCCCCCATATATTAGTAAAAGGACACTGGAAGTCAGTTGCTGAGGCCAGCCATCTGGGCAGATAAAAAGCAGAAAAGCATTAAAGACAAGGAAACACAAAGCATGATTTGATGATCAGAAGTAGAACAGATTAGGAAAAGCTCTCATTCAGCACCATTTAAATTGGAATCTGCCAATTAGTCAAAATTGTCTGGTTTTCACAATGCTTCAGTGAGCTCCCTTGATCTCCCCCCACAGCAATCCCCCTGTACCTTAGTGGACTGCCAGCCAGGTTCTCTAGCAGTCTGGAGAACTCAAATACATAAAATTCCAAAATGTGGCGACACAAACATATACAAAGTAAAAGGGAAACTCTGATAAGTTATCTGTTAGGAATGTTATCTGACCAGTTAGAGGGTGAGGATATCTGGGGACAGGAGGGTAGATCAAGGGAAAAGAAAAGTTTGATTTTGGAGGACGACAAGTTGGGGGTTTTTTTTGGTGTTTTTTTTTTTTTCTTTTCTTTTATGGAGGGTAATGCACTTTTAACTCCTACCCTTAGCTACTTTACCCCCTTAAGAAAACTTTCTACATTTCATGGGATATTTTCACAAAAATATTCCAACAGCAGAAGTACATTTTACCTTTGGGGAAACATTAAGGATTTCTGTGCTCGCATCCTAAAGCTAGACTGGCAGCCCCCTAGGTTGTTTGGACAGAGTCCCTTTCACTCCAGCAAAGACTTAAACCATTAGAAAAGGCTTTTTTCCTGACACAGAACAGTATCAGAACTACCTCTTAAGTAATGTGACCCAGACTGGTGTTTTTCACAGTCACTAATACTTCTGAGCGCTTCAGATGTAACATTTTCCAATACAAGACAGACTCTGCCACTGGAAGAAATGGAGGCTGTATTGGTAAGGAGCAATAAAAACGGTACAAAAATTTGATCTGACTTTAAACATTTTAAATATAATAGGACACACACAGCACTCCATCTGCAGCACTGTCTTTTTAAAGCTGCTATACTATGGCATTAGTCAGTCACTGCCCAGCAGCTGCAGTGTACAAGCCTGCAGTAGGCTGCTGGAAATTCCATGGCTTGATAAACCTGTTAGCGGATCTAGCATGCAAAGGAGGGCACTGGCCATTAGAAACATTAATTGCTACGTGCAAATTAAATAACCCTGTATGTGACATGCTGGTGGGCAGGAAAACCTCAGGGAGCAGCCTTTGAGACAGCTCAGTCAAGCTGCTGGCACTTAACTCCTGGTCAGCTGGAGCTCCAATTTAGCCAAAAGGCAATTAATATTGCTGAACTGTTGGGGCAGAATTTTGATAGCATGTTGTTAGCATGAAAGCTCAAAGAAAATATAAGTACAACAGGATTATGAACCATTTCAGTTTGCTTGACTTCAAAAATCACAGCACAGATTCGACTGTAGGACATGAGCAGTTTGACATAAACCATCAAAGCTATTGCAGAACATGCACATTTCATTTCTAAAAAGAGTAAAATGCTTTAGATTACTTCAAACAGAAACTCCACCCTCACCAACTTTCCCAACATTTGATTACATAAACCAAACAATATCAAGAAGTTAGAGGTATATCACAAAGAAGTTAACGTCCAACAGCCACACACACACACAAAACCTCCCCTGTGTTTTCCTTATGTCTTCTGAACAACTTTCAGAATCAGAGTAGTTGCAATAGCCAGTTACCAAACACAGGGCCTCCAGCAAATACTTCTGTTGGTGGCAATGCACAAAACAGCCAGGCCTGAAGTGACCAGTGGGTTTCCACAGCACATGAAAGGTGTTCACCTTATTCAGTAACACCATCTTCACTAAGTAAGGTGAATTTATTATTATTTGTATGATTGAAGACCTTGTAGCTGTTGCAAGGTCTGATGACGTTAATTTTCCTGAATAACTCTGCTTTTGTGTAGGTATTCTTCTGCCAGCGTCCCAGGCTAGCTCTGCAAGAATGTCCAGAGTTCATTTCCTTATGAAAGCTCTGGTAAACAGGCTGCCTATGCCATGTCCAGATAGCAAAGTACTTCACCCCCACCCCCCAACCCCCAATCATTTTTGCTGCTAAAACTTAAAAATCTTAGGTATGGTATTTCACAAAAGCTATGTGAACAAGTGATAGTAATTAAAAACTGGGCCAACAGATCTTTTTGTCTTGTACATTTCTTTGGAATGGCATGGACTTCTTTTTCTAGCAGTTCTTCTTTCATACTGAAATGAGAAAGTTCTTGCAAGGTAAAGTGCTACTTCAGCATGGAATTAAAGAACAAATGAACAGATTTTCCTCAATGATCAGCAATTTACACTGCTGACATATCTGAATGCGTGCCTTGGTTAGACCACTTCACGTATTTGCCACTCCAGAGGCAGAATACGCATTTTCACTTCATAGATTCATCAGAAATACCTATTTTTTCAAAGAACTTGCTTCTTTTTTTTCTTCTTTCCTAAAAGCTACCTTTTTCCACCCATAAAACTAAAAAGCTTTAAAACCTCATAATCTCAACCTTGCAAAACTTCAGACACAGGTGCCACCTAGTTCTTGACAACCCAGAATGGGAAAGCAAGCATAACACCCTGCCTTTAAAAAGATGTCATAACAAAACAAGACACTTCTGCAATAAAGCCAGCTGTTTTTTGAGCCAGCTAAAAGCTTAGAAGGTTTCTGTTGCCCCCAAAGGAGCAGTTCTCACTCTTGCTGTAGGAAATCTCGCATCAGTCCCTTTCTCTCCATGGACCAGGGGTTCTTCCAGAGAGTTAAAAGTTAGGCTACACTTGCCTACTGACAAAGCTTTAGAGGGATTATGCTTTTCAGCAACAGAAAAAATTATTAACAGGATGACAAACCCAGCCATTCAAATGAAAGCATACCTCTCACCTTCCTTTATAAAATTCATCTGTTAAAAGAAACAGTCAGAAAACACTATTTCTGGTCTGTGAAAAGCTGTCAATTTTTACTTAAATTCCAAATTAGAACAGTGGTTGACATTCTGGAAAAAAAAAAAGTTTAAATTCATAACCAAATATCTTACCAAGGTACAAATGCTTTAACAGAAATGTGTATTTGTCTCAGTTTTCCCTCTCCTTCAGAGAGCTTATTATGGGAAGATGCCTTCCACATCTGCCATTACAATCAAGCATATAGTTAGAGGCAGCAGAAGGTGTTCTCCTGCAAGAGGGCTGGCAACTAAAAGCAGAAGGTGGGATGCTCTACCTAAACTGATCTTTATCTACAGCCTTCAACTGAAACCTAACAGTATTTGATTTTCACCTTGTGAAGTTAGGTTAAGTCAATTCCTGGTCAAGTGTTTTTCTTTGAAATGCCTTAAAAATCACCTCCAAGTACTAGAAGAGAAAGCACTTCTGGAAGAAAGTATGTTTGGAGGTAGCAACTTCCCATTGCATACTTCAGAGCAAAGTGTTCACAGTCCTTTTAATGTGGAAGAAATGATCCATTATGATTGCTGATTACTATGGAAACAAGTCTTTGCTGCAAGAAAGACTAAATCACAGAACAGTTGAGGTTAGAAGGGGAAGGGATCCCTGGAGGTCAACTTGTCCAAACCCTCTGCTCAAGCAGGACCACTTAGAGCAGGTTGCCTAGGATGATGTCCAGATGGCTTGTGAATATCTTCAACGTGGGAAACTCCACAATCTCCCTGGGCAATCGTGGTGTTCAGAAGGAACCTCCTGTATTTCAGTTTGTGCTCATTGCCTCTCATCCTCAATCCCACAACCAGCGTTGTCTCACCTGATGGCAAAACAATTACATTTTCCTCCAAGTTTCAGCTGTTTTGGCCACTTCTCAAGATAACATGTAACCCACAAATGAGGATGCAAAAACATAATATACTGTCCACTTGCTTTAGGGTGAGAATATATTGAGGCAGCAGAAAATGAAACTATTCCAAAACCACAGTGCTGTCTGCCTATTTGGAGAATAAGGAAGAAAATGCAGTAGTTCTTTCTTTCAACATGCATTTTTAACATTCTCAGTATACAGTAACATCAAAATATAAACTAGCATGTTTATCTCCAGTAGGAGGAAAGTATACCAGAAGAAAAGAAATGTGTGGTCAAAGAACAGTTCCCCAGCTACACATTCAGACAATCAAAAGCTGTGAATTTACAAAAAACGTGTTTCTAATTTCTGCTCAATTTAACCTTAGCAAAGCTCAATGCAAGAACTAGTAATAACTATGCCTTAATTCTTTTTTCCTTCTAGAAAAAGCATAATTTTAGAGAAACTTGTGACCTCACTGGGTTGTAGTAAAAGTTCTGAATCCACAAATTTAAGCATTAAGCATCTATTGATTTTGGTGTGTACGTGACAGAAGTAGGAGGGGCTACAAGCTTGAAGAATCATTGTTCACTAGAATTTGGAAATGTTACAAAAGCCTTCCACAAAATGTTCCCTTTTCCCAGCTTGCTGATTTCTGTTAAGAGCACCACAGTTACCAAGTGGAGGACCCTACATAACTGACTGCAAAATAAACGGAGATGTAATGCCAAAGACATAATCAATGTAAATGAGGAATTTACATATCCAAATGCTCTTCCTGCAGAGTCATAAAAACTGTGCCACAATTTATTTGTAATTAAGGAAATTCATTACAACTCTGCTCATTATCTATGTTCTAGTCTGAAAAAGGTATAATTCAATATAGTGACCCAATACAAGGACTAACAACTACTGGAAACAAGCAAATTAAGTTTTCTGGATTAAAAATGGTTCTCTTCCAAAAAATAATTATACTTATTGCTGGGCTCCTGCATCAAAGATTTTGTTTCTCATGAGCTTAAAAGTCCTATTAATTCAACCAGAAAACCTGAAGATACCATGGTCTGAGAGGAATAAAAAGTAAGTGTCAACACTGGTCAGAGAAGGGAGGCAAGAGCTATTGCTTGCACATACTGTTCGCTAGTTCAGACTAACAAAACTTTGTTGTGAGGTCACACGAGTGAGAAAGACCTTAATCTGGCCTTCATTATTTATTACTAGGCACAATGAAGAAAGAATTCAAAGACATTCTGAGTTCAGGGTGAATTTTCCTTGCAGTCAAGGAAGTCTTTGTACCCTCCAAATAACTACATTTGATAAGGAAATGAAGAAACACAAAGAACCCAAGTATGCAACCCTTCCAGAATTAGTATGCTTTCTGAATCACTCCCTACATGAAAAAATTGTACAATGAATGAAGTTAATTATCAAGGTATATGGATAAGCACTTGTATACGTAACAGGATATTTGTCTGGTTTTCAGTGCAGTATACCCATGATAGACATCAAGCTACATGAAGTCTAGCTGAGGCTAGGCTAGCTAAGGGTAACATAGCTTACCACATTCATTAGGAGGATTTAACAGCTCATCTACAAAGAGGACGCCGGAGCAAGGCTTGAAAGGTAGGGAGAGACTAAGTTGGGAGCAGCAACATGCTCATGACACACTCCAGTTACACATGAATATACTTCTCTCCTTCACCAGCCTTCAGGGAATGAGGTGTGAAGATTACAAGAGTGCTGAATTTGTGAAGGAGGCAGATGCAGAGCAGCAAGAGTCAAAGGCATAAACCAGGTTATGACTCAAACCTGGCAGACAGTGCAGAGACTTACAGCAAGAATGATCAGGACATGAAGAGATCATAAAAAACCCAGTACATTTCAGCTTAGAGAAGAGGTAACTAAGGGACACTACACTTAATCCTAAAACATTTGTGTGACGAAAGTTAGTAGAAAACAATTACTCACTACATCTCTCAGGACAACTGTCAGCATTGTGAAGTTATACAGTTAAGTCATAATTTTCCTACAAAATTTTCCTCTCAGCTGTGGAACTTTTTGCCATAGGATGCCACAGATAGCTGTGGATCAAAAGTCATTATAGACCATAAGATCACTATCCATTACTAGTTGCCTAAAGCTGGAAGCACAGACCAAGAAGGGATCCTTCACTGCTTCTTTTGCTCCTGAACTTTTCCTGAAGCATCCACTAGTTCCTGCTCATTGAAATCAGACTAAGGAAGAGAGATCTGGCCCAAGAGATCTGGTCTTTTGCTCCCACACAAAGAGACGTAACAAATGTAATCTCATTCTTCTATAGGCGCAGCCACCACATGCCAAAAGGAAAGCAACAGCTTCCCAAATTCTGCATTAAACTCTACAAAGTCAAAGTCAATCCCAAAGTCAAACTACTTATCTTCCTATGATGGTTTGGCAACTTCAGCACTCTTGAGAAAAGACATGACAGTTACGCAGCCAGGCTGATCTGCTTCTGCTTACAATACCCACCAGAGTCAACAGTGCACTTGTCACCTGAACAACCGTAAAAGCCAGGAAGCCCCGAACAAGAACTTCAACTGACGTCCTAGGCCAGCTGGACCATCCTCTGCAATCCACTGAATATAATGCTACTATTATAAATTACTATTATAGCAGGGGAGATGGAGTTACTTACAGGTGCTACAGAGAAGTGAGACAGCCTACAGCTCATTTATCAAAATGAAGAACCTGCTGGTCTTGCTTCCTAATGGGTGAAACAATGACATAGATCAAACTAAGAAGTGAGAATATACCCAGTGCATTTTAGTAAGGTCTGCAGAAAGTCCCCTGCCAAACTTACTCACCAGATGCTGTAAGGGGATTTCCTTTTTCATTATCTTTTATGGCTACCAGAAGAGATCATAAAATGTTTAAAAAGGCATGGGGGAAACTAGACCAGACATTATAAAGATGCATTCCTGGTGTGGAGACAGCCTTCCAATGGAACAGCAAATTAAGTGTTGTTGTGCACAAACCCTCAACTTTACTGGGGATTGTAGCCTGCACTTTACTCCAACCATTGGCTCACCTGGTTTACTGAAAATATTAACTATACAGAGTGCCAACCCCAGAACAGTTCTGCTACCACTGGAAATCCTAACTCATTCACAAGTTAACATTCCATTTTTATTTATCTCTGTTTGCCAGCATGAAGACTGAGAAATGAGATCAGTTGCATCAGTTTTTCCTCTGTTTGTTTGTTACAGCAGGAATATTCAGATGCTTAGTCATTAAATTAGCTTTAAGCAGAAGGCTGAAGTATTTGGACTGCCTTGTTTTGGGAGCACAAAGAAAGACAGAATTATGGATTTTCCTTTTTCTTTTTTAAAAGACCATTCTAAAGATGTTTATGTGCATGGCAAGAGCAAGCGAGGTGCTCTGTCTGGATTCCAGTGAACAAAGCAGACTGTGAGGTATGTTACTTCCACAGTAGTTCTGCTTTGTACCTGTGACAAACTATTTGCAACTGGACAGCCTACATTCCTCTACACTTGGCACATTTAATAGGCACTCTTAAGGCACAGGGGAAATTCTGTGTTTTCTAAACATTTTTCACACCTGCTAATTTAAAAGCTGGTCAGCTGCCAAGAAAGTTGAGGCCAAATGATAAACCTGTGTCCCATTTATTCCTCCATGGGGGAGTGGGGAGAAGGAAACAAGTGCATGGGTGTCCAAGCATAAATGTGTGTATAAGAGACTAACACATCAACCTCTACATTTTCTAGCAAGGTTCTTACAGATTTTCTGGTTTGTCTGTTCCCAAGGGGATGCAGTGTTAGATGTATGACTTTTTGAAAAATAACTGAAAGCTTCTAGCGCTTAACTTTGTTCAGAGGTCCTCTTCACACATACACAGTCCCAGCTCAAGAGGTCTGCCAGTGAGGGAGGAACAGAAAATTGATAAAACACAAGGGAAAGGAAAATAAAGGATCCTGTTCAAGCTGATACTAACATTGTCACTAAAAACAACAAATCTTTCAGAACAGAACTTTCTTATTTGACAAAAACAAAGTGGGGGGAGGGCATGGTGTTCATCTGGACACAGTAAAAAAAATCAAATATGAACAATTTTACATCCAACTAAAGTCACCAATACCCTTTAAACAATTGTCTAAAATATTAGCTCACTATTTTCACCTTTTACAGAGAAAAAAAAAATTACCTCAGCTGAGAGTAAGCAGAAGTTTTTGAAAATACTGTAAACATTTTGAAATTCCAGCTGAATCTTTTAAATGGCTCTAAAGCAGAATCACATTACAAACGGCAAGGGGACTTCAGGAAATGCTTGAATTACTATAGCTTGCAGAACATTACTTTCAACCTCTCTGTATATTATGACAGTCTGAACACAGTCACATTTTCTCCTGCACTCCTAAATCAGTTACATACGACACACATCATAGAGAAGGATCATTCACCATTTTATTTTTGCCTCACGTTTCAAAGTACAAGTTGATGCTGTACTCAGTGCAAGCTGCTTGCTTCTCAGCTTTGACAGTATTGTTTTCATTGGTCTCAGTTGCAGTTAGCGATTCAACATCCAGAAGCAGCTGGGATCTACAACGACCAGCTAACAGAAAAGAAGAATAAAAGAGAGTAAAACCTTCATAAGCACCCACTAAGCAGCTAATTGTGTTCCTAAACCCAACTCTGGAAAGAGAATCTTACCTAATAGCTACAGGAAGGTCTTGTCCTGCCAAAACCTGTGCATCTTTCTGACCATAACTCTCTGCAAGATCAGGTGGTATGAATAAATACAAGAGCTCCTTCAACCCAGAAAATTTAAAAAAAAAAAAGAAAAAAAAAAGTGCTCCTTCACTAGTTCTTATGCAGTCAAACTTACGAGCTATACGGACTGTGTGCCCTGGGGCCAGCAGGCAAGTCAGCAGCAAAGAATCTGTATGGGCACACGTGAGCATCCTCATAGCCTCATCAAACTTTCACTTGGAAGGTAAAATTTCTCATACTAACCCTCCAACCCACTACCACTTTCAACATATATAACATGGAAGGAAAGGTAGTGCAAGAGGTTTTTCTTAAGGTGTCCACACAATGTGCCTGTGAAGTCTGAAGTTTTCAAAATAATCAGGAGGTCACCCTCTACTTTCAAACTCTAACTCCCTCATGAGATCTACCAAATATTAGCATAGAGACTGGGGGGGGAAAGATTATGTACCATAGAAGAACGAAATATACAGTCCACTGCTTTGTATGAAAGACCACAAACAAAGCTTTTAGCTCCAAAACATATTTAGATTGCTATCAGAATATGTTCCTGCCACCCCACAATAGTTAAAAAACTACTCTGATAAATAAAAAAACCCTCTGAATGAAAACTGTACATGCAATAAAATGGGCAAGGCACAGAAAAAAAGCTGCAATATTATAGCCAAATTTGACATAAACTACAGACTATATGCAGAGGATCCAGTATATAACATTGTAGTCATGAGCTTTATATGTCAAGAACCCAGATATTTTGCATCTTGGTATCTCAAAGCACTTCAAAGGTTAGGCACCACCATGTGTTACAGTCTCTGCTTTAACTGACAACTGGTTTATGACTTCAAGGGAAAAGTCACAAAAACAGTTCCCCAAAGCATTATGTTAAAGAAACACTGACTACCTAGACAGTTACAGTTGGTGTAGTTTTCCTTCAATGGTGAATAAATTAAAATTTAAAAATAAATTAAATAATGAAAAAGGTAAATAAATTCTTAAGCAATACTCACAGAGAACAGAAAAACAGGCATATAAGAAAGACCTACTAGTATGCACAATTTAGAAAAAAAATGATAGTTTAAGGAAAAGCATAATTAACAAAGCATTTGACTACTTCTTTAAGTGGTAATTATGAAATCTAAAATAAAACTGCACTAGGTACTTCCAGTTCATTTTCTACAAATGTGTGACAGGAGTGTCGCCACACCCCTGAAATTGACTAACCATGCTTAACTGAGAAGGAAGAACCATGTTTTCAGATGAAGAATTTCAAATGGACCCTTCTACCCCTCCCTTTTACCATTCTTCTTTCAACTTTCGTTGAATTTCCTTGTTTCTTTTCTTACTTCTTCAAAACCTGCCTGGACACCATCCTGTGCAACCTGCTCTAGGTGACCCTGGTCTGGCAGGGGGGTTGGACTAGATGATCTCCAGAGGTCCCTTCCAACCCTGGTGATTCTGTGATCATCACTGTCAGGCTCTGCAATCATGACAGTGATACCTAGCCAGCCACAGCCTACCTTCTGACAGACAAGCAACAAAGCACAATTTTTCTGCCTCATCCCTCTCTTGTGCAAGGAGAAGTTAATTATCCACCACTCGCCCAAAGTCTCTGGGAAGGCAGAGAGAAGTGCTGCCAATCTAACCAGACTACCTCTGCACTTACTCCTCCTAGGTCTCCCTGTGCTGTCACATTTCTCCTTGTACTCCTTACAAGATAATCTTGCGGGCAAGTTTTTAACACTCAGCACCTTGTAACAGTGTTAATCTCCAATACTGAAACGAGAATACACACATATAAGAGCTGCCATTATGAAAGTATTACATTAAAACTGAACCTAAGATAGTGGTTAAACATTTTCTCATTTTTAACATGTTTTTGAATAGCATTAACACAAGAGAGAGCACAAATAACCTAATTGCATAGAAGGCTTTGTAGTCTGTACAAATACTAACAACACTGACTCGACTTGTACCATGTGGCACCCTTTATGTCCTTGGACAGGAGGAATAGACAAGTTTCACAGAGGAAAAACTCTGAACTCAGAAGTCAGGACAGCGTTTAGTTACATGAAAGGCATAGACATAAATCAAATTAGTCTGCTGCAGAAATTTATGATGGAAACATGTCACAGTAATAAGTTTAGGTAACAGTATGAAAGTCAGTGATTAGACAGGGAAGAATGTCTCTGAAAACTACAGGAAAGACAAGTCAGTAGAAAAAGCAAAAGGTCAAAGGGCATAACATAAGTTAGGGAGGGCAACTTTGCAAAAGTTTGAAAAGAAATTACCCAGCAGGAGCTTTGATACAGGAGGAATTGGAAAAATCATAAAGTGTATCTGGCATGAGATAAAGATTATAGTAATTATATTGTTAAATAATAATAATATATAACAAAGATTGTAACAGATTATAACAACTTCTGGGATAATCACACATCAACATTTAACCTGCAGTTTCCTAAGTTACACAAGATGTTTTAAAAATTAAGACTACAGGGACAAGAATCTGCTGATGTTACTCACAGGAGAAAAACAGCAGTGGAAAAAAAAAAGATCAGGTAACTGCCTTAACACTGAGAAGCTGAACTGCGTTCATTAAACAGTCTTTTCTTACCCAGAACTGAGAAACAGAAAAGCTATCCTGTGTTTGTATGGCTAAAGCAAAAACTAAAACACAGCACAGAAGTTTCTTGAGCATTCTTAGAAGCTCACCCTTTAAGCATGCAGTGGTTCAGTACCACACAACTGTTCGATTTTCTTTCCCTCTTAACCCAAATGTGCTAGAATTCTTTGCTACTATGACTAGATCTGTTATCCCATCCAACACAGTAGCAAAATGTCCATTTCTCTCACTGCAGTACCTTTTTTTTATTTTTTATTTCACTCATCCTCCTTTCAGCCTGGGCTTACTGACTATCTGAGGCATAGTGTCAAATAATACAAGATTGATAACATTAAGTTAAACATCCAGCCAGTAACCTAGGCTAACAAGCATCCTAATGATAACCTACATCTCACTGAAGACTTCTTTTTAATAGAAAGTATTAAGGCTATGCAGACAGGGCACTTCAGCTTCCCTATCTAGCAGAAGACACAAATATTCACTCATTTTTCAAGTTGGACAGCAAGCAGGTATCATTTATCAGAAAGCCTGGAACTCCAGTGAAAGCTTATTTGGGAAACACGAAGGACATGGCTGCCACATTGATTAAGTATAGCAAACCCCAGGGTGAATCCTTTTGCCTTTTCTCTTCCCAGCAGCTAAACTGCAGTTACAAGATATGAATTCTGTCTCCAGCATTTCCACTACTGCAAAAGCCCACAAGAGCTCAGCCCAGACTTCTTTTGTGACAGTGCCTCAATGAGAAGTCAATATATTCAAAAGAACATTGTCAGAACATAGTTTACTTTGCCTCTGAAAAAACAAAGTTCTTGGAGCACAGAGACTGCCCACTGTGTGCCACCACCACCACATTCAGTTATGTTCAGATTTTTCCTCAATAGCATTGTTTCAACCTTACTCAAGAAATTTACACAGCTCTCAGGATAATTACCACATGGAAAGGATTCTTTTGTTCTCTGTTTAAAAAACAAATAAAGCAGACTTGAGACACACTTTTTGGTATTGTTAATTTAAAGGAAGCGGCACGTTGATTTAGCTAGTGGAGAGAACTCAACTTCCCAAGCAGGCATAAACACGTAAGCTAAATTTTGAATACAGCAAACAGCTGGAAGCACTCCTCACAGCAAACCACTAGATTTGTGCAGGCATTTTAAGGTCTTTCAGCCTCCATCCAACACTAGTGAAATTACAGCTTTGTATGCTCTGGCTTGACAGCAAGATTATCTACTAGGATCTCTGTAAGAACGACATGGAGAAGAGGAAATCCCAGCAGTGGAATGTGGAGTGGACACATTCCCAGAAAGCAGGGGAAGAAGGGATCAGTAGATTCATACATCATCTTGAAACAGCAGTGAGGGATTACTATAAAAGCTTCCTAGTTATTCATAGCAATTAAAATCAAGGCTGTTGACCAGAAATCCAGTTACTTACCATTTTAAAGAGAAAAAATGGTTTAAGCATTTTCATAAGTAAAAGCAGGGAGAGGGCCAAAAAATACCTTCAAGGAGATAAGAAGGGGAGCAAGACAGAATCATGAGTGAAGTCAGAGCCCTTTGCAGTCCTTTGCTGCAGACCTCTGTTCCTCTTGCCTCCACATTTCCAGAACATCCTCAGAACATGCTCTGTTCAGGAGCAGGCAAAGTAGCACACTGCCAGTAAAGCAAATGCAGGAGACATGACCCAGCCAGTTCCACACAGACTTGCAAATGCGCTGGATGAAGTGTTGGCAGAACTGTTCAACTAAGGAGTGCTTATCCTGATCTGTCTAGCACGGTTCTGCAATACGAGACAAGGCCTTAAAAGTTTCAAAGCAATCCTCATTTTCTCATCCATTAAAATCAGTAACAGACACAACCTGGGGTCAAGTGGAAGATAAACCAAACAGAATTATGACAGGATTTAACAATCGCAAGTGAGGGGCGAATAAAATGACGGATGAAACTCAATGCCAATAACTACAAAAGAACCCACACAAGGAGAAAAATAACCCCAGCTACATTTGTGAACCAAAAGCCTCCTTTAGCTTTCTCCCCTTAATGGAAATGGTCTCTTTGCAAAGCTTCTGATAGAATTAACAGACGAACATTCAGAATTAGCAGAAAAGGACAGACGAACATTCAGAATTAGCAGAAAAGGACTACCAAGCAAGACTGAAAATGCCGTACACTCAGGGTTTCCGAGTACCTTGAAGACTGCATTCTTAAGAGCCTGTAATGTCATTAGAGTCACTGAATAGTGATAAAGTTGGGGGCGGGGGTAGGGCAGGGAGGATGACATATAGACCTGGATTCTTCAGCTTAGGAACTAGACAACTGAGTGTCATCAGTGCCACAGAGAAGATGGACAAAGAAAAGTTACTCACTGTGCCTCATAAAAAGTCCAGTCCACTGAACACAATGTGCCTGATACAACCTCCAGTGCAGAAAGTCCCTCACCAGGACTTCCTGAAGCTTGGGTAACATGATGGGAAGAATTACTTACTTCGTGTGTCACTCGAACTCCATTCTCAAGCATCTACTCAGGGCCACGAGTAGCAACTGGCTACAATGTAGACTGACCTAGGACTAGCCTGTATCTGATAAAAACCATTTGTTCCAAAAACACTGTTCACCTTCCATAAACATCCCTCCAGACTTTTAAGTTCAGTTATAGATAGTTTCCAGGTTTTGGAAAGCACTTCAGTACTTTTGCATGGCCTCAATAGAGCTGTAAGACAGAACAGGACATCACCAGTGGGACCAACAGCAGTCCCTCTCAGTGTAGGAAATCCATTAACAGACATTATGCGGCTTACTGGGCACATGCAGTTTTCCACAGCCCTAGCAGTCCTATCACAGACTGGTAAGTGCCTGAACAGGGCAAAAGAAACCTCCTGGCACCAGGTCAGATACAATCTATATGACACTTTCTACCCACTCTGAAAGCAGTCTGCTTGATTACCAGTTTTTCTTTTTGCACTATCATTTGCAGCACTTCACAAAATACAGCCTCTCCAAGTACAACAGCAATGTAAGTAAAAAGATTCTGCCCCATGAAGCAACAAAGCATCGCACGTTATTTCCTGGTTCAGAAGCCAGGTACCAAGCCTATGATTTTCCTGGAACATGACCAAGGGTCAGATGTTGATTTCCAGCAGGATACAAGGACTGAGGAAAGTCTGAACTTTCTTTAGATTGCTTAACACTTAACACATGACAGACCCTTCTGTGCTCAGGCACCTGGAAACTGAAACTAGAGGAAAGAACAGCAGATAAGCTTAGGGCTGCAGAAGTTAAGAGAGAAGAAAGCAGTAAACAAAATATTACATACATCCTCTGGAAATGATGTCTTTGTTTCTCTTCCTCCTCAAGACACCCAGAGGTGATGGATGGTAAGGTGAGTTGTACTGTAGGGGAACATTAGTAGGAGTTAGGATCTGAGTACCAAGGAAATAAACAAGACTCTCTGTGGACAGGATCAAACATTAGGAAAAAAGAAACTGGTGACAACACCTTCCAGGCACAAGCTCAACCTGGGGACTAATATTAAAGGATTCCCACTTCTGCCAATAGTGGGATGTTACAAGTTCAAAGTATGCTCCAACAAGAACTCAACTTAGAGCAGCAACTAAAGTAAGTGCTCTCAATACAAGCAGTCTCTCAGAAGCCATCAGAAAGACTGGAAGACTCTGCTTAATGCTCCTAGTAGTCCTATGTCTAGATCTCCTTTCAAGAGCTACTTTGAGAGAGAAAAGCACAACCCCCATTTTATAACTCAAGTACTATCAGCAGCCTGCTTCAATAAGCCATTTAATGTTAGTTCTCATAGAGTCAAATGACTAAGCTATGCTCTGAATTTCTAGACACAGATCCTCACTTGTCTAACTGCCAATGTTTTCTACATTGTTTTCATAACAGAAGCAGCATGTTACAATGGGAAATTCTCCCATCTCCCACAAAATTGTTTCTCTCCAATACTGGCAACCATACTATAAAGCTTATGAGAATGAACTCCAAGTTGAAAATAACTGATGTTAAAATATTTTTAATGAACAGTGCAGCTAGAAAAAAAAAAAAAGTCTAGCCAGATGTTTAGTTCCATAGGACAGTGTTAATACACTTCTGTGAAATTATAACATGCTTTTGGGTGATAAAGCCAATTCAGGTTTTCTGCTTTTTACTTGATAAGAACGAAAAGCTATCTAATATTCATAATATGTGTTGAACACAGTTTACATTATATTTGCCTGTGCGTATCAAATGTGAGGCAAAAAGCACCAAACACATACTAGTAGTGTAAGCACAGGAGGAAAGCACTAGGGCTACATGAGCAAACCATACAGCAGAGCCTGGTAAAAATTATGTTCAACAGCTGAGGTTGGTGTCTACAAGCCCGTAAGCTTCTGCTTTGCAATATTATTGGGGGTAGGCAGGAAGGCTCAGTACCCTCAAAATGAGAAGCCTCTAGCTTCAGTCTCCTGAATAATGATTACTCAAAACTGCAGGTACACAGTGGAAATCAAGCTATTCTTTTTGATTCAAGAACAAACTGAATCACATAAATGAAGGTAAAGCTCAAAGAAATATCTGCACAGAGGCCATTCCATCTGTGAAATTTTTCATTCAGTCTGCATTACTGTAGATCTGCATGCAACAGCAAATAAAATCTTTTCTTCCTGAAATACCAAGTTACTCTTTTTCTTCCCCTCCCAAGTTCCCAAATATATGTTCCTTCATCACTGATGCTATATCATCATCTCCACATGGGGGATTTTTTTAACAGTCAAAAATATAAATAAATCAATGCCATCACTACTTATTTACTTTTACAAAACACTTGTTTACTGTGTAGGTCTGTCCAGAATTTAATTTGTACATCCTAATAGCCCCCTAAAGACTACCAAAATAGATTACTACTTACAGCAAATAATCTTTCAGATTATTGAAAAAATAAAAGATCTCTATATTCAACATTGTAGTAGCTAGCAACCCTCCCTGTTACTCAGTGCTCCTAGCAATCTCCCCAACAGGTACAATGGATGAAGAGAGGTGGAAACATCACCTAGAAGTTACTATGCAGATTGAAAAGAAGTGGTTGCAACCTCTTTGCTTTCATTTCTTGATCCCATGTTAGGGCAGCACTGCCACTGAGGGAAACACTTCCAGCCCTTACACATACTGTAGGTATGCATCTGTAAGAGCACCCAGTGAATGTCTACAAGGGATATGTGTCAGTTAACACCTAATGCTACTGTTAAATTGCAGCAGTTCATTCTCCCACCTTAGGAGCAAGGTGGTCAGAAACCAGGTGATATGGGCAGCTTTTTCTGCAATTCCAGCTGTAGTTTAAGTGTGCATGAAGTTATGACCTTAGAAACACAGCTAGGTTTCATGACATTCCTTATACTGTTTCTAGATACTTAATAAAGGGGTGCATGCCTGATTCAGAGCTTCATGACATGAACTAGAGAAAACACTCCCCCCCCGCCCCCAGCAATGCCTTACGACCACTGAAAAGACCAAAGCTGTCCTTATTTGCCTTTATGTAACCAATGCCAGCCAAATACTCAAAAAAATCCCACAAACCAAACCAGCTCTTGCAGCATGACCTGATTTCACCTTCCTCCCCTCTTTTGCCACAAAGGTCCCACAGCCTCACACTCAATACAAAGAAAGAGACTGACCAATACTGAAACACTCCTAGCAATGGATGCAGACGGTGTTCTTTACTGTGAAGAGACTATGCGCCACTGTGGTAAAAGCTTCCTGGAGGGACCTCCTACCTAACAGTTCACAAAAAGGTCCCACACCCACATCCACTCATTCCAGTGAAAAACTGATCCCTTCAAACACATTTCGTAAAATTTTCTTTAAACAATACTGATATCTTTGATAAGCCACAGCACTTTGGAAAGGCTCAAAATTGGTCAGTTTTCACCACAGTATGCAAGACGGGCCACCTAGAGCGACACCAACTAATCCTTACCAATACAAGGATTCTTAATCATTTCTTCTTGGCATGAAAACCAAATGCTACTTGGAAAGGAGCGCTTCCTTATAAGCACAAGGACAGAAGCCATTTCCCTTTCCTCTCTACTCATAAGCCCCATTCACTCTTCCAGAGACATGGTTTCACTGATGAGCAAACTTTATAATTCTCTATTCCTGACAACAACATTGCTAACCTCTGTCGTTACAGGAAAATACATAACAAAGCTCCCCTCTGTCCTTGTGATGGATGTGACTGCTTTTTGAAGTTTACTCTCAACATCACAGCTATCGACATTTGACCACGACAGGTATTAGACAGATGTAATCCACTTAAGATTCTTGTAAAAATACACACAAAAATCTAGGTACTGCATTTACTAAAAAATAGACAAAGCGCAGCAAATTTATCAAATGAGAGAGCAGCAGGTCACTCGTAAGTAGATTTTACTGCAAATCACAGATCAATCTGAACACTACTGTACATTCCATTTACACAGCTGGATTATTCCTGCATCTTTGTTAGTCTTGCAGTTGCTTTCTCTCTGCTGTGTGAAAAAACACCAAGACCACAAAAAACCCACAACTTTCTGGGAGCCTTCTGGGTAAAGTGAAAAATCTGAAACCCCCCAAAAGCTAAGCAAAAGACATGATATATCAATCTCTCTACATCAAAAAGTTTTGGTTTAGCATTTTATTTTGAATTTGATAATTTTATTTTCTTTACAATTCCACACTTTTGTACCATGGCAAACTTGCCAGTATTTACAGCATCCTAAGATTTGTGACTAATGAGTAATCTAAAGAACAGCAGTAGGATTCACAGCCTTTATCTAGATCCTTCTGTTTATACACGTTTCTTTATTCAAAATGATGGCTGCTGTGGAGCCTGTTTTCAATTTTAGATGCAAGCCATAGGATGAGGAACCCAAAAAAACCCAGCGTTTGGGGTCAACTACATTACCCTTTTTAGCTGTAGAACTTTTCTAGGCAGCAAACTGCTTAAATCATAAATAATCCCACACAAATCAATGTAAGGTGCCAAGTTCACTCTGCTCCCCTACATTGTCTTTTTCACCCACCTCTTCATATACTTCATCTTGCCCCAGGACACCCTATAGAAAGTAATTGTGTTTCCTTCTTCAAGCATCTCTCTTGGAGTTGTGGCAAAATTACGAGCTCAAATTCCTTGTGTAGTCACAGGAGAGATAAGCACATACAGATAGGCAATGTTTGTCTACATTGGTTTTCTATGTTCCAGACCTCTTTATTCCAGGCCATCTTGTACTGGGCTTACATGGCAAGGTTTTGGAAACTCAGGGCTACAGGGGTGGCTTCTGTGAGAAGATGCCAAAAGCTACCCTTATGTCTGACAGAGCCAGTGCCAGCCAGCTCCAAGACAGACCCATTGCTGGCCAAGACTGAGCCGATCAGAGATGGTCGTAGCACCTCTGTGATAACACGCTTGAGAAGAGGTAAAAACTGCTGTGCAACAGCAGCCAAGAGAAGAAAGTAAGAAAAACAATTCTGCAGACAGAAAGGTCAGTGAGGAAGGAAAGGGAGGAGGTGCTCCAGGCCTGGAGTGTAGATTCTCCTGCAGACTGTGGCAAAGACCATGGTGAAGCAGGTTGTCCCCCTGCAGCCCATGGAGGTTAGTGGTGGAGCAGATACCCACCTTGCAGCCTGTGGATGACCCCACGCCAGATCAGGCCGATGTGCTCAGAGGAGGCTGTGACTCCATGGAGAGCCCACGCTGAAGCAGGTTCCTGGCAGGACCTGTGGAGAGGGGCCCACACTGGTGCAGGTCTTCTGGCAGGACCTGTGGCCCTACAGGGGACCCACACTGGAGCAGTCCGTTCCTGAAGGACTACACCCCATGGAAAGAACCCACGCTGGAGCAGTTTGTGAAGAACTGCAGCCCATGGGAAGGACTCATGTTGGAGAAGTTCATGAAGGACTGTCTCCCATGAGCGGAACCTCACGCTGGAGCAGGTGAAGAACGTGAGGACAAAGGAACCGGCAAAGGCAATGTGTCATGAACTGACCACACCCCCATTGCCCGTCCCCCTGTGCCACTCAGGGGGAAGAGGTATTGAAGTAGAGTGAAGTTGAGCCCGGGAAAAAGGGAGGCATGAGGGGCATGTGCTTTAAGATTTGTTTTTATTTCTCATTATCAAACTCTGACTTTTGATTGGCAATGAATTAAACTAATTTCCCCAAGTCCAGTCTGTTTTGCCTGTGACTATACATACTGAGTGATCTCCCTGTCCTTATCTCGACTTACAAGCCTTTTGTCATATCTTCTCTCTCCTGTCCAGTTGAGGAGGGGGATTGATAGAGCGGCTTGGTGGGCAGCTGGTGTCCAGCCAAAGTTAACTCACCACAACATGATAAACTTCTTTCTCCCACTGGTCTTCATGTTAGTTTCCATAGTTTCTAATTTTTTATGTTCTGCACAAAAGAACTGCATTCTATGATTTTCTTCATGTCTCCTAATTCAGTAACAGGCTACAGAAGTAGTCAGCTCACTTTTCTTTCTAATGGATTTCCATAGTTGCCAATTCTTGACTTCCAATATTTTTTACTTTGAACTTAGTAAGGTATCTCATTTTCTGGTGTCTTGCCTGGCTAGTTATCACCCAGTTTCACTCTGCTCCATCAGGAGTTCCCACAATCCCATCACACTCTTACCTTTCTCAAGTAAACATGACCCAGCTCTCCCAAACACTCCTATTACCATAGCTCCTTGTACTCCAACTGATACTCATGGTAACATCTGAAAGCAAAAGCAGCAACACAGATGCACGTCAGGCCAGTACCTGTGACATATACACAAAACTCAGCAGTTTTCAGTTGTTCATCTAGGAGCTTAACAGCAAAAATACTCATTTGAGTTCAAACTATTAGATACATGAAAATTTTGAGAAAGAGGGCAAGTTACTGCAATTATACCCAGACCATATGGTCATTCTAAGTGATTAACTCCTTCTGATGGGGACTCCTATTACCAGTGTCTTTATACAACCGAACACATTACCACTTTTGCTTTCAGTGAAGGCATACCTCTATCCAATCCAGAACAGAGGGCTCTCAGATTCATGCACAATGTATATCCACAGATTTAAAAACAACTATATAGTCTAGTTTACTTTTAGGCATATTTCAGTTGAAGCCAAGATCTCATGTAGAACTGGAAAAGTATCTAAGTAGCCAGGTCAGCCAGCCCCAACACCAAGTCATTAGCTAGTAGAGTTATACATTGTAGACAAGTTTCACAAAAGAACCCCATAAAGTTTAGGATGCATTCAACACACAAATCTGCCATAGAGCCAGTTTCCTCCTCAGCAGTACCTCTTTTTATACCCTAAATAGTGCACTGAGGCAATTAGAAGTCAAGGAATGTGACCACTGCTAAACTGAAGATCTTTTTAACAGATACAGAGGTGATGGGCTTAGATATTGAGGTATGTCAGTTCACGTGCCTGCCTGTGAGCAGGGTTGTTTGTCTCTAGCAGCAAACAACCAACTGAAAATATGCAAGGCAAAAGAGAGTTAGAACCTAAGACACTGGATTTACCACCACTTGTGCACGTTTTGAACTCTCAACCCTTCTTTGAGAGCATCAGTATGCTAGTAACACTGATAACAGCAAGTGGGAAAATAGAGAACATTCAACAGAAATGTAAATGTGTATTTTAAGGGGACTTTGAATGAATAGCGACCTTGTGACTTGTGAGATATCCATCTTTGTTTCAGCATACTACCCTCTTCTCAGGGCTGCTCCTACTTCAACAGCCTCTGAGTCATCTCCAAAAGCAAAAGGAAGCCTTCTAGTAGCCTCTCTATAGTAATGAAGATCAGCCACTGGACTTTTGGAAGTCTATGGGAATAATGTCTCTTGCCTTCCCCTTTCCAAATACAGACTTCACAGTGCAAGACCACATATGCCTCCTTTAACACAGACAAACAGTGAAATCAACAAACATGGATCAAGAGATCACAGATATCTGGTTTCATGTTTTCATGACACTTGATTTGCAAAGTTGAAGCATAAGCGTTTGTGGTTGATGATGACAATTATGCCTACTCTTGTGGAGACAGCAGAGCAACTCTGTTCCTGAAAACCTGCCTGCACCTGCTCTGTTTAACAATGTTTTCTGGAAAGTAACGTCTGCATTGCCTGGGTGAGTAAACTTAGAATTTAAGTTCTCACTACCCAAGTGTTTCCAACACAAAATATTCCATACCCAGAGCAAAACTTCAGGATTTCAGACATAACCAAGAGATCGGACTGCCACACTTCTTTTATACATATACACACCAACCAAGATCCACTCCCTCTTCTTTTTGTGAGTCACAAATTCATAACAATAGCAGTTTGCTTCATGTGCAAAAGCCTTCCTTGTTAACACCACAAAAACAAAGATCTAAGCCCAGTTTTTCATGCAAAATCCTCACAGGGAACCCAGGCAGTTGGAGCAAGACAGCAATTTGTTTACCAGAGCTCAGAATCACTTTCACATCCCACAAAAATGTCTCCCAGAGGTGTTTCTTCACCCTTAGCCTGCTAACTGTATTTTCCATTGAGGCCTCTGGAGAGCCCTGGAGAACAGGCGTTCGTATGTCCTGGTTTTCCTTCTCCTAAGGCTACGTGATAGCTCTCCCATTTTCATGCCACTGGTCCTATGATAACAAACAGCTCCTGTGGCCACAATAATGCTGAACATAATAATCGGCAAGAGGTGCAATTTAGCCCACCAAAGTATTTTTATTACACTTTGAAATTTGTTCCTTCAGCAATAGCCTTGAAAAGCACAAGCTTAATTGGGTCAGAAGGTAGCAAAAGCAGGGAAAAAGCCTGGAAAGCCATGAGATCAATCCAGGAAGCTCCAGCATAATTTATGAAATGAGCAAAGAGGAGCACAGAATTTTTGAGCACAAGGAGCAACAGAACCAAGACAGCAAAAGTTAGGCAAAGCAATATAAAGGCATAAACCACAAATGTTTTGTATGAAATTACCTTTGAGTTTCATCACATGGACTGCCAGGACAAGGAGGCTGAAGCACTCCAAAAAGGCACCACATGGGCCTGCAACATGGCTGAAAATTTCTTTTCAATACCAAACAGAATTGTTAGGAACATTGAATTTCAAGCATCTGTGAGGTGGTGGTCTACACAAGGGAACAGGCAAGTGTATCGGTAAGCAGCACCTCCCCAAGTGCACTGTGTCTATAACCCAAGGGTTATTAGGCAAAAATGTTCTTATCGATGATTTACCCTGTTCCTCAGAACAGGACAAACTCTCCCAGAATGAGCAATTCAAAATTACTTTCATGTCTGAGAAGACCATCTTTGCCACTTTAGCTATACTGATTAAATTAGAATAGCATAACTTTCTAGCACAGACAAACCCTAAGCAATAATTCCAAAGATGCTGGATAATAATTATCAAAGCATGTCAACATACAGACATTCAACAACAGTCATCCCAACTGTACTAAACAGTATTTATGTATTTTCACCTATTGCTGTCTAGAGAGATCATAAAATCTTTAGTGGTTATTTTAGGCCCTTCCTCTACAGAGATGCAATAAACCACAGCCAGCATTTCTTCTCTAAATTGTATAAACTCAAGACCTTTCAAAGATAAAAATTAAAAACCGTTCATCAGGCAATCATTTTGGTACCTCTTTGCTGGGCAACCCGCCTTAATTTGAAAATCCCTAGAGACATAAAAGGCCTCCAAAACTAGACATGGTGCCTTGAAGATAAAGCTCTCCTACGGCCTTGTACAATGATAGAATGATTTCCCATGTCTTGCCTTCTGATGCAGACTATTTGACTTCTTTGCTACTCCTCTTTTTGTCACTATTGAACTTGAGAGAAAAAAACAAATGGGTAAAACAGCAAAAGAGACAGAAACACAAAGGTAAGGAGAACTAAGCTACTAGAAACTTTTGTCTTTTTGGGACATCAGTCCCAAACAGAAAGTGCAGCATCCCAAAAATAACTGATAGGAAACAAACACTTGACCTAACACAGAAACATGATGTTAAAGAATAATAAATGAAACAAATGGCACAAGTCTCTGCTTTAAAATGCTTTAAGGCCACTTAGACTCAGGAACTCCAGAAAATTAAGGTATCCTTTTTTGGCCTCACTACTCACCTTGCCACACAGTCTCCATGCAGCTGGTTAACAAGAGGTACAGATGACACTTCAGTTAATTCACATTAAAGAAGTCCATAACAATATGGGCAACTTGTTTACTTTGAAAATTCTCTTTTATGACACATGTTTTAAGAGTGATCCTCAAAAGAAACCAGTAGTTACATGAACAGCAGAATTAATGAAAACTGTTTTTCATGTATTTTTGTTCTGTATTTTTATGTTCCCTCCCTGCAATAACCAAGTTCCCCTCCAAATCCTTACAATTCTTGTTCCCTGCAATTCCTTTGGTTTCCCTAGGCCTTGATACCCTCCATTCTTTCCTGTGTTCCTGTAAGACAGACTATACACTGCAGCTGACTGGAAGCAAATCACTGGCTAACTGCCCAACAATACTTATGTCCATGGGTCAGTAAGCCAGAGAACAGCAGAAGTTCCCTGCATAGTGTTTTCTTCAGAGGGCAGCCTAACTTATCTGCTACTTAACCACTGATTTCTTACAATTCTTTAAGACATCAAAGAGCCCCCCTCAAGTCAGAAGCAGAACTAAAAGAACAAGCATGACAGCTTTACATAGAATGCCAACTTCACATTTACATGGGAAGGCAACCTGAAGAGGTCATATACCAGAGTTTTTCATTCTTTGCCTACTTTCTGCGACGCTCATATTTTATGTCACTGACTGAATTCTTGTTTGTGCTGTTTTTCCTTAAAAATACTATAGAAGATTTATGCTTTAGTAGACTCATCACATTATAAATACTGGTTAGGTAAAGACTAACAGAAAAAGATGAAAACACATCAGTGAATATCTATTTTCTGTTTATTTGTACATATTTTACTCACATACCCTACAAGCTTGGAAAAAAGCCTCCTATTACTAAACAGCACATCTCTCAATTAATTTCTTTGGCACTTTCTGGGAAAGTGTAACAAGTATGACAGCAAAGACAAGACTCAACATCCCCTAGACCTCTAAGACTGAAAAAAAGTGAAAATTGAAGTGCACACTTTTGTCTGTCAGAAGAAAACAGACTGCTTGTATATAAACCAGCAAGCAAATAAGAAGGATTGAGAGGCAGAAACATAGCTCTACTTTTAGCACTCCTTTAAATGCAAACAGCTATTGATGCTTCACCCAAAAGCATTTATACACAAAATAGCCATAGCAAAAGGTATTTTTGGGTGTGTGGGGAGGAACAGTGTTAAGTGAAAAAAAATCAAGGTTGAAATAAAAATCTCACAAGATAGAGGTGACACTTGTATGCCTAGGCAAACTGAGTTCTCACCATCACATCTTCAACTAAAGCAGTCACAAATTACTGTTATTTCTCTGTTTACAGTGCCTGAAGCAGGCATCCAAGGGTAACATGCTGACTACAGTGTCATACAGAGTTATTTAGGGTGAGAGAGACTGCTAGAGGTCACTTAATGCAATCCCCCTGCTCAGACCAGGCCAATTTATAGCAGGCTACCCAGCATGTTGTCTGGCTAAGTTTTGACTATCTTCAAAGTTGTAAATTTCATGATGTCTCCAGTTGTCTGCTCCAGTGCTTAACCATCTCCAGGGTGAAAAAATTTATTCCTAATATCTGACCAGAAATTCATGTGTTCCAGCCCACATCCTATTCCCAGCCTCTTGCCCTACCAGCATGCAAGACTCCGGCTCTATCTTTTCTGCGTTCTCCCATAAAAGAAGGGTAGAGAGCATTGAGATCTCCCCTGAGCTACCTCTTCACTAGACTGTGCAACCCTAGCTCCCTCCACCTCTCCTCACAGGTCACATTTCCAGCCCCTGCATCACCTTGGTGTCCTCAAGCAAGCTCACTCCACTAAGTCAGTACCTATCTTTTCAGCAGAGCTGCTACCCACCCATTCAGCATCCAGCCTGACCTTTTGCACACAGTTGTGCTGCCCCAGTGCAAGACTCTATATTTTCCTTTGTTGAATGTCATGCAGTTCCCAATTCTCCAGGCTGTCAAGGTCTCTCCAAATAGCACACCTGCCCCCAGCATACTGACTGGTCCCCACAGTATGGTGTAATCCGTGAACTAGCTGGAGGACCACTATTCCACCACAGAGATACGTTGTTCAGTAATAGGAGGGGTTTTTCCAAGTTTGTAAGGTGACACCATCCTAGTCACTGTTTTCCTATCATTTTTACCATGTTTACCACTTTCATAGCTCTTCCCTAATCCCTCACATTCACTATGCCCTTTTTAAAAAAGCAGCCAAAATGCAAGACAACAATAAATCCATTTAACATTTCATTAATCCAAAACTATTGCCAATTATTGGTTTAAATAAGGATTTATATATACTCTTCTATGGCTTAGCATCATGGATGACCAGCCAAAACATTACACAGTCACCAAGTGAAAGACATGTTTTAAACATGAAATTAAGTTTTAATGAAGAAAGGAATATTTTTCTGGGTGTGTCTCCCTCACTTTTTCAGTCCAACTCAACAGATACCTATTAAGAACAACATTAAATGTATCTTGACTTCCACTTTCCTGAAATATGCCACTGCAGCACGTACCACAGTTTGCTACTTACTTCTTTACAAGTACAGTCACAGATTTCTTAAGTTTGAACACACTTCTCATACCAGTGGTTAAAAGCCTCCACTCCCAAGACTCCAAAAATCATAAGGAATTTCTGAAACTGCTCAGAAGTCTAACTTGTATTAGCCTCCAAAATCATCTGCAAAAGCAATTTTCAGATCATATATAAACACTTGACGTAATCTTGCTCAAAAACACACATGAACCACAAGGATCATAGACTCACAGGGTTTCTAAGCCAAAAGGCTGAACAACCTACTACTAAATCTGCACAAAAATTCTTTCCAAAAGCTACTGCTTACTCCTGCTTGGCTTGCTACCATATCAACTTACATACAGGAAAAAGTGATGCCATGCAGAAGATCTATACAGAAAGCCTGCACACACTAAAAATACACAGATAAACACGTTTAAGGGGAATTAAAAAAAATCACTTAAAAGCATCAACCTGTAGGCATGGAAAAAACCCACCACAATTCAGATCCTGCAAACATTTGCACATGCTCTTAGTGAAAGCAGAAGTATCCATGTGCCTAGAAAATAAACCTTCACAGAGCAAGAACCCAAGCAGATAGTAAATGTAAATCTCTAATGTTTTGATTTTGGAACCTGAACACACGCCAGGTGCAAAGCAGCAAAAGATAAAGAGGGTACAACTTTCGGCTGTGCTGAAAAAACATGCAGCAAGTGTTTTCAAACAGCATGTTGCAGTTCCTTGGTGCAGGTTCAGTCACACAGCACTTGTGCTCTTCCATGCATTGTCCAACAAACACAACTGTTCTATATACACAGTTAATGTTACTAGCCATAATCATAATAATTAATTTGTGACTCTCCAGGCTCTCGTACAAACAGAAGTCATGGGAACAAACACTGTGTATGGCTTTTAGCAATTTTTAAACTATTTAAGCGTGGTCTTCCTAACAGGACATTTTCCAGATAGGTAGATTATGAAGTATTTTAGTAAGATTCACAGAATTCATACTTTACTCCTCATTATACAGACTAGCAGAAAATATATAACATAACTAACAACCTTCCTTATGCCCTCCTTCCAAAAAAATGTGCCCTGGAGCACAAATCAGTAGTATTTCAGGAAAAAGTGCAATTCCCTTATTCATAAAGGATATCAAAAACAATCATAAACATCCTTTAACAGTGTAAATAATGTTCCTTTTGATACTGGCTGCATGCCTGTGTGCTACAGTTGTGTATGTTATACAAAAGAAAAAAAATTCAATGAAAAGTCTTAAGTAAGCGTTTCCGATTCCCTCCCCACCCCCCACCAATTAAAAGTGATTGAGTACATCTCCTCTTAAGATTATCATTTCCCATTTGGCATTGTCCCAGAAGCTGGTGACCAAACAATGCTTAGAGTTGTAAACTCTGAAGTACCACAATGTTTCATTGAAGGCTGGTTATTATGACAGCCCATGTCCAACAAAACCACACCAGCTGCTGGAAAATGCAGCAAGAAACACAGATTATCTGTGTGGATGCAGAACCCCAGTCATTACAAGAGAAATTAGAGAAACATCTTGACCCACTTTACCACCAACAGACTGACCACAGATGTTACTTTTCCACACATCATGGCTGCAAAGGGCTTGCATGAGAGGGAGGATGCAGAAGCTCCACCTAAATATGAAGCCAGTGATAACGGGAAGAGTAACTGAGGAGCTTAGAGCTGGGATGCCAGGCTCTCAACTGAGAAAGACCTAGGCAAGAGGGTTTTAAGAATGAACATTCGGAGCATGTGTGTGCATTTGAGAAGCTCAGAAAACAAAATTGCTGTGCATTGTGCTTGCTTAAAACACTTGTGAAAATACCTATGACTTACTATTTAAAAAACCACTTCCTGAATCTTTCCCTAAATAAAGCGTAGTATGCATTCTTTGCTTCACATTACACACCAAGGAGCTCCCAGAAGGGAGCTTTAAGTCATCAGAGCACAAGAACAACAGTATTTTTACCCTCAAGAATGGAGAATCTTTTCCTCATTCAGGGAATTCTAACAACGAAGCATTTACTGTACTTCACATATACAAGAAAAAAAAATAGTTTAGAACAAGCATAGAAGAATGCAACCAGAAGGTGCTAAAAAAACCCCAGCACCAAAAAACAAACCACAACAAAACAAACAAACCCCAGAAAAACAAAAGTCGGAGAAAGCAGGACCATCATATTCGAATATTCATGCAAAGGGAGCTCCCACTGAAAACTTCCTAAGACGCTCTCTGACATTTTGGTACTCTACCTTCTTGTTATTCCACCAACGTCTTGCATCACATTAACACTGACAACTCTTATGTTTAGATGACACATCTCCGTCTGAACTTCTGATATGAAGCAGATGCCATATGAGAGACACTTAAAATACCTGAGGTGCAAGAACTAAGAAAAAAAGCTGCAATGCTATTGGTTGAAAAAGGTTTAAAGCCTATCTTTCTCAGGAAAAAAAACACAGGTCAAAAAGATCCTGTGCACGTGTGGCTTTCATTTTGCCAAGATAATTTGTGGGTGAAAAAAGGGCTGTATAAGTAGCAAACCTAAATATAAAAAGTCAAGAAAAAACCACAACTATTTTTTTATTGAGGACAGCTTTTCCAAGAATTTACAATGTTCACAATCATGTTTATTAATATTCCTTAACAAAATTTCCCATTTTAATGTTTTTGTACAAGGCAAACATAGTTCTCAAACTATGTTGAGGAGAATGTTGACTTTTCAGTCTCTACACCCATTTGAAAGCATGGGTGAAGCAGTGAGAGTGCAAAATCCACTCTGCTGCCTAACTTTTTTTCTGGAGTAATTTCATCTTGGAAGGAAATAGCTCAAGGCTCAAATAACATACGTAATGTGTCTGTGATCCCAGCTTCAGGTGGATGCCAACTTCAATGCAAATATTGTAGCACTGTCATTAAATACGGGAAAATCATGCAGACATAAGAGGGAACTGTTAGAACATGAATGAACCTAATAAACACACAAACATATATATATATGTATACCTGTAATTTTTCATTACATTCCTTTTCTTTGAACTGAGACTGTACTGCACATCTGTCCTGGTTTGAGGTAAAACAGGACCAATTTTGTTCAGTAACTTTGCTTTTTAGCTAGGCCTCTTCTAACTGCTGAAATTAACAGCATGTTGTGCAGAGAACTGTTCACTCTCAGAGTGATAAGACCCATGTTTATAGCTGATGCCAAGGAATGGGATGCAGAGAGGCTCTTGCTTATCTTTATTGCTATAACAACCAAGGCCAGCCAACTTTGTTACTTGCCCCGTTGGAGGGTCGGAAGTGGAAAAGCGTAGAGGGGTCACACCTGTGGGGAGGAGTGGACAGGACAGGTGACCCAAAACTGACCAACAGGGTATTCCATCCCATCTGCCTCATGCTCAGTATAAAAGCTGAGGGATCAAAGGGCCAGCGCTCGCTCTTCAATGGCCGGCGTCCTGGGAGGACTCTGTCTCTGCGTCTGCCTTTGATCCCAATCCTGAATCCAGATCCAGAATCCAGTTCCCGTCCATCACTGAGACCGGTGTGGGACTTCCCCAGTGCCTGCTGGTGATGTGATTGTCATCCTGGGAGCTTGATACGGTTTTATATATATTTCACTGTTTTTCTTTTTATTATTTTATTATCAATATTTCATTAAAGTAGTTTAGTTCCTTCTAAACTCTCAAGTCTCTCTTTTTCTCTCTCTTTCTTGCCTCCCGAGCAGAGCAAGAGAGAGGGAGCATCTGTCGTTCCACTGGATTGGGCCAATCTGGCCCAAACCATGACAGATTTATTGGTGCCCAACGTGGGGCACGAGCAGGGCTCGACCAGGGCTCTGATAGATTGCTTGAATAGTTTGAATTCCAGCTTGCTCAGAGTTTAGAACAGACAGCTTACATCATGTCATTCTTAAACGAAATGTTATATCGTGCCTTTAGAGAGCTTTGCATAAAGTTAATTGATGTGACTCTGTTTAACCTGCCAAATGTGATGAATAGTTTATTTACTCTTTGTGTTTTTATGCGAAGGTTTAAATGTGCTGTTTTGTTGTGGTTTGCAATTCAGATGTATGGCATGATTACCTGGATAACGGTTCTACCTGCATACCTCGGTCATCACTCTGTTACTAATTACACTTTCGGTTTTACCTGGGGAAAGTTTACCTTGCCCTCTGATGCGTATGCTAAAGTGACACCAACAGAGTTAGGGGATGGAAACCTTTCGGGCTGTTTCGATAAGGATTGTTACCTTTCTAAGATCATGACTTTGTTGTCGGTTTTCCTGAATGTGCTGCAGGGGTGGTTTTTTATGAAACACCGGTGCAGGATTAGCTATAGGGTCGCATGCGCTGCTGCCACTCAAACCCCAGCAGCCAACCCTCAGCCCACCCCGGCACCAGCTGCCCCTCGCAGTGTAGCGGTGCAGACTGTGCCATCTGCCCCGGCACCGGCTGCCCCCCGCAGTGTAGCAGTGCAAACTCCACCCTCTGTACCAGCATCGGCTGCCCCTCGCAGTGTAGCGGTTCAGACTGTACCGTCTGTACCGGCAGCAGTTCCCCCCCACCTGTACCAGCAAAAGCCACTCCGCAGCCTGCAGAAAAGGCCACACCACCACCGTCTGTACTGGCACCAGCTGCTCCCCCCAAGGCAGCACTAAAGGCTACACCACCACCTGTCCCAGCACGTTATTCCAGATACTCAAACTCCATCAGAACCGGTACAAGTTGCCCCAGTGACCAGGAAGCAGAAAAAGAGATCAGTTCGTTCACCTGTCCCTTATGATAAGGACCAGCTCAAGCCAGATAGCTTGGGAGGGGACTCCAATGGAGATCCAGGAGAGGGTCCTTCTCAACCAGACAAGGGAAAGAGATCTTTTAAAACAGATAAAGGAGGGAGTCCTTCTAAAGCAGATTCAGGAGAGGGTCCTTCTCGGGTAGCATCAACACAGGAGGACTCAGAAGTAGAGATAGTTGTTAAATCCTTCTCGATGAAAGATTTGCAAAATACGAGGAAGGATTTTAGTCGTCATGAAGGTGAGACACTTGTCTCCTGGTTGCTCCGATGCTGGGACAATGGGGCTGATACCATAGACTTGGATGGTAAAGAAGCTAGGCAGTTGGGAAACCTGGCCAGAGATGGAGGTATCGATAAAGCGACTGGGAGAAAGACAAACATTCTCAGTCTCTGGAGGCGACTAGTGTCAGCTGTAAAGCACAGGTATCCCTTTAAGGATGATATCAAATGTCGTCCAAGCAAATGGACCACCATGGAAAAAGGTATTAAGTACCTGAAAGAACTGGCTGTGCGAGAGCTGATTTACAGTGACTGGAAAGCTATTATAGACCCTGACGAAATGCCATGCAAACAATCTATGCTGAGAAAGTTTGTACAGAGTGCACCACCAATGTATTCCCATACATTATCAACAATGATCTGGGGAGGATCTGATGCCAACACACCAACAGTAAATGAAGTGGCTGAGTAAGACAATATGAGGACAGTCTCTCTCGTCCCCTCACTGCGGCAGCCGTGGAAACACTTACTGAGAAAATGGCTGGGAAAATAGTTGAGAAAACTGAGAAACTAACTGAGAAAATTGAGAAACTGACCAAGAAAATAGTTGAGCAAAATGATAAACTGTTTAATAAACTTTCTAGGATAGAGGAAAGATCTCACCCTTCCCCTGCACAGACCCATGTTGCAGCTACAAAGAAAAAACGCCCTCCTACAAAACCAACTCGAGAGAAACAGAACCTGCTCCGAGATATCCTGTGGTTTTGCCTCTGTGACTATGGAGAGGACACGAGGAAGTGGGATGGACAACCTACCTCAGCCCTACAGACACGGGTGTATGAGTTGCAATCTAAAGCAGATGACAGAAGAATGAATTCTTCCAGGAGGATAGCTGCTCCAGCCTACGGTGAGCGATCCTCCAGACCAGGTAGGAACCCATCTGCTAATCGTAGGTACTATGCTCAACATTAGAGGGCCCTGCCTCCAGCCAGGAGGAGGAGAGGGATAACCGAGTATATTCAACTGTGTGGATTTGATGGCCTGGCACATTAGAGCCACAAAAGTATAAAGCCCTAGTGGACACTGGTGCACAGTGTACCCTATTGCCATCGAATCATAAAGGGGCAGAATCTGTCACTATTTCTGGAGTGACAGGAGGTTCTCAAAAACTGACCGTACTGGAGGCCGAAGTGAGCCTAACTGGGAAAAAATGGGAGAAACACCCCGTTGTGACTGGCCCAGATGCTCCATGCATCCTTGGCATAGATTTCCTCAAGAGAGGGTATTTTAAAGACCCAAAAGGGTATCAATGGGCTTTTGGTATAGCAGCTGTAGAGACTGAGGATGTTACACAGCTGTCTACCTTACCCAGTCTTTCAGATGACCCTTCTGTTGTGGGACTGCTGAGAGCAGGTGCCAATTGCTACTGCCACAGTGCATCGACAACAGTATTGCACTAACCGAGACTCCCTGATTCCCATCCATAACCTGATTTGTCGGCTGGAGAGCCAAGGAGTGATCAGCAAGACTCACTCACCCTTTAACAGCCCTATATGGCCAGTGCGAAAGTCTGATGGAGACTGGAGATTAACAGTAGACTATAGTGGCCTGAATGAAGTCATACCACCAAGTGCTGCTGTGTCAGACATGCTAGAACTTCAGTATGAACTGGAGTCCAAGGCAGCCAAATGGTATGCTACAATTGACATTGCTAATACATTTTTCTCTATTCCTTTAGCAGCAGAGTGCAGGCCACAGTTTGCTTTCACCTGGAGGGGTGTCCAGTACACCTGGAATCAACTGCCCCAGGGGTGGAAACACAGCCCTACTGTTTGCCATGGACTGATCCAGACTGCACTGGAGAAGGGTGGAGCTCCAGAACACCTGCAATACATTGATGACATTGTGTGGGGTAATACAGCAGAAGAAGTTTTCAAGAAAGGTAAGAAAATAATCAAGATTCTTCTGAAAGCAGGTTTTGCTGTAAAAAGAGGTAAGGTCAAAGGACCTGCACATGACATCCAGTTTTTGGGAATTAAATGGCAAGATGGGCATCACCAGATCCCAATGGACATGATTAACAAAATAACGTCTATGTCCCCAACTACTAACAAAAAGGAAACACAAGCCTTTTTAGGTGTTGTGGGTTTCTGGAGAATACATATTCCAGGTTATAGTCAGATTGTGAAACCTCTCTATGAAGTGATTCGAAAGAAAAATGAGTTTATGTGGGGCCCTGAGCAAGGACAAGCCTTTGAGCAAATTAAACAAGAGATTGTGCATGCAGTAGCCCTTGGACCAGTCCGAACAGGACAGGACATTAAAAATGTGCTCTACACAGCAGCTGGAGACAATGGTCCCAACTGGAGCCTCTGGCAGAAAGCACCAGGGGAGACTCGAGGTCAACCCCTAGGATTCTGGAGTCGAGGATACAAAGGCTCCGAGGCCAACCATACTCCGACTGAGAAAGAAATCTTGGCAGCATATGAAGGAGTCAGAGCTGCTTCAGAGGTAATTGGTACTGAAGCACAGCTTCTCCTGACACTCCGATTACCAATCCTGAGCTGGATGTTCAAGGGTAAAGTTCCTTCTACTCATCATGCCACTGATGCTACCTGGAGTAAGTGGGTTGCCTTAATTACACAGCGAGCTCGAATAGGAAACCCAAATCGTCCAGGAATCGTAGAAGTGATCACAAACTGGCCCAAAGGCAAAGATTTTGGAATGCCACCAGAGGAGCTGGTAACATGTGCTGAGGAAGCTCCACCATATAATGAACTCTCAGATAGTGAGAAACAGCATGCTCTGTTTACTGATGGATCTTGTCGTATTGTAGGAAAGCATCGAAGATGGAAAGCTGCCGTATGGAGTCCTACACGATGAGTTGCAGAAGCTGCTGAAGGACAAGGTGAATTGAATCAATTTGCAGAGGTAAAAGCCATCCAGCTGGCTTTAGATGTTGCTGAATGAGAAAAGTGGCCAATACTCTATCTCTATACTGACTCATGGATGGTGGCAAATGCTCTCTGGGGATGGTTAAAACGATGGAAGCAGAGCAACTGGCAGTGCAAAGGTAAACCCATCTGGGCTGCTGAATTATGGCAAGATATAGCTGCCCGGCTAGGGAAACTAGTCGTAAAAGTACGTCACGTAGATGCCCACGTACCCATGAGTCGGGCCACTGAGGAACATCAGAACAATCAACAAGTCGATCAGGCTGCTAAAATTTTCCAGACAGACTTGGACTAGGAACATAAAGGTGAACTATTCTTAGCTCGGAGGGCCCACGACACTTCAGGTCATCAAGGAAGGGATGCAACATATAAAAGGGCCTGTGACCGAGGGGTGGATTTAACCATGGATGCTATTGCGCAGGTTATCCATGACTGTGAAACATGCGCCAAAATAAATCAAGCTAAATGATTAAAACCTTTGTGGTATGGAGGTCGATGGCTGAAATATAGGTATGGGGAGGCTTGGCAAATTGACTACATCACACTCCCTAAAACCTGCCAGGGTAAGCGCTATGTGCTTACAATGGTGGAAGCAAGCACCGGATGGCTGGAAACCTATGCCGTACCTCATGCCACTGCCCGGAATACCATCCTGGGCCTTGAAAAGCAAGTCTTGTGGTGACATGGTACTCAAGAAAGAATTGAGTCAGACAACGGGACTCATTTTAAAAACAATCTAATAAGTAATTGGGCTAAAGAACATGATATTGAGTGGATATATCATATCGCCTATCATGCACCAGCTTCTGGGAAAATTGAGCGATACAATGGACTGTTAAAAACCACCCTGAAAGCAATGGGGGGTGGAACCTTTAAAAATTGGGACAAGCATTTAGCACAGGCTACCTGGTTAGTTAACACCAGGGGATCTGCCAATTGAGCTGGTCCTGCTCAATCGGACGTTTTACATACTGTAGAAGGGGATAAAGTCCCTGTGGTGCATGAAAGGAATTTGTTGGGGAAGACTGTTTGGGTTTCTCCTGCTTCAGGCAAAGGCAAACCCATTCATGGGACTGTTTTTGCTCAAGGACCTGGATGTACTTGGTGGATGATGTTGAAGAATGGAGAAGTTCAGTGTGTACCTCAAGGGAATTTAAAGTTACATACAACAGCAGTAGAAAGCCTCTTACTATATACAATGTGAAATAAATATATAAACTCAACACTTAAAATTGTACCTTTAAGATTATGAACTTACCTTGGGGTGTCTTCCAGTCTGAATTATTTTATGATTGTGTGACTGTGACTCAGCCTATTGGGGAGGAAAGTCCTCTGGATATACTTAAACTGCAAGAATAAATTCCAAAGAAAACTTGGGGCATTTGCAGATGAAAACTTCTGCAAGAACTGAGTTTAGGGAAAGAGAAACATCATCCCAAGACTTTTAATCTGCTTATTATTAATATAATATTATCTAAATGGTATAATGTAAGTGGACATTATTAATAACATGTTAACAGTCTGTGTAAAAAGCAGATTTTTTTTTTTTTACATTCAAGCTGGCTTCTGACTCTTTATTTTCAGAAAATCTCAACTAATTTCTCAGTTTTGTTTTTTTCCTCTTCCAGTATCTTCTGGTCCTCTTACTTCTAATTAGCCTAAATAAAAACAAACTATAGCTATATAGTCTAAAGTTTCGCTGAACTTCTCAGCACATTAGAAATAGATATATTATCTAGCATAAACTGATTTATCTAATAGTATATAATCTTTGTTTCGTAACTATGTAGTTTACCTACCTATAAATACATGTATATAATGAATATACTAATGCCTGTGAAATAGGCTGAGGTGATTTGTTAGGTATTTTAACCATCCTAGAAGTCACAGTTACAGCAAGAGAGAACTTCGACTTTGGAAGAACAAAGTAAGTGACTAACCTGATCTTGTTCTATGACAAGATGACCCGCTTGGTGGATGAGGGAAAGGCTGTGGATATTGTTTACCTGGACTTTAGTAAAGCCTTTAACACGGTTTCCCACAACATTCTCCTGCAGAAACTGGCCACTCGTGGCTTGGATGGGTGTACTCTTCGCTGGGTCAAAAACTGTCTGGAAGGCTGGGCCCAAAGAATGGTGGTGAATGGAGTTAAATCCAGTTGGCACCCAGTCACAAGTGGTGTTCCCCAGGACTCAGTACTGGGGCCAGTTCTGTTTAATGTCTTTATCAATGATCTGGATGAGGGGATCGAGTGCACCCTCAATAAGTTTGCAGACACCAAGTTAGGTGGGAGTGTTGATCTGCTTGGGGGTAGGATGGCTCTACAGAGGGATCTGGACAGGGATGGACCAAGGCCAGTGGTATGAGATTCAACAAGGCCAAGTGATGGGTCCTGAACTTGGGTCACAACAACCCCATGCAGCACTACAGGCTTGGGGAGGCGTGGCTGGAAAGCTGCCTGGCAGAAAAGGACCAGGGGATTTGGTGAACAGCCAGCTGAATATGAGCCAGCAGTGTGCCCAGGTGGCCAAGAAGGCCAATAGTGTCCTGGCTTGTATCAGGAATAGTGTGGCAAGCAGGACTAGGGAAGTGGTCATCCCCCTGTACTCAGCACTGGTGAGGCCACACCTTTAATACTGTGTTCTGTTTTGGGCCCCTCACTACGAGAAAGACATTGAGGTGCTGCAGCGTGTCCAGAGAAGGGCAGCGAAGCTGGGGAGGAGTCTAGGGCACAAGCCTTATGAGGAGTGGCTGAGGGAACTGGGGTTGTTTAGCCTGGAGAAAAGGAGGTTGAGGGGAGACCTTGTGGCTCTCTAAGGCTACCTGAAAGGAGGTTGCAGCAAGGTGGGTGTTGGTCTCTTCTCCCAAGTAACAAGTGATAGGATGAGAGGAAATGGCCTCAAGTTTCCCCATTTCATATTTTGGAATACAAAAATACCCGGGTTTGATGTTTTCTACTGTTGCATGTGAAAAAACATCATGTAAAGGAAAAGTACACAATATTTAAATATTGATTTACTTGCATATTTAACTTACCAAGCATTTCAATACTGTATGGTCTAACCTGATTTAAAGACTATTACTGTTGTGCAATTATATTTATGTCAACTCATACATATTTCAACAACAGTAAATTAAGAACATACACAGATAATTACCTGGGAACAGATTTTATAATGATACGAGAAATCCATCAAGATGGTAGGATTTGCATTTACTGCACAACTCATGTTTATATTTTTTCAGTGCAAATTAATTCAGTGTTCAAAGTGAAAGATTCAGAAATTTTAAAATAAATCCTGTGCTACTGAATTCCCATCCTCCTACCTAGAAAACTCTCAGGGACCCTTACTAATATATAATTACTTTAATGACCCAGAAAATAAACAGCTGTTCAGGTGATGTGATAGTCTGTGTATCAAATCTGTTGCTCTTTTATCCTGAGTTTGTACTCCCAATGGTATTGTGTTGTACTCAGCATGGTACATTATTTTTTAATACTACATTAGTGTTAAGAGTGATAAATACAATCTCTCTTCCAAGGAGTCCAGAAAAATGATAAATGAGATCTAATGGTGATAGATGGTGGGTTGACCTTGGCTGGCTGACAAATGCCCACCCAGCTGCCTACCCCTCCTCAGCAGACAGCAGGAGAAAATAAGATGGAAAAGCTCATGGACTGAGATAAAGGCAGTTTAACTAGAAAAGAAAAAGCTGTATATGGAAACAAAGCAAAAGGGAATTTATTCACTACTTCCAATCAGCAGGCAGATATCCATCCACTCCCTGGGAAGCAGGGCCTCAGCATGCATAGCGGTTGCTTTGGAAGACCAGCACCGTAACTGCAAATGTCACCTCCTCCTCTTCCTTTTCCCCAGCTTTTATTGCTGATCACAACATCACATCGTACGGGCTATCCCTTTGGTCAGTTGGCACCAGCTGTCCTGGCTCTGCCCCCTCCCAAATTCTTGCCCACCCCCAGCCTACTGGTCTTTGGTGCTAGCGGGGCCTGTTGGAGAGCAAGCCTTGATGCTGTGCAAGCACTGCTGAGCAACAGTCAAAACACTGGTGTGTTGTCAATACTGTTAGCCACAAATACAAAGCACAGCACTTTACAGGCTGCTATGAGGAAAGTTAACGCCATCCCAGCCAGACCTAGTACATACAAACTCTTCCTTTTGTCCTATATTTTGAGTATCTACTTAGACCAGGTTTGATTTGGAATATATTATTGTTATTCAGTATATATAATTTTATCTTGTATATTTAAGAAATTATGTGTTTTAAAATAGTCCATAAATACAGTTTTATTACAGATGTGCATGGTATTAAGTCTTTTGGTTTTGTGCAAAGGCAGGATGAACAGGCCAGCTTTATCAAATAAGTGACATTCAGAAGTATACACAACCAAGAAGTGTCCACTTCCCAATCCGTTTTCCAGCTGAAGAACCAACATTTCTCTAACAATAGACTACTTGCCGTGTGACTTTTCTTTATTGTGAGATATGTTTTTTAAATATATATATATATGTGACTTTTCTTCATAGGACATGTTTATGTGAGCGGGATGCTTGAATAATATGTGTCTGGTATTGAGAAATTAACTTTGCAGTATAGTTTGAATATATTTAAAGGACTGACAGACAAAAATGATAAAAGAATTATATGCTTTGTAGCATCAGACAATAAGATGTCCATGAAATCCTAACTGATTCTGTGAACATAAAATTCTGTTATTCATGGCTAAAACCTGTTGAATTTTTTTTATCCATTGCTATGGCAGGCTTCCTCTCCTGCATTATTACTAATACATTCACCTTTCCATGAAAATGAAAACCACATCTGAAGATTAATTTGCAAAATTCAGCTATTCATATTGCACACTCTTTGTGCCACCTACTGCTTTTCCTGCCACAGTCAAGTATGTCGGAAACGAAGTTCTGTCTCATTCCATTTCTGCCACTTGAGAAGCAAGATATGAAATTCAACAGAAATAATGAGCATAATGAAGTGCAGCTTAGGATGGTGGACAGGTTAGTTGTGTCTTAATGCTTAAGTAGACATGTGAATGTAAATTCCAGCTTGAATAGTCTTGACACAGGGCCAGAAAGGCAAAGTGCACTTTCTTAGCTTCCTGGGGCATGAGTAGGCTGATGCAGGAGGCTCTGCCTCTGCTTGGAGGTAATGTGTTTGCAGAATAAAGCACCACATTTTTGATTTTACACTGCTGGAGTAGAGGAGAGTCCTTCCGTTGACTCCTGCAGTATCAGGATTGAATCTCTGTGATAAAAGCATGAAGGTCAGGGGCTCAGGGGGCTTCCTATCATATCTGCAGCAGGTGACAATTTATACAATTTTCCTGGGAAAGTCATAAGGAACAAAATGGAGCATTTTTGTGTGTGAAGACCAAACACGTGAGCACATTGCACTCCTGGTGCTAAGACAAAGATACAGGTTTATGGAGATAAAGTGTATTCTGGCTCCCAACACTGGACACAGATATCCTTGTTTTATTTGAGCTGTATTTATGGGTGTAAATCTAGATCTAGTAAATGGGGTTACATTGGGCTGGAGGTCAGTCACCAGTGGGGTTCCCCAGGGCTCAGATTTAGGGCCAGTGCTCTTGCGTGTTTTTATAAATGATCTGGACGGAGGAGTCAAATGTTTATTAAGTAAGTTTGCTGATGATACTAAATTAGGAGGAACTGTGGACTCCCTCGAGCGCAGAGAGGCCTTACAGAGAGATCTGGATAGACTAGAGAGCTGGGCAATCACCAACAGTATGAAATTTAACAAGGGCAAGTGCTGGATTCTCCACCTGGGATGAGGTAGTCCTGTTTATGCATACAGATTAGGGGATGAAAGGCTGGAGAGCAGCTCCACAGAAAGAGAGCTGGGGGTTTGGATTGATGGCAAGTTGAATATGAGTCAACAGTGTGCGCTGGCAGCCTAAAGGACCAACTGTGGCCTGGGGTGCATCAAGCACAGCATCGCTAGATGGTCGAGGGAGATGATTGTCCCACTGCACACTGCACTCTGCACTGGTGCTGCCCCACCTCCAGTACTGTGTGCAGTTTTGGGCACCTCAATACAAGAAGGACATCAAACTGTTAGCGTGTGTCCAGAGGAGGGCGACC
>VFFE01007132.1:293636-323572 GCA_008921705.1 Burhinus oedicnemus | reverse complement strand
GAAGGGAGGAAGGGAGGAAGGGAGGAAGGGAGGAAGGGAGGAAGGGAGGAAGGGAGGAAGGGAGGAAGGGAGTTTGCTTGCTCGCTGCCTGCCTCCGCCCCGGCTCCGGCGGGCGGGAACGCTCTGCGCGCCGCTGGCGGCCCGGCGCCTTCCCAGGGCCGACGACCCGCAGCGGGCACACAGGCGCGGCAGCCAGCCGCTCTTTATTGTGGCGGTACCGCCGCCGCCCCTTCGGCCGGGCGCGTGAGGGGGAGTGGGGCCGCGCCGCGATCGGCCGGGGCCCAGCGGGCCCCTGTCCGCCCCGAGCAGACCCTGCGCGCGGAGCCCGGAGTCATCCTCGCCCTGTCTCGCGTTCCGTCTCTGCGGGCCGCGGGGCATGAGCGCCACCACGGGCCCCTCGCCTTTGTGGTGTGCAGGGGCCTCGTCGCCACCGCGACGAGCAGCGTGCCCGCCCTCTGCTCCGCGCCCAGCGAAGCGGCATGGTATTCCAGCGGGGCCGACTGCTCGGAGGAAGAGGGCAAAGGCCGCGATCGATTGGACGGCCAGGCGACTGCAAGGTCTGCGGTCGGCCTCGGTGGCGTGTGGACGCTGCGCAGCGGCCGCCCAGGAGAGGGCGGTGTCGGGCGGAGCGGGGCGGGACTGCGGCGAGGACAAATTGCGGCGTCTTCTCCGCAGGCGCCGGGCGGTGAGGGGTACCTCGGCAGAGCCGGCCCTTACAGGCACGTGTGGAGACCACGGACCGTCCCACGCTGCTGTCAGCTGGGAAGGCGTCAGCGGGGCACGGTTGATGGAGGCCGCTCATGGTGCAGCGGTAGACTGCGCTTGCTGGTTTATGCAAAAGAATCGGAGATGTCGGTAAACTTCTTAATTTGTCACGGCTGTGATGTTCTTTTGCTTTGTTGTCGGATAAGCATTGTTCAAGCTAATCCATTAGCATGAGAAGGTAACAGGAATGCAACTAAAGATTTCTCTTAAAGTAAGCGAAATGTCTCTGTGTGTGCGTGTATGCACGTCTGTCTCTGGAGGTAAACAGCTGCGTTTGCCGAGCCAATCCAGCAGGGTTCGGTTTTCAGGAAAAGTAAAACAAGGGGAAAATTGATACATAGCTAACCAAAGAAAAATTACTGCCTAGCGAAATTTACTACCTAGAGGGATGCGCTTGCTGTCATCAATGGAACAAGTCTGTGAGATCTAAATGTTCAGAGAATTCATTTCATTTTGCACATAACAGCATCTCCAATGCAATGCTGTGAGTGGGAAAGGCTTCCGCAAATTATGCCTTTGCCAGTGTTACCCCGCTGTGCCACCCTTTTCCCTCACTCCTTCATGTCATTTGATTGAGGTTTTCACCGAGTGGAGAAAAAGTTGACTGTGACTCCCCAGAGGGCTAGCACCTCTGGGACTTGTAGGCTACTGCTGATGTGATTCATGTGTCCCAGCAATTATATAAAGCCATCAAAAGCCCTGCTCGATTTGTTTGCTTGAACTCCACAGAGCTAACACCTCATGTCTCCAGCCCCGCATCAGAGAACAACGTCAACAGCTCCTGTCTTGTCATCTTGTGTAACACAAGGGTCTGAAGTACTTTCCTGCCACATTTTCTGCTTCACCTTTCCAAGGTGTCTGTACCTCTTTCAGATTGCTGATATAAGACAAGCACATGCAGCCTGCATGAAGTTCCTAGCAATACACACATGGTAGAAAGAGGTGAACAGAGCCACTATTGCTTTATGATGATTCATTTTTCACTCACTTCCTGGGGAGAAGCTGCTTTAAAACTACTCCCATACTGAAGATTTTACATAACACTGCATTGTGGCACAGACTTCCTTTTTTGTGAGCCCTCCAAAACTTTGCAGGTTTGAATACTGGAGGATTTTATTCTACCGGAAAAGATGTGAAAATAGCATCAATCCTTCAACTAAGACAATCTTTCTAACTTGTTTTCACCTAGATTGTCTTCCAGAAATAAGCAAAGAAGAGGTATTTCTGCAATATGAAGCTACTTCAACTATTAATCTAACATGCACTCCAGACTACAGGCTATCTGGAAGTTCAGGAGGGCTGTTTCTGTGCAGTATGAGTCAGCAGTCTTGCAGACATGTAACCTGACAGTTCTGGTGCATTCTGGAGCCGAGAAGTTGTATTTTCCTGTTGGTTCTAAATTTAAACCAACCCTTTTCAAGATAATATTACAAGAGCTAGATCCAGATTCAGGTAGGTAGATCTAGTCTCAGTATTGGAGACTTCACTTCAAATGAGTTCAGACCTCACTGGTTTGAGTCAGAACAGTCACTACAGGAACATCTGACACTGATGCAAACTCTTTTGCAGACTAGGAATGCCTGTTTCTTCCAACCTCATAACTAATTCTGCATGAAAATCAACACAAAATTTGAGTCTAAGATTTCTGTATCTCCAAATGGTCTGCCAGAATCAGTCATACAGTGTGATTCTCAGGGTTCTTCCTGTGGTCCAGTGTTGAAAACAGTGATATTAGGTATATTGTTTCATTAAAAACTGAACAAGTTAAACTTCCACTGTGCCCAAGGCATCTCTTAAAACCTGGTAGCAGCTGAAATGGTATTTAAGGCTTTGTGCAAGCCAGGCTTCGCAATGGGATGTATAGTTCATTATCTCTGTTTTGTATCCCTCAGTGCTGCTGAAGTGCCTGATTATGAGCGACAGAAAAGATCTACTGCAAGTAAAACTGACAAGATGATAGTTAGCTGAAAAAAATAATTCAGCAGGGAGCTGCATCAGATTTTTTAAAAGGATGCCTCTCAACAGAAAGCTGATATGCGTATTTTAAAAGTTTTTCTTTACTCCACAGGCAAATAACATGTTCACCTGCAAATTTCTTGTAGAGAAAATGCATATCCAGCTTTCTGCAGACATTAATTTGTCTTTAAAGCAGTTGAGAAAGACATATGAAATCAACAGGACTTAAAACTCTCATTGTTGAGTGCAACAGTACAGGTGGTATACACTGGCGCTGACTTCATGACTGCTGCATTTTCCATGTCTGCAGCTGTCTGCTGCTTACTGCAAGGGTAGCCTAAGTTGCCATTTATGAGTTGGAGGCCAGATGCTAAATTTCTCCTATAAGAGTCACTGGCTTAGCATGTGACTAAGGACTGGATGTGCAGGGACTAAGAGTGGGTCTGTTGTTGAAGCTGCCACTATTTGCTAACCTCATTGAAGAATGAGAAGTGCAAAAGGCAGAAGATGGGATGCACCTCTCAGAAAACAAACATTAGTACTTGTGATACATGAAAATATATTCAGGTCCTCTATTCCTGCAGTAAAATAACATTTTCCTAAGACTGCACACAGAAATCTTAGCGCTTTAAGATGAGCCCTCTGATTTCCTTCTTCATACTCCATCCCAGCATTTACTTTCTTTGAAGTTGCAGTGTTGGTGGGCTTCCAGTTCTCAAATAGTCATTTCTATACTCTGCGGTAGCTTCCATTTGAGTTGCAAACATCTCACCCTAGGCAAAGCTCAGCAAGCAGAGGAGAAAATCATGAAGCTGAGCGCACATCATAGCTGAAGAGTATGCACAATTAACTTGCTTATTTGTAGACAAACAGGAGAAAGGAATATATGTGAAATGAGAAGGGCTTTGCCTGTGTGTGAAAGGAACTGTCTGCATTGTTGACAGTTCTTGCAGGACATACTTGTTACCTCCTATCTTCTCACTACTGGCGTGTCACCCTTAATGGACTTTACCAATATCTGAACACAGAGAGAGCAGGAAAACTTTAGCATTCAGAGTAACTTTGACGGTGCAAATGAAATGGTGCAATAGGGAAATACCCTAAATAGTATACCTCAGAGATAAAGGCATATCAAATGCTATGGGTTCTCTTGCTTTGCATTTGCAGCGTGACAGCGCACAGAAAACTCAGTCAACTGCAAGACCCCTTTGTGTTAGATGCTTCTACAAGCATGTCCATAGCCCTTAAAAGCTTGCAATCTGAATATGCAGAAGAAGGAGGAAGAAGGGATTCAAAGGCATGGAAAAGTGCAGTGATTAGCCTGTAGAGACATGACATCTTGGTGACAGAACTCATATCCCGTGTCTCAAGTTGGATGCTGCCTGGACATACACCATCTCCCTCTGGTTAAACTTCACCTCAGGACGGAGAATGATCTTGGAATGCTGCCCACCCTGACAGTGCCTAGGAGCAGCAGAAGCACTGAACTAATAACCATTCATCAATAACCATGAAGTGATAAAGCAGATCGCCACTCATAAAAGCAAAATGGCTAAGGTGGCTGTGACTATTCTCTGATGTGCATTCAAAGTCAAAACCCTTTTGAGAAAATTTTGCAGCTCTTCCCATTTCATCACGGTCTCTGCTTCAGATAAAAGGGTCTTAGAGAGGTGAGCCATCCTTCCTGTCAACTGCACCTTCCTGAAGGAACTATGCTGATAAGAAGAGGAAATAGTGACCAGTGTGACCTAAGCTAAGGGCTGAAGCACATTCACTGCCTTGGCATAATACTGACACCCACGCCCTCGTGCAGCAGTGCACACCCTGCTGCCAGTCTCTGTTGAGAGTGGGCCAAAACAGGAGTCAGTTGCCCGCAAGGCAACTTAAACCTGTGGAAAGACAATGCTGAAGTCAGGATTCAAAGCTCTTTGCATTAGTGGCCTCAAAGCACAGTAAGAGTGGTTTCTGCCTCAACAGGCAAGTGGAGAGGCTGCCTCACACAAGCTGTCTGGACCAGTAGACTCACAGAATCAGAATCATAGAATGATTAGTGTTGGAAGGGACCTTAAAGATCATATAGTTCCAACCCCCCTGCCATGGCCAGGGACACCTGCCACTAGACTAGGTTGCTCAAGCCACATCCAACCCAGCCTTGAACACCGCCAGGAATGGGACATCCAAAGCTTCTCAGGGCAACCTGTTCCAGTATCTCACCACCCTCACAGTAAAGAATTTCTTCCTAATATCCAATCTAAATCTGCCCTCTTTCAGTTTAAAACCATTACCCCTCATCCTATCACTAAACTCCCTGACAAAGAGTCCCCCCCGTCTTTCCTGTAGGCCCTGCTTAGGTACTGGAAAGCCACTATAAGGTCTCCCCAGAGCCTTCTCTTCTGCAGGCTGAACAACCCCAACTCTCTCTTCCTGTCTTCAGAGAAGAGGTGCTCCAGCCCTCTGGTCATCGTCATGGCCGTCCTCTGGATTTGCTCCAACAGGTCCATGTCCTCCTTATGTTGGTGGCAGTGCTCCCGGTGGGGTCTTATGAGAGAGGAGTAGAGGGGCAGAATCACCTCCCTCAACCTGCTGGCCATGCTTCTTTTGATGCAGCCCAGGATGTAGTTGGCTTTTTGGGCTGCAAGTGCACATTGCCCAGTCATGTTGAGCTTCTCATCAACCAACACCCCCAAGTCCTTCTCCTCAGGGCTGTTACCAATCTGTTCTCCGCCCAGGCTGTATTTGTGCTTGGGATTGCCCTGACCTACGTGCAGGACCTTGCACTTGGCCTTGTTGAACTTCATGAAGTTCACACAGGCCCACCTCTCAAGCCTGCCCAGGTGCCTCTGGATGGAGTCCCTTCCCTCCAGTGTGTCAATTGCTCCACACAGCTTGGTGTCGTTGGCAAACTTGCTGAGGGTGCACTCAATCCCACTGTCCATGTTGCCAAGAAAGATGTTAAACAGTGCTTGTCCCAGTATGGACCCCTGAGCAACGTCACTTGTCACTGGTCTCCACTTGGACATTGAGCCGTTGACCACAAGTCTTTGAGTGTGACCATCCGGCCAATTCCTTATCCACGGAGTGGTCTGTCCATCAAATCCATGTCTCTCCAATTCAGAGACAAGGATGTCACATGGGACAGTGTCAAATGCTTTGTACAAGTCCAGGTAAATGATGTCGGTTGCTCTCCCTTTATCCACCAACGCTGTAATGCCATCATAGAAGCCCACCAAATATGTCGGGCATGATTTGCCCTTAGTGAAGCCATGTTGGCTGTCACCAATCACCTTATTTTCCATGTGCCTTTGCATGGTTTCCAGGAGGATCTGCTCCGTGATCTTGCCAGGCACAGAGGTGAGACTGACTGGCCTGTAGTTCCCTGGGTGTTGCTTGTTTCTTTTTAAAAATGGGGGTTATGTTTCCCCTATTCCAGTCAGCGGGAACTTCACCAGACTGCCATGACTTCTCAAATACGGTGGATAGTGGCTTGGCAAGTTATCCGCCACTTCCCATGGACTTGTGCACCTTCAGGTTCCTTAGGTGGTGTCGAACCCGATCTTCTACAATGGGTGGTTCTTCATTCTTCCAGTCCCTGCCTGTGCCTTCTGTGACTTGGGCGGTGTGGCTAGAGCACTTGCCGGTGAAGATGGAGGCAAAAAAGTCATTGAGTACCTCAATGTTGTCCATACGTCAGGTGACCAGGTCTCCTGTTTCCTTCTGGAGAGTGCCCACGTTTTCCCTAGTCTTCCTTTTGTCACCGACATACCTATAGAAGCTTCTCTTGTTGCCCTTGAAGTCCCTGGTGAGATTTAACTCTATCTGGGCTAGTAGCTTTCCTAACCTGATCCTTGTCTGCTTGGACAATTTCTCTGTATTCCTCTCAGCCTACCTGTCCTGCTTCCACCCTCTGTAGGCTTCCTTTTTCTGTTTGAGATTCTCCAGGAGCTTCTTGTTCATCCATGCAGGCCTCCTGGCCCGACTTACTCTTAGTTGGGATGCATTGCTACTGAGGTTGGAGGAGGGGACCCTTGAATATTAACCAGCTTGCTTGGGCCTCTCTTCCCTCTAGGGCTTTATCCCATGGTACTCTGCCAAGCAGATCCCTGAAGAGGCCAAAGTCTGCTCTCCGGAACTCCAGGGTAGTGAGCTTGCTGCGCATCCTCCTTGCGGCTCTAAGGATCTTGAACTCCACCATTTCATGGTCACTGCACCCAAGGCTGCCCTTGAGCTTCACATTCCCCACCAGCCTCTCCTTGTTGGTGAGCATGAGGTCCAGCATAGCATAGCAACTGTCCTCATTGGCTTCTGTATCACTTGGAGAAGGAAGTTAACACCAATGCATTCCAGGAACCTAATGGATTGTTTATGGCCTGCTGTTGTCCTTCCAACAGATATCGGGGTGGTTGAAGTCCCCCATGAGGACCAGGGTTTGTGAATGTGAGGTTGCTCCTACCTGTCTATAGAGGGCCTCATCTGCTTGGTCTTCCTGGTCAGGTTGCCTGTAGCAGACCCCCACTGTAACATTACCTATCCTTGCCCTTCCTTTGATCCTGACCCATAAGCTCTCCATCAGCAACACCCCCTCCTCATCTCCGCTGACTGTCCTTCCTGAAGAGCCTGTATCCTTCCATTCCAACACTCCAGTCCTAGGAGCCATCCCACCATGTCTCTGTGATGCCAGTAAGATCATAGCCCTGCAGGTGTGCATATGTCTCCTATCTCCTGTTTATTCCACATGCTACATGTGTTTGCATAGAGGCATTTAAGTTGGGCCCCCGATGAAGATAACTTACTGGCTGGAGTGGCTGGAATTCCTTTGTGCTGCACTCCAGGTGCTCTCCTGTTCACTTGTGACCCTTTTCCAGGCCCTGGGCATCTTTTACTGGCACAGGCATCATATTGGTAGGAGTGGGATGGACTGATGTTCCCTTCCTCCAGCAACTTTAGTTTAAAGCCCTCTTTACGAGCTTGGCAAGCCTCTGACCTAAGATGCACTTCCCCTTCTCTGACAGGTGGACCCCATCAGGCCCCAGTAGACCAGATTTCACAAAGCAAGTCCCATGGTCTAAGAATCAAACCCTCTCACTGTGATACCAGTCCTGTAACCATTTGTTGATTTGCCAAATTCGATTGGCACTATTGAGCCCCTTCCGTTTGACCAGGAAGATTGATGAAGAAACTACCGGTGCTCCAGCGTCCTTGACTGCTGCTCCCAAGGCTCTGTAATCTTTCTTGATAGTCCTCAGGCTGCTTTTGGCTGTATCACTGTTGCCCACGTGAAACAACATCAGTGGATAATAGTCAGAGGGCTGTATGAGGTTTGGTAGTCTCTCAGTCACATCCCTGATACAAGCCCCTGGTAACAGCAGAGCTCCCTAGAGAGTGTATCAGGTCAGCAAATGGATGCCTCTGTACCTCTCGGAAAAGAGTTGCCTGCTACTGTAATCCATCACCTTTTCTTGGTTGTGCTTGTTTTACAGTGAGCAGATCAGGTTGCCTTACCCTGCTCTAGCACCTCTCCTGATGCAGTGGGTCTTTCCCACTTTCTGCAGAGCTGTGAAGTGGTTCTGCAAGGGCACCTCAGGCTTTAGGGGAAGCTGGTCCTTGCTGTCACAAGTTTCCAGTCTTCCGTGTTACTGGCATCCCTGCCTTCTGTGTGTGCCAGAGTGGGAGGTTTTGACTGGCCATGGGCTGCGGGTCCACTGCAGGCTGTGCTTGGAACAAGCTATCTATCTCTCTCTCAGCCTCCTTGATACTACACAGCCTCCTCACCACCTCCTGCAGCTCAGCCACCTGCTGCAGGAGGTCCTCCACCTGGGCACACTTTTGCAGGCAGGTCTGCTGCTTATCCCTGCCCCAGGAGAAAGGTCGAGGCACCTCCTGCAGTCTGAGGTCTGCACTGCAGCCTCTCCCTTTAGCAGTTCTGTCTGAGTGGAGGCATCTGCCCCCCACTGGGGGGGGGGGCCTGAGCCCTGAGCCCAAACTGCAGCCTTTACTCTCAGATGAGTGCCTACCATTCTGTCTTGAGGGTCAGGTAGGATGAGTGTCCTTGAGCTGTGCATATGGCCACAGGATGGTGTGTGGTGCGCGACCAGTGGAATGCTTCTCCTTCAGAGAGGCGCCCTTCTCACATGCCCTTCTGCATGAACCGCCATGCAACTGCTGCACCCTGGCTGATGTGCCACGCCCTGTTTGCTCATCCTATTTGCCATGCTCCTGGTCGCCCATTCTCCCTGGGCGTGCATAAGTACAGTGAAAGCACAGCCTTTGGTGACAGTGCCAAGAGGGCTGGGAGGCTGGGAAGGCAACCAAATTAAAGCTGTCCATGCTTTCTTGAGCATGCTTCCCAAAGCATGGCTTGCCCCTCAAATAAATACATCAAACAACACACAGTCTTAATCCCACATGCTATCACAGTGGCAGTTGCCTCTTGCTCTTCTCCCCGCTGTCTCAAAGCTTACTGCTATGCGTGGACCACACCCTGCCTTTCTAGCCACCAGGGTTGTCTTGGAAGTGGAAGTTGGACCTACTTCCTCTCAAAGGATGAAGCACGGTGAGATACAATTGCTGTATTATTTGACACATTCTCTTCCACTTCTTATGTCCTAAATATTGAGTAGACCTGGAACAACCTTAGCTTGAGTTTGAGGATTAAAATATAATTCAGCTCATGATAGTGTATAAGTGATATCATCCTTTGTTAACAGGCTTATGAATATGTGTTAACGTGGGCTGAGGAGTCTTGGAGAATATTACCATGTAGTTGTACTTGCAGACACGTATTTTAAAGTTGACATGAATGCAGTATACAGCTAACTTGTTTGTTTGTGGGTTGAAAGATAGATGGGGCAAATACGGAAAGTGAAACATACAGGAAGAACACTGAGGGCTGTGGAAAGGTATGTAGAAGGAGAGCGTCCATTCCTTTAAGGGTATCTTGTCAAGGAAGCCATAAATCAGAACGTACAGAGACAGAAACCTGACTGACAAATGATAAGAGAAGCAGTGATGAGAATGTGGTCAGTCACACTGATTGGTAAGGATATGTGGTATGTGAGAATGTTTATTTTTTTTCAGGAAGATTATCTGATTAAAGACCTTGCAAAATTGGCATGATAAGGAAGGGGAGGGAGAAAAACAGAGAATCATAAAATCTGAGTAATTAGCATTACTAAAGACAATAACCAGAAAAAACCCTGGTCAGTCACACCAACTGATGGATTATCAAGAAACTGCAGGCAAATTTGGAACTTTGCAACAGATAAGGATGCATATCTGAGGGTCCAGGATGTTGGAGGAGGTGAGTGGGACTGTGCCAGCCAAGGAGGCAATGAGCAGGGCAAGAGGGAGCAGGGAGGAACAAAGACATGGAGTAGACAGACAGGGGTACAAAAGGGCCAGTCACCTGTAAACTGTGGCCGGTCAGTACGCTTGACGCGCCCTGCGCTTGATCACCACAGTCTGTCCTGTTTGTTCTTAACTGCCTCTCTGCATAGTCTCACTCTCTATCCCAAGCATGGCTGCAAGGACTCAGTGCCAGCTGCTGAGGGACCAGTGAGAGGAGTGGGTGCCAGCTGTTGGAGTCAGACCAGGGGTGTGGGCACCCCTGGCCTGTGGTGTTGGCTTCTGGAGTGAGCAGGGGGTCTCAGTGCCAGTGACTGGAGCAAGGGGGGGTCTTCAACTTCCAGACACTGGGGTGGGAACAGTTTGTATCCTGAAAATCAGCTGCTGGGAGGGGTGAGTGTGAAGGGGCTTAGCACTAGCAGCTGGTGCAGGACCGTGGGTCACAGCCCACGTGGCTGCTGCTGGCTGCTGGAGGGGCGAGCGTGTGTATCTTCTCCAAACCTGCTGGGTAAGTGGGGTGGGTGGCATGGGTATTCACTGGCAATCTTCAAGCTGGACCAGCTGGCAAGCAGGGGGACCTCGGGTCTGGGATGGGGTGTCAGGTGGGCAGAGGGTTCATGCTGGTATTTGTGGGGGACCTGAGAGTGTTGGGGTGCCTGTGGGATGAGTGTGTGAGTGCTGCGTGTCTGCAGTGAGCATGAAGCTGGACCAGCTGGCGAGTCAGGGACCCATGGGGCGAGTAAGAGAATGTCATTGAGAGACTGATGAGCCTGGTGAACCCTACAGATTATCATCTGCTCCTACTATTCCATATAGGGTCTAATGATACTGTGACAAGGCAACTTAGAAGGATCAAAAGAGTGGGGGAGGATTGTATCTCCCTCACAGCAATGTTAAAGGGTCTGGAGCACAGATGGAGGTCTCTGTCCTCCCAGTTAGAGGAAGGGATTCAGGAAGGAGGAGACGAATTGAAAGGTGAATGCATGGCTACGTGACTAGTGTCATACTAGTTTTGGCTTCTATGATCATGGGTCTACCTGTAGGAAGCCGAGTCTGTTGCTAGCTGATGGGATTCACCTGACCAAGTGGGGCAAGAAGGTCTTCACCAAAAGCTGGCCAGACTTTTAAACTAGGTTTAGCGGGGAAGGGGCTGGAGTTTTGAGCAACAGAGAAGAGCCAAGGGCTCCTGATGTATTAGGAACCAACAGGGAAACACCTGTGAACTGCCTCAAAGGAATTAGCATGTGTTCATCTAAAAAGATGAAATGATTGATAGTCCAGGTGAAGCGTCTCTGTACCAATGCACACAGCATGGGTAACAAACAGGGAGAGCTGGAAGCCACTGTGCAGCTAGAATGTTGTGGTCTAATTGCTATCACAGAAATGTGGAGGGATGAATCACACGACTGAAACACTGCAATCAATGGCTGTAAACTGTTCAGAAGGGACAGGTAAGGAAGGAGGGGCAGGGGTTTGCTGTTTATGTAAAAAAATTGATGGATTGCACAGACCTGTCATTGTAAAAGAGCAACAAACAGATTGAGAGCTTATGGGTAAAAATTGGAGGCCAAGCCATCAAAGGAAACCTTGTGGTTGGTGTTTACTACTAGCCACCAAATCAAAGGGAGGATGTTAACAAAGCATTCTTACTTCAGCTATAGGAAGCATCACACTCGCAGGCTCTGGTCCTGCTGGGGGACTTCAATAACCCAACATCTGCTGCAAAAAACAGCAGAGCAAGCTGTAAGCGGTTCAGGAGACTGTTGGATTGCATTGAGGATAATTTCTTAATCCGGGTGATAGAGAGCCTAACCAGAGGAGAAGCATTACTATAACAGTAATAACAACAACAACAATAATAATAATGGCTTCTGCACATATATTGGCCAGAAAAGGAATACAAAAGAACATGTAAGCCCCTGATAAATAAAACAAGAGAATGGATCACCACTGACACAGAAAAGGCTAAGGTCCTCAGCATTTTTTTGCCTCAATTTTCAATGGTAAACTCTCTTCCCATGCCTCTCAAGCCCCTGAATCTCAAGCCAGGGAGCGGGGGAATTAAGTCCCTTGCATCATATGAGAAGATCAGGTTTGAGACCACCAAAGGAACCTGAACACACATAAGTCTATGGGATCTGCCAAGATGCCTCCCAGAGTCCTGAGGGAATTGGCTGATGTAGGTGTACCTGGTAGAGTAGGGTCAATGGTTGGACTAGATGATCTTAAAGGTCTTTTCCAACCTAAACAATTCTATGATTCTGTGATTCTGTGTAGTTGCCAAGCCACTGTCTGGCAGTCAGGGGAAGTCCCCAATGACTGGAAAAAGGGAAACATCTCGCGCATTTTTAAAAGGGTAAAAAGGAGAACCCTGGGAACTACTGACCAGTCAGCCTGCCCTCCATGTCTGCTAAGTTCATGGAACAGATCATCCTGGAAGCTATATTGAAACATGGGAGACAGGAAGGTGATTAGAGACAGCCAACATGGCTTCACCAAGGGCAAATCATGTCGCCTTCTATGATGGAGTGACTGCATCAGTGGATAAGGGAAGAGCTAGAGCTTCCTCGACTTCTGTAAAGCATCTAATACGGTCCCACACAACATTCTTACCTCTAAATTGAAGAGATATATGTTTGATGGGTGGCCTGTTAGATGGATAAGGAATTGGCTGGGTGGCCATGTCTGTGGGAAAGTAATGGAAGATTGGCAAGGAGGATTGTAAACACACTCAACTGACTTACACATGGGGTGTTGGAAAATGCATATATCACACTAATTGTTGTTTAGTCTTATGTGCTCAACAAGTAGAACATCTACACTTGGATAACATAGGCCTGTGATGGACTTAGAGGTACCCTATCAAACATGTCTGAGATTCCTGCCCTGCTGTCAGAGAAGATCAAAACACAGTGGAAAACTATGCCTGCTTGAAATATGCCCTGAAATACAGGTGAGAACAGCAGGTTTGGACACTCTCTCACTCTCTCTCGCTAACAAGGATTGAGCTCCATGATGCCTGCGTTCCCATTTGCATGCCCCTGTACAGGTGCTGCTTCGGAGATGCCCGGGTTCATGCGGTATCAAGATTAAATTTACTCTTTGCATTTCATCCGTGGTTTTGTGGTTGTTCCTGCATCCTGCCTGTGTCAGCTCAAACAGTGTACAAAGAGTTACAGTCAATGGCTCAATGCCCACATGGAAACCAGTAGCGAGTGGCGTCCCTCAAGAGTCCATACTGACACCAGTACTATTTGATATCTTCGTTACTGACATAGACAGTGGTACTGAGTGAAACCTCAGCAAGTTTGTGGATTACACCAAGCTGAGTGGTGCAGTTGATGCACTTGATGGAAGGGATGCTATCTAGAGGGACCTTGACAGGCTTGAGTGGGCCCATGTGAATGTCATGAAGTTCAAAAGGAACAAGTAAAAGGTCCTGCACCTGGGTGGGAGCAATCCCCAATATCAGTGCAGACTGGTGGATTGAGAGCAGCCCCGTGGAGAAGGACTTGGCGGTACTGGTGGATGAAAAATTGTATATGAGCCAGCAATGTGCACTTGCAACCCACAAAGCCAATCACATCCTGGGCTGCATAAAAAGAAGTGTGGCCAGGAGGTCGAGGGAGGTGATTCTCCCGCTCTACTCCACTCTTGTGAGACCCCACCTGGAGTACTGCATCCAGCTCTGGGGTCTCAGTAGAAGAAAGACATGGACCTGTTGGAGTGGGTCCAGAGGAGGGCCACAAAAATGATCAGAGGGCTGGAAGACTTCTCTTATGAAGACAGGCTGAGAGTGTTTGGGTTGTTAAGCCTGGAGAAGTCTCTGGGGAGACCTTATTGTGGCCTTTCAAGATGTAAAGGGGAAAGTGGAGAGGGAAGTACTGGTCTCTTCTCCCTGGTATGCAGTGACAGGTTGTGTGGGAATGGTTCAAAGCTGTGTCAGAGGAGATTCAGACTTGATATTAGGAAACCTTTCTTTACCAAGAGGGTGGTGAGACACTGAAATGGGCTTCCTAAAGAGGTGGTCAGTGCCCCATGCCTGTCAGTGATTAAGAGGCGATTGGACAATGCCCTTAATAATGTGCTTCAGGGTCAGCCCTGAAGTGGTCAACAGTTGGACTAGATCATCATTGTAGGTCCCTTCCAGTTGAACTCAACTCCTCCTCTTCTCTTCTCTTCTCTTCTCTTCTCTTCTCTTCTCTTCTCTTCTCTTCTCTTCTCTTCTCTTCTCTTCTCTTCGGAAAGTCCTCCAGTGCTTTCATTCATCTCTAGAGAACCTCTGATTTTGGCACAAATTAATTTTATTTCTAGCAGAGAGTTCTCCATTGTCCAAGTAATGGACCTATCAATGCTGGACTGTTTTTGCAGCTTCAGGTGAATTTTTGGAGGTCCTGTTATCATAGGACATGGTATGCCTTGCAAATAAGTAATGTCCCTTGAGAATACCACCACAGGAGTGGAGAACTGATTGGATAAACTTTCATATTTGGCTAAAGAGACCTGCTGCTCTCTGTGGAAACGGAGGGGCTTCTACTCAGTTTTACTCTACTGCTGCTGTTGAGACACCTGAACAGGACTTCTGTCATGAACAGAGCAAATAATTCGCCTTTAAATAAATAGAGAGAGCTCTTCTTTTAGCTCACCTTAAGCTACCCTAAATGTATACCACATGTCAATAATATCTATTTTTCTGTTGTCCACTGCCTGAGCACTGCAAGACTGCCCCATTGCAGAGAGATGAATCTTGCATATAATGTCTCAGTACCTGCCTCTGTGAGGCTGATTGAAAGGTCCAAATTCTCCAAGCTAGCATAGCTGAGAGCAGCCCCTTGGTTGTTGTAGATCTCACTAGTGACCCAATGTTGCCTACAGGGCAGAGGATGTCAGGGTCACTTCTGTTAGCCTGCATTCTGCCAAGTGCATTGTGTGCACTTGCACAGTAGCTCAGAAGAGAGACTGGACTCCCAAGTTATGTATTGGATTTAAAATAAAATCTGATAGTTACAATATGGCTTGTTTGCCTTGTTTCTCTTTCAAGGATAGAGGGTCTGGTTCTGGGGAGCAGCAGAGGAAAAGTCACATTCCCAAACTCCCAGCTACAGCTCCTAATGCTTCACAGCCTAATGGGTGATTCAAGCCAGCTTTTGCATGGGGTTGTGAAAGCGGGAAGGAAAGACATGAGATGGTGGCAATTTTATTATCTTAATGCTCATGAGTTAAAGCAGCTAATATAAAATGAGGTCTGAATAGGAGATTCAGCTGACTGATAAATTGCAGCACGTGCCTTGTGTTGGTACCTTATCCATTTGATTTCTAACAATAATTTCCTTGACCTGCGGCACCTTTTTTATGTCACTCTTTTAATGCTAGTGATCTGTGACATGACTCTGAGCAAGTGACATGGGTAGGCACCAAATTTTATCCAGGGAATTTGTTTGCTGTCCTTTAAGCTCGCTAGCCTCAGTGCTTCTCTTTACTTCTTTCAATGAGAGCTGGAGGTGCCTCTTAATGACCCTGCTGTCTACACCTGGAAGTGCCCCTTTTTACCCTCCAACCTACACAGCAAGGGTATGAACTAAATGTGGCAGCAACACTACTGTTGTTCTCAAAGCTGTTGGCTCTGGAGAACAGTGTCAGGCTCAATCCTGAATCACTCCTCCCTTCTTTCTGTCCCCTAAATATTGCAGAGTCTCAACACAGAAGCTTTGCATGGAAAAACAACCACATAATTGGAACCAGATACTTGTCTGAAGACATCCATGGCAGGACCCTTTTGGACTTGCATTTTTTTCCCCATTGATCATTTTCTGTCCCGCAAGCTCTGTAGTACCTGACTTCTCAGAAAGCTCTCCAAGGAAATGGTGACTGCATAAGAGCACCTCTCTTCTCATATGTTTTCTGCATCTCTGAATGATATTTTTGGATGGTGCAAACAATTTACCTTCCAGTTCTCTCAAGGGGAAAGGCTGGGGCTGCTTCTTCCTTGCACACCCCAGGGTGTATCTTGTCAATGATGGAATTTGTAAGAATTACAGAATTAATGTTGGAATTAAGCTGCAGGGTGTGTCATTCCCCTTCCTCCTCTTCATTACCACACTGGAGAATGTACCTATATTTGCTACATTTTCATCTTTACCAGATGTCCTGGTTTGAGTAAAACAGGACCAATTTTGTTCAGTAACTTTGCTTTTTAGCAAGGCCTCTTCTAACTGCTGAAATTAACAGCATGTTGTGCAGAAAACTGTTCACTCTCAGAGTGATAAGACCCATGTTTATGGTATGCAGAGAGGCTCTTGGTTATCCTTATTGCTATAACAACCAAGGCCAGCCAACTTTGTTACTTGCCCCGTTGGAGGGTCAGAAGTGGAAAAGCGTAGAGGGGTCACACCTGTGGGGAGGAGTGGACAGGACAGGTGACCCAAAACTGACCAACAGGGTATTCCACCCCATCTGCCTCATACTCAGTATAAAAGCTGAGGGATCAAAGGGTCAGCTCTCTTTCTTCAGTGGCCGGTGTCCAAGGAGGACTCTGTCTGTTTGTCTGCCTTTGATCCCGATCCTGAATCCAGGTCCGGAATCCAGTTGCCATCCGTCATTGAGTCCAGTCTGGGACTTCCCCTGTGCCTGCTGGTGATGTGATTGTCATCCTGGGAGCTTGATACAGTTTTGTATATATGTCATTATTTTCTTTTTCTTATTTTATTATTAATATTTCATTAAAGTAGTTTAGTTCCTTCTACACTCTGAAGTCTCTCTTTTTCTCTCTCTCCTGCCTCCCTTCGAAGCAGAGCAGGAGAGAAAGCATCTGTCATTCTGCCTGATTGGGCCAATCAGGCCCAAACCATGACAACCACAACCCACAATCATTTAACAGACACAAAGCCTGCAGCTTCAGGTGTGTTGCTGTCTATCTTGGGGAAACTTGCAAGAGCATGGTTGCTTAGTGTTCAGATCTGCAGAACAGCCACAAAGGACTTTTGCCATAATCTGATCTGGTGCAGTGCAGAAACCCAGCTGTTGGTAATGGTGTGCTTAAGCATGAGGTACATCTCAGCCAGAGGATGTTAACAGAGCACTTGGGATTTGCTGAGGAATGTGTGAACAGCAATCAGAACTGCAAGAGTGCTATTACAGCATAACTGACTGGACTGCTGACTAATGGTCTGTGCTTTCATGGCCTTTGTATCATTTTTTAGAGATTTAGAAATAGTCCTTACATGGAAGAATACCTTTGACATTGTTCTGTTGAGGTCACCTGCCTTAGTTGTGGGAGATTTGAGGGGAAGAAAAAGATATGGGAGCTACCCAGCTGAGTCAGACCCAGGCCTATCCTGTCAAATTACCAGTTTCTAACAACAAAAAATAAGGGAAAGAGTATGGGACCTCTGTTAGTTTAATCTAATTTGCTAATGTAACAGACATACAGAAAATCAGTCCTGCTTCCTACTCAACTGCTTGGATTCGCACTGTTAAAGCAAGGATCCTGAAGATTGGTATTCTTCTGAAGTTCAGGTTCTATAATGGAGAACTGCCAAAGAGCTACTGGTTTCCGTACAACATGTGGTACAAGATTTTCTTTCCTGGCAAGGCTGCAAAGAGAGTGCATAGAACCACACAGGGCTCAAACTGGGCTACAATTACTGTTGCGGTGCTAGGACTTTTGCCAGCACTGCATTTCAGCTCCCAGGAACGGAACAGAGTGGCTAGAGCACAGTTTGCTCTGTCAGTGTTAGTGGAGGAGTGTTCCCATAACTCTGCCTCACCAGTACTACAAAAAAAAAGTGCATGAGTTGACTATGTTTTCCAGCTAGAGGTCTATCACGGTTTAACCCCAGTAGGCAACTAAGCACCACACAACCTCTCGTTCACTTCCCCCAGCAGGATGTGAGAGAGAATCGGAAGACTAAAAGTGAGAAAACTAGTCAGTTGAGATAAAGACATTTTAACAGGTAAAGCAAAAGCCACATATGCGAGCAAAGCAAAATAAGGAATTCATTCACTACTTCCCATCAGCAGGCAGGTGTTCAGCCGTCTTCAGGAAAGCAGGGCTTCATCATGCATAACAGTTACTTGGTATAAAAACTCCTAATGTCCCCTCTTCCTTCTTCTTCCCCCAGCTTTTTATTGCTGAGCACGATGTCATACGGTATGGACTATCGTTTTGGTCAGTTGGGGTCACCTGTCCCAGCTGTTTCCCCTCCCAACTTGTGCATCCCCAGCCTACTCGCTGGTGAGGTAGTGTGAGACGCAAAAGAGGCCTTGACTCTGTGTAAGTACTGGTCAGTAATAATGAAAACATCCCTATATTATCAACACTGTTTTCAGCACAAATCTAAAACATAGCCCCATACTAGCTACTGTGAAGGAAACTAACTCTATCCCAGCCAAAACCGGCACAAGGTCCCTGGGTCTGACAGCCACCATGTACAATACTTGTAAGGAAAGCCAGCTGTTTCATAATACAGACATTGGCATCCCCTGAGGTCAGAGATACTAATTACATGACTTCTTTGGCTTGGAGCTTCTCTACTTGTTCACAGCGTGGCTGGGATGGAGAGGACACTGTGTGCAGGGCAAATACATGGTTTTACATGCATGAGATTGTAGCATTCAGCTCCAACTGGAGTCTGGACAGCTCATAGGGCTGATACGAGGTATAGCGCCTTTCAACTCCAGGTCAGTCTACCATTTGTAGGCCATTCAGTGACCTGAATGAAATTAATATGTGGTCTTAGGCTCTTATTCTGCACCACTAAAGTCAATGTAGATCCGCTGTGAGAAGGCACTGAGGTCCAGCTGTTGGTAGACAAGTGTCCACAGCAGGCACAAACATGCATAGTCTGTGTACTGGTGAAGCTCCCCATCACCAGTGCACACTGGTTATCAGTCCTCATCAGATTTCAGCACCTGGAATCCTTGCAAAGCCCTTCATAACTCCTTATGAAACATACCAATAAAGATAATCCTGTTTAATTTAAGAGATACTTCACACCCTCATTAAACTACTTAACAGATCAAAGGCCAAGTGTTTCAAATCAAACTTACACTATAGTAACATTAGCTCAGTACTTCTACAGAGTGGTACTGTACTAAATGTTGTTGCCTTTCAATTAAATGGATCTTCGTGAATTGGAATTATTTTCATCTTACTTATTAACCACTGTAACAGCATGATTCCTCCATAAAATTAGATTAATTTTTCAACTAATACTGATAACTATGGCAAACTGGAGATGTTCTGAAGATATTCTTCCTAGTTGAAGAGGACACCTTTATACTCACATAAATGTTATTGTAATGAGGTACAAAAGTTATCAAAAACCAATAAACTATCATAATTTTTTAAACAGAGAGTCTTTCTACTCCTCCTCATCCCCTTTTTCTATAAAAACAGGTTCTTTCTATCCAGCTGCTATATTAGTTACTATAATGAATGATGTTATTAAAAGTTAGGGAAGAGATATTGAACTTTGTGTTCTGGGACACAGTTTTTGTCCTTTAGACATGAGCATCAGACCTAGTGGGAAGATTTTCACCCTTGCCACAGCTGGTGCTGAGTAGTGTCAAAAAAGGACTCTGCACTAATGCACCTCCAGCTGACCTACTCCTGCAGCCTTCACAAAGAACATGGGCTATTCCTGACCAGGTAAAGCATTAGTAATTGCTACTCCACATCCTCCTTTAGAGGGGAGTCCCCCAGCTAGGGTAAAACTTAGTGGATCTGACTTTATCTTCCTGAGTGGTGGCCTGAAATCATGGGGCCAAGGCCATTGCAAACGTAGCTCCTGCCTCTCTTACATGCAAATTTTGTATTTTTTTGACATTGCTTTCTCTAACATAGATACTAAGCACCATTTTTATTATTAGATTCATTGACCATGGACAGGAATCTCATACTTCTATATATATCTATGAAGTACTTAGCACTGTTGGACACAGCTGCAGTGTGTTCGGTGGTCTCAGTGATGCATACATGCGCACTCTGAGGACAAGAAACCACACAGGATTGTACTTAGCAGGCAGTGTGACTATATGATGCCTTTATGACTTACAGTTTTCTGCTGCATGGGGGGCAGAGAGAGAGAGACTTACAATTAGCCCACAAGAGCAGGGAGTTACTCTACTCTGCCTATGAGCAACTCTGCTACTCTTGCAGTCTTGTCCACTTCTTCGACTTTCTTAGGAAGATCTACCTGGAGCTTGCTAGAAGTCTCTTTTGTTGGAGGCTTTGTGGGAAGTCCTGTGCTTGCAGGAACCCTTACTCCCAGTCATAGAGTCATCTTATGCAGGTGGCTGTTGCTGTGTCCATTTGAGCTCGGCTGGTGCAGCCCAGAGCATTTTCCAAACAAGACATACAGTCTTTCCAAGGTAAGCATAGTGGCAACAGATATATATTCCCTTGGCATTTCAGACACTGGTGACTTCTAACAGGCTGTGGAATGCCTGACATAAACATGACATAAATCATTAAATCTATCTTGCTTATTCCAGATGGCTACTTATACTGAAGTCTGCTGAACATTTTCCTGGTGGTAAATTCTTCCACAAAGGGAGAATAATTGCACCTCTGAACAGGTCAGTGCTAGCATGAAAGAGAAAGGGTTAGGATGGCTGGAGAAGAGTGCAGAACAAGATAGAGAAATACAGATTAGGTAGTGTCCATATCTGCATACATTTGATGCCCATACAAGCCCCAAAACAGCAAAGTTGGAGGATCTTGGTGGGCACAGGTTAGCAGAATTCCTCTTTCTCAGGAATAACCCTAACCTGGTCTTGTTATATTTATCGAGATTTGTGATCAGTACCAGCTTAGTCACTGTTTTAAGCAAATGTCTCATTAATGCCTTACAACCAAGGTGTCCAGTGTCATGGTCCATCTGGATCTCTCAAATTTACAGGAAAATGTACTCTGTAAATTAAACTTTATTTTATGAGCTCATTAGGAAAGAAAATAAGCAAACGTGACCAACAAGGACTCCATCCCCTTTGTACAGACTAGTCTAACACATTAATTCACTAATTCACCACTTAAGTAATAAGGTTTCTAACTCACAATTTCTCTAATTCATAACTTGCAACTTGCAGTCATAAATTGTAATTTGTAACTGGTGCACCTGTGAGCAAAACAGTTACCTAGCCAATGGTAAGAGTGCTCATCCTTCCTCTTCCATCACAGTGCAGGTGTCCCCTGTATCAGACCAGGAAACACATAAGCCTCAGCAGTCCAGCTGCTGTTGGATCTGCTTCAAAACCTTTTGGGGTAAACTAACATATTTATACCTTCCATCTTGGAAGTTTGGTCTATGCCACTTCTATGAATTAGCAGATCCTGAAGAAACTGCCAGACAACCAATAGGCAAGGACTGTGGCTGCAGGAGACAGCAAGCTGCAGGTGAGAGTGGCTGCATAATGACCTTTAGCCCTTTCTGGCCACTATGTCCTGCCTATGTGTTGCTCTCACTTCGACCTAATGGTGCTGTTCTCAGCATACATCAAGCCTTAGCATGAGCTGCGTTAGTCAAAATCTAAGCAGAGTTTAGTGAACTCAACATTCCACCCCATTACCTTGATGAGTGGAGGAACCATTACTCTTCTTGCCTCACTGGGGTGAGGATAGGGGCAAGTTTTGAGCACTTTCACCGAAGCCTGTCTTCACAGTTTGTAATTAGGTAATGATTGATGGTACGTGTTTTCAACATGGTGAGATAAGTGATATACAAGCATAATAATAAAAAATCTAATAAAACAGAACACAATAATACAGTGATCATAGGATCTAACATAAGATGTGATATGCCAGTTGCAGATAGTGTGTATCCCATAAAAATGTCACATTGATGACGTCCAGCAGTTTTTTCAATTTCTGTTGCGATTCTTACAATCCAGCCATTATCATGTCTGACAGCAGTAGTCATCTGGTTTTGGTACATAATAGCTTTTCCATATCTGGTTATTAAGGTTTCCAGTTCTCCAATTTGAGAGTATACTGTGTCCCATATTGGTCCTAAGGGTACGGACCAAGTTGTAGGCCAGAATTCCACTAGCTTTCTGCCAGCATTGATGTGAGATTTTGGATAAGTTGGACCTCACTGTCCATGTCATGGCAGAGGTTACCAGCTTCTGTGGGTTTGCTTGATTGTTTATGTGACAGAATGCCAGATTTCCCAAAGGATGGGTTAGTGTTGTCTGATACGTAAAGCTTCCTGTCTTTTTAGATGTTGTCAACATTGTCTCCAGTGATAACACTTCACCATAGTAAGCATTAGCAAAGTTCCAGGGAATACTTAGTACACTTTCTCGATGTATGCTTTCTGTAGTATGCAGGTTGAACAACAGCTTTCACTTATTCATTTATCAGTTCCTAGAGAGGGAGAAAGAAGACTTAGGTTTGGATAGTATCCAAGCCTCAGTGATGATTAATTTCACTCCCACAGTATCCCTAGTTTCCCTTATTCCTTTCTCTTTTAAGTGCTGCAAAGTGACCCAGTGTCTTCTGAGTGATAGGTGTTGAATTCTCACCTGATCTCCTGGACCACCAAGGTGTTCAAAACATCCTGCTGGTGTTGGTTCAGCACAGCAAATTGTTTATTAAGAATATTAACTATATCATTTTACTGGGAACAATTGCAGTCAGTGGTTCAATGGCACTGTTCTGTCTGTCTGTAATCTACTGTTAGTTGCCTCTTGCCATTAGGTTTCTTTACTGGCCACATTGGAGAATTGTAAGGGGAATGAGACTTGATAATGATTCCCCATTCCTCCAGCTCTTTTATCAATTCAGTAAGAGGACAAATAGCATCAGAAGGTAACTTGTATTGTGGAATATTAACTACCTTGCTATGGGGTAAAGGAGCAGCTGTTCGCGAAAGATTGGCAGTCAGGGATGCATTCGTATGAGGTAAACTGTGGGCCAAAGGGAGTGGTGTTCCTATCTGACATTTCCCTGACAAGTCCACCCATGACTGTCCCTTCAATATGTGTTAGCCAAAATCTGCGCAGGAGTTGAGTGAACAGTCACAGTCCAGGAGTCTAAATGCCTAAAGCTTAGCTTTTAAATCTCCATATCAAGACTGCAATAACAGGCCTACTTCTCTTCAGTGTGGTGTTCCAGTCAGTCTGACTGCGCTCTGCTACTGTTGCTCAGTAGCTGTGAAAATCATGCAGCTTCATAAGGGGTTTAAATATTGACCACCATGTCTAATCATCATGTGAAAAAGCTGGTCTGTATTTCTGCTACTACTTGTTCAGAAGTAGTGGGACACATGCATTGTATTTTACAATGTGGGATAAAGCTGTATTATCTACTCCAAACAGTGCCACATTCACCGTTGTTACTCGAACATCCCTCTTCAGTGTGAGTTTTAATACATCTGAAAACTAGAGTATGAGAAGTTTAGAATGACTGAAGTTGTTTTATGTGGGTTTCTTGTGGGAAGCCTGTGCCACCAGGGCAAAAATCTTGTAATCTACATAGATCCTGACTCTAAGAGGCTTATTCCAGAGCAGCAGCTATAAGGAAGAGAAATATCTTCACAGTGATAAAGTAAAATGCATGATGTGAAACCAACTGTCCTTCTGCCTGCACTGTCCCTTCCCCTTTGTACTCCACATACTCATTTGAACTGCATACTTTTTCTGCACAAATCAAAACTTATTGCAGAAGAGTTACTCTATCTGGTAAAGCACTTGTTTCTGTTTTATTTTGGAGATTTCTCAGATACTGTTGAACACTGTCACAGAAACACAGATAAGAATCATGGGCACTATTAAACACTATTAAGGAATTTCTTATAAGTTGCAATTTTTTTTCTCACTAGTGTTAATAACTGCTGGGCAGAAGAACCTCAGAAGTCAAATGTGCTTCCATTTAGAAATGTGTCTCCCTTTGTACTTTTTAGTTATTGGATATGGTATGTCTTTAAAATGTTTGGAAAAAGAACAAATATGTACTTGTACTAAATTTCTGGCTAGTATAAAACTATGTATCTCTGATGGCCATCATGAATGCTGCAAACTTACAGCAGCAAACATAGCGAAGGACTCCAGTGAAATAAACAAGCTGATATTTGGTTAGCCTATGACTAATTTGGAATGGATGGGTGACCTGTACTGCCTTTTTCTAACACCATCAAGATGACTCACTGAGATTCCTGAGAAGTAATGCAGAGCATTCCCACGCACCATTAGAAGGCTCTGTCTAATATTCATAGCTGATAGTGGTATCATTTGTGCAAGAGTGAAGTCATGTATGCACACCACAGAGCTTGGTAGTTCAGGTATTAAAAGAAATGTTTAGCAATTGTGACAGAAGACTTTGTCAAAGAGGTTATATATCAGGCATATATATATTTGTCACAGCCTTGCAAATCAGTTACAGCATGCAGATGTGATAGTATAAACCCAAGGCTCTTCAACTTTGTTGGTTGTGTTAAGGTAACTGGAGCTGAAGAAAGAGAGAACAGGGACATCCCCCTGCCACCCTAACTTGTGGTGATGGAAGGGGTTGCCCATTTCAAGGATGGGAGGGAGCAAGCAGGCAGGAGAGCACAGCCCTACTTGCCTGCTCGTGTGAAACACAAGGGAAAGTGGACAAGGCCAAGGTCTTGTGTCTCCCCATGCAGTAAGGTGGTGCAGACCTTGAGCAAACTATAAATTTCCCTTCAACCTCCCCCTTCCTTCTTTCCTACCAGAAACTGCATAGCTGTGTGTGCAGCTAACATAGCAAAGACAAAGCTAGGCTTTTAGTGTTTAGTTAGATCTAACAACTGTTCACACTTTTCAGTATGCTATCTATAGATAGTGGGTACCAATATACCAACCAGGGGAAGAGGACAACATTTAACAGATGTGGACTCGCATTTTCATGCATGTGGTGTGAACTAGAGAAACCTGGTGGTGTCAGTTCAGACATTGATAGGTGTAGTCCATACCCCCCTTAACAATAAATTGCATTTTTGCTTTCTCAGGTGTCATGGTTTGGGCCAGATTGGCCCAATCAGGCAGAATGACAGATGCTCTCTCTCCTGCTCTGCTTCGAAGGGAGGCAGGAGAGAGAGAAAAAGAGAGACTTCAGAGTGTAGAAGGAACTAAACTACTTTAATGAAATATTAATAATAAAATAAGAAAAAGAAAATAATGACATATATACAAAACTGTATCAAGCTCCCAGGATGACAATCACATCACCAGCAGGCACAGGGGAAGTCCCAGACTGGACTCAATGACGGATGGCAACTGGATTCCGGACCTGGATTCAGGATCGGGATCAAAGGCAGACAAACAGACAGAGTCCTCCTTGGACACCGGCCACTGAAGAAAGAGAGCTGACCCTTTGATCCCTCAGCTTTTATACTGAGTATGAGGCAGATGGGGTGGAATACCCTGTTGGTCAGTTTTGGGTCACCTGTCCTGTCCACTCCTCCCCACAGGTGTGACCCCTCTACGCTTTTCCACTTCTGACCCTCCAACGGGGCAAGTAACAAAGTTGGCTGGCCTTGGTTGTTATAGCAATAAGGATAACCAAGAGTCTCTCTGCATACCATTCTTTGGCATCAACTATAAACATGGGTCTTATCACTCTGAGAGTGAACATTTTTCTGCACAACATGCTGTTAATTTCAGCAGTTAGAAGAGGCCTAGCTAAAAAGCAAAGTTACTGAACAAAATTGGTCCTGTTTTACCTCCAACTAGGACAGTGGTGCACAGAAAAGATCATCCTGAATGGTTTTGCTTTTGAATGAACAATTATGGAGAAAATGTGTACTCAGCTTATTTTGTCCTCAAAGGTACTGCTTTTGTGTTCTTCTAGGACTTCTGTGAGCACATAACACAGTACCATATACTCCTGAAGAATTTTTCCTTGAGAATTGTGGAATTGTCCTGCTGATCATTTGCAAAGAGATCTGGAAAAATACTGATGGAACTCAAGACTGAAGTGGCTTAGCTGAGGTTTGTGTCCTCACTGCAAAATGTGAGGGTCACCAGCTCACAATGAAGTCTCATTCCAGCCGAAGACCTAAACCACATGCTCATCTGCTCATCTCATTTAGAATCTCCCCTATCCTCAAAGGAAGCAGCTGTGTATATGAAAAACAGTGGAACAGAGACCCAGCTGCAAGTATGAACCTGAATTTAGTAAGCAGCAAAGATTCAAATGAAAGGAACAAGGCAGTAAAGAAGCAGGGAACAAAACAGGACTGGAACATTTCGATGTTAACTCAGCCCCCTGTGCTTCAGCATTGCAGTGGCTACATTTAAAGTTTGGGAATAGATGTCCAGCATGCCAAGCAAACACATGACAAGTGATGACAATGGCAGGAAAGAAAGGCAGCCTACATAGGTAGTGTGGAGGGGACAAACCTTCCCAAGACAGCACCACACACCCTGGGAGCTCAGCCTCTTCCAGGGAGCTTGTGCAATGGCATAGGTAGTCTCCAGCACTGAATTCCAGGGTGTCTCTGCTCCTCACTGAGAAAGCAAAGATATTGGAATAAGGCTTTACTGAAACAAAATTATTTTTCTGAAAAGCCTCCATATTTTGTCTGAAACACTGACTTAAGTGTGTAAATTCATTAGTGTTTATTTCCCAAGTGCCTTGTTTGGAGCTTGGAGGAGGGTTGAAGGTGTATACAGCAATGCAACCTGACAGAATTTTTTTTCTTTCTTTTTCTTTTTTTTTTTTAAATAATGTCTTCTGCCCATTAATAGCAAACCACAAATATCCTAGCTTGGCAGGTAGCAGAATACTCAGGCTGTCCCGGATTATTGCTGTGTATGCTTTACCCAAGGTGCTAGCCACACTACCTTCTACTGTAAATGGACTTTAGACCAATGTTTTAAAGGATAATAGTTTGCCTTATAATGCAGTAATGATACAGAAATGGTCCTTGAGTGCAATTCCCTTTGAGCAAAGCACAAAAGACACAGTAATTCAGGGAAAGGTTTTGCCTTGACAGACAGTGAATAACTGTTTTACACACCAAAGTTAACATACTTTTCTCACCATATATACACTGAAAGCGTGATAGGAATAGTCTGTAATGCTGCTGCCGTTACACTTAGAATAATAGCATGAAGGAAACTTAAGAGAGTAGGAGCATGCAAATGGAAAAGGGGAAAAAAGTGCAGGCAAGCACAGCCGTACCACTGTGGTTTTTAGCTGTATCCAGTTCTCAGTAAGACATTGGAAATCAGCTCCTTAGGGTTGCACTGAATACATTCCCAATCCCTTCCCCATCTGGCTTCTGACCAGGACAGGATTTGGGATGCCTGATAACTACTATCAGGTAAGCTCCTTACTGAAGTATGAGACAAGTTGTCCACATTCTGGTGATTCAGGAACTGTGTTTAAGACTACAGAAGCACTCATAGACATACAGGCGGCTAATGGTTTCATTCCCTGTTGGTGGACTGCTTCCAGAAAGTAGGGCTCAGCTGCTGTATCTTTTATCAGGAGGAATTTTGTAAAGATTCATTCCGCACGTCATTATTCTACAGATCTCTCTACCAAGTACCATGGTCCCACACACAGTGCCATGTAGAAAACTTTCAATAATTGACACAGCTTTTGATCTGTCAGTTCTGTGGACAGGAGTTCAGTGGCAAGTTGTTTTTGAGATCTACAGTTATGAGTGGTTCAAAACAGCGTAGTTTCTGAAAGCAGAGTTTTTATCTGGCTCTGCAAATTCAAGTGCCTCCTAAAAAGCATTGAGGGCTCTTTCAGTGTGTCTACACTGTGTCTGTATGTCCACTGAGGGTTGGATGCACTGCTGTTAGAGTCTCATTGGCCTTAAGAGAGAGTTACATTAGGCATCACTTCCACAAGGGGATTTAAAATAGTTTGTACTGTTTGAGGTCTGCGAGTGAAGGGTGCTAAAAAGGTATTATTTCAATATAGAGGCACATTGGAAAGTTGAGCACTAAAAAAAGACATGAAAGAGTATTCCAAATGCAATGCCATTTCTTCATGTATGCTGGCTTCACAGATCTGATCCTCAAGCACTATACAAAATGTTCAAAGTGTTCAAAATGATGGAGAGAGGAACTTTTAGGACCACAGGTACTGAAAAGATCCCATTTATGAAAGCTCTTGCATCCGCACATAACATTACACTTGTAAGTTGCATTGTTAATGTCCAATGAAGACAGAGAGGGAAAATGATGTCTGAAGATGACATAGAAGAATGTGAAATATTAGTATGTAAGAGCAACAGAAAAACTTTGCTCCTATAGTTAACTTGTCATCTATGAATGACAGAAGTTGCTTAATAATGAAGCATTTAGTGGAAGTGTAGTAACATTTTGCAGTTTGGTGTTTGTGTTAGGATATCAGAACCATTTTAGAAAAATGGTTTGCAACTTTGCCTGTGAGACAGAGACAGAGCCATTGTGGGATAACCTCAACTGCTGACTGAGGTACTCTGTCACCTCTCGGTAGGTGGCAGTTTGGAGATGGCACTGTTGGCTAGTAGAAGCCAACACAGAAGTTCAGAGGTTTTCATGAGCACAGTGCTCTTCAGAGCCAGGATTTCCTTCAGCATCACCTGTTTCCAAACAAATGAAACAAAGCAGCACCTACCTGACATCTTCTGGGAAGGATTTTGCCAGTCCTGGCATTTGGTCCTGCTCAGGGATTTCTGTCCTAGGAGAAAACTACTGTATGCAATGCTGTATAAGATTGTAGAATGTAAGCTCACCTGAGACCAGATTTTCCTGCCCCTTTGCAGGTAAATCCTTCATCCCATGTAATAAGATGACAGACAGCCTTTGGAAAAGAGAAGATGTTACCCCATCTAAAACTGTGGAGCTGGGAAGGAGAAATAAAAACAAGTGAATGGAAACAATCCAAGTAATTTTTGACTCCGAAGTATGATGCAATTCCAGATCCCTGGCATAAATACTGTAATGGAGTAGAAAGGAAAACATACAGCTTCTGAGAGGGCACTTCCAAGGGCTGACCAAGGTAGAAATACTTGTTGTTGTGGCAGCAGAAATCCAGACACCTTGACAGTTAGATATGCAGTATTCAGAAAATGCAAAGAAGATCTCACCTTAGTAGAAAACTGAGATAGGGGAAATAGAGGAGGTCCCAAGAAAGGAAAAAAAAGGACATGAAAAAACAACATAATTAAATTTTATACTGTCATCCCAATAAACTTACGGGGTCAGAGGAACTTGTCTGTTGTACATCACCAGCACAGCAAAATGTTCATCCTGACAGGGGCCTCCGGCTACTGCTGTGTATTATGAATGCAATGTAATAACCATCATATTAATCTGAAGAAAAGAGAAAGTGAGGGTCTCACAGTTGTGGAGAAGGAAGGCTCTGCATCGCTGTGAGCTCAAAGCACATAAAGGGAATTTTTGAAGAGCAGCACAGTCTGGGTGGGAGATACAAGACAGGTCAGGGATTCAGAGCTGTTCAGATGATGCAGGACAACCTAGTATCAGAACAGAAGAATTAACAATATTTTCTCCTTAAAAGTAATATCAAAGCTCCTGGTGTGACTGGGATGATAAGAATACCACATACAGGGAAGAAAGAGACATGGAAGGGTCTATAAGTGAACCTCTGGCTCCATGACACATGCTCATTTAAATGGAGAGGATCTCTGATGGTGAATTTTCCTCTCTTGATGACATTTAATTTGAATTAATCATCCTAATGGGGATTAAAGACTGAACAGATAGAGTTGAAGAGAACAGAAAAGAGGACAAAAGTGAGGTATTTGGATTTAGCTACATGCAAGTCATTAGTAACACCAGTGAGGGCTGTCTTGGTAGAATGGGCAGAAATAAAGCTAGGCTATGAAAAAACAAAGCTAGGATGCTGAGCAGAGCCATGGAGAATACGATAATATGGGGAGGGGAGG
>VFFE01007132.1:197524-293616 GCA_008921705.1 Burhinus oedicnemus | reverse complement strand
GAGAAGAGAAGAGAAGAGAAGAGAAGAGAAGAGAAGAGAAGAGAAGAGAAGAGAAGAGAAGGATGGAAAGCTAAGAATCTGATGAAGATTCTAGATGAAGACAGAGAAGGTGAGGTTTTTCAAGGACATGAGAGGAACAGGGTGGAAAACAACAGAGAAAGGAAAAGCTGATTAATGTTATTTATGATATGAACAGACGTGGCTTCATTGCTCCTTAGCTGCAGAAAGCATGGCATGAAATGAAGAAGGGAGTTCAAGTTTTTGCACCAAAAGTGAATTACACTATGAACGTGCAGCCAGTATGCATGGCATGGAGGGAAGAGTGATGGAAGAGACAAACACTGCCTGATAATCTTCCAACAACAGCAAGTTGGCGGCAACTCTGTAGTGCCCAACCTGAGACAATTTCAACTGTCTAATTTTCAAGGAGGAAACCCAAGCATTTTTTGAAAGTTGTGCACTGTTATGGGCTTTATGGGCTGATACCCCATCTTACTTTCAAAAAACAACCTGGGACCAGCAGCAGTGGGAAGAGCAGCAGAGGCCATTCCTGAATCAAAGGATGAGGCAAAGATTCCTGGGACAGCACACATCAATCAGAGACACTGTATAAAACTTCTCCTGAAAGATGCAGTTCTCTCCGCAAAGCAGTGTTTTATTTTAATGAATGCTTGTTAAGGAAGGGCTCATAAAGTACTGGTCTAATTGCTGGCAATACTCCTTATAGTCCATGAAAGCTAAGTCTGACTGTAAGAGTTTATAAGTCAAGGACCCAAAGAACACAGCACAGATATCCAGTATTGGTGATGTGAACAGTAGAAGTACGAACTGTCTTTTCTAAGGTCTGCACACAGATTGATTTTTATGAAAGACAGCATCTTTCTTTATGCAAAACAACCAGTGGCTCTGTCACTGTCAATCAATGGCTCTATCACCACCAACTTTACAACAAAGACAATTACATCTGCAGAGTGGGGTCATGATAGGTATTACAGTATACTTGGAAAGTGCCCAGGACACTTTAAGGTGTGTTTCAGCAGCCAGTGAGAAGCAGCACCTTGAACTAGCCAGCTCCACATACATGCCAGTGTGCTGAAGAAATTATCACCCCGTCTGAGTTACAGAAACAGTTTGGACTGCAGCAGCTCTTCTCATCGCAGAGAGAGATGGGAGCTTGAGCCAGCATGCTGTTAAAGATTTTCACCAGACTGTGGGTACCTCTATGTTTGCTTTATTAACAACTCAGAGTTGGGCCATCACCTCAGGGAGTGGCAAATGGCTAACAAAGTACGTCTCCTATATATATGATTCCACACAACATTACATAATAGATATTTCTGTTTGAAAAGTTCTTAGTGTTTCTTTAACACCTCACAGTTCTTCATTCTTCAGCAGTTTCAAAAGTTCATTAATTTCAGAGTTTCAGCTGATTCTTACTGTTCCATTCCAGTTCCTCTTCTGAAGTTGTAGCTCAATGGTGCAGATTCTGATCACCACAGCCTCTTATCTTCCTTAAACAATCTCCATTAAAGTCCACCTATAGACTTCTCAGAGTATTGTCTTTAAGCACCTGCATTCTATTAATCAACCCTATACAATTACAACTATTCTTTAACCATTCTATGATTATTCCCAAAATATATTAAAAGTCTAACAAGGCCTAGGTTACTTAAATCACTTGAAAGCTTATTCCTTTTACAATGCTCTTCTGCAACTTTGTTGCTGAAGAGGTGTCAGTAGGTGGGAGGAGAGCCTAGCAGCCTACACTTAGGTTTACTGCCTGCTACAAGACCTTCTGTGTTACTGTGCTTTCAATCAGTCATTGAAATATAAGCACCCATTGCTTTTGGGGACGCCACAGAATATCCCCTGTGTGCCACTTAGAACACATTTGCATCCACATGCACATGCAATATGCACACACACATTGCACAGACTTCGTGGTGGTCACTGAGGCAGGGGACTTGGCTCCTCAGTTCCCCCTGTCCCTCAGTTCCCCCTGCCTGATGCATTGTCATGAAGCTTAGACAGTGCTTAAGGCTGATTTTAAGTGAAATTAACATCTAGCCCCCTGCAGGCAGTGAATTTAATGCTTTAAATATGGCATCAAAAACAAGCTCACTCAATTTTACGTCTAATTAAAAAAAATCTCAATTGGAGAAAGTACTTTGAGTAAAATATATTTTTCCTTGCCACACAACCATCTTTCACCTATAGCAACAATAAGTAAGGATGAGGCTTTCCAATAGTCTATTTCCTAGGCTGAAAAGATTAAATTGTAGAGAAATTGTAGAGAGGGTGATGCATGGAAGACTTCACCCTCCCCAGTATATTGGATTTTATGCTTTCAAGTATGTTTGGATCTCCTGCTTTAACATTTATTGTGTGCGCTAAATGCATAGAGACTAAACTCATACAGAGCAAAGGAATAATTTCTTTTCACTCACCATATGATGGTGCCAGATTTATCTTTGTAGTGTCATAATTATTAGTGGCAATTAAAAAGTATTCAATGTTCATGATAAACATCACATGTTATTAGCACTTGTACTCCCCCATTATTAACTTTACCACAATTAATCATCTCAGTGTGAAAAGAGAGTGACCCTATTCACATAAACTGTGCCTGCTGGCACCTCACAAGATCTCTCAGTGTTCTGGGACATGATTATGAGCAAGGCACCTGACTGGACTCTTTTGTCTCAAACTCATTGTCTCTGTATGTTATTATATTTAATAGAATACGCTTTAAGAGTTTTTATAGTAATACATGTCAGCTTTCTCTTTCCTAGTAATTTATTTCACTCCTGGATAGGTTTTGTGGAATAATTCCAGGCAGCAAGAAATGGAATTGTAGTCTGGATGGTAAAGCTTCCCAGTGCTATTAAAAGAACAAGAGAAATAGTGTATTTCTTACAATGGGCTCTTCCTCATCTCATGGTTTTTTTTTCAAAGCAGAAGTACTCAGAAAAGGAGCTGCAGGCCCATTGCAATGTTCTTGACTGCAGGCTCAGGAACCTGTAGTACTGCCATGTGTTGCTCCTCCACTGGGTGTTCAATCAGCCCCGAGCAAATCTTAAGGCTAGAACCCATGTCTCTAGTCACAGAGTGTCAAGGCTGGAGCTTGAGGCGACAGCTTGAAGCGTTGTAGCTCTCAGACAAGCCTAGAAGAGTTGGACATCCAAGCTGGCTCTCATTCTCTCCTGACTTCAGACATTCAAGAGCTGGGCGTGTAACTCAGATTCGCTTCTCTGCAGGGTAAGCAATCTACTCTACCTTAGATCATTATTTCAAGCATGATCAGAAGGTGCCATTGACTTGGCTGATTATATGTTCCACATTTAGGTATGTAAATAGAACAGGTGAACACCACCTCATACACACAGTGAATTTCAAGAGGTACCCATTTTACTATGGAGATGATGAACCCACGGGACATGGACATGCTTACTCTCCCCATGTGCAGTTTTGAACACAGTGGAGCCCTGCGAGGTACACAGGTCTCTAGAGGATACCTGGCTACCAATGGCAGAAGTAATAGACTCAGTGTCATGATTCTGAGTGCACTAACTGTCTCCTAGAGGTTTGCCTGCCTGTGCTGAAAGCTAGCTCTGGTGAGCTGTATAACTTTGGATCAGACCGCTATGAATAGGAGGGATCTCCTTGCTACTTTAGGGACCAGCAATTAGGCTGAGACTCTTACCTTTGGTCCTTGTCTGAGCTACGTGGCAGCTATGGCCATGCCCAGTGACTTGCCTTGCTGACCCTGGCCCATTGATTTGACTTCCTGGCTTGAATTTGGATGTATCTTGTAATTACATATTTGCTTGATGATCCCAGGACAGTGGCTGACCCAGGTAATTGCTTCCCAACATGTGCACAATACCTTGCAGAGGTATTGTGGGACTGTGTCACTGACTGGTGAGCTCACTGCCCTGCCAATTGTGTGGTCCCCTTGGCTCCTGTCTCACCTTTACTTGCCAGGCAGCCACTCTTGCTGCTTCATAGAATGACAGAATGGTCTGTGTTTGAAGGGACCTTTAAAGGTCATCTAGTCCAACTCCACTGCAATGAGCAGGGATATCTTTAACTAGATCAGAGCAAAGAAGAAGAAAGACCTCTCTTAATACTTTGTGCTCTGTTGTGATCCAAACAACTTGGAGAACATATATGAAGAGAAAGAAGAAAACAGGAAATATTTTTTTGTAAGGCTGATCTTTTCCTGTCACATTTTTCTCAGCTTTAACAAAATGAAGAAGACAAAAGGCCTAGCTTACCTCAGGGCAAGAGGTGCTCTGTGAGTGCAGAGACATCCTGCAAGGCATCCCTGAAGTTTCTGAGCTGCTTGGATACAGAAGAGAATTGATTATCTCCAGTGGTTAAACCTGCGAAAAGCTGGTTGCCTACATTCATCTGGCTGGCTACAGCTGCTGTCACCCAGAATGGTGTAAGAGAAGGGCAAGAGCACAAAAGATCATGCTACACAGAAGTGTTGTACATATGCAGCCATGGGGTATGTACATAGTTCTGTGGGGTGGTAGAATGTATTGTCTGCCATGACTTTCAGGTGTATGAGGCACAAACCCCCCTCAGCTGTATTCAGTCAACACTTGGAGACAGTTATGCTGCCAACTGTGCAATAGTTTAAGTGTCCTATGCCTTACTCAACTTCTAACAGTTCTGTGAACAGCCTTATCTCCTTTGTAAAATCATCTCCAAAGCAAAATGCTTCTTGTAGCTTGATTAAAAGAGGCAGGACAGGACTCTATAAAGAGACTCCCTCACTGGCTGCCATGCTTCAGATAAAGTTTGTATTGTAATTCTTCTTTGACTGAACTGCTTTTCCCTCCTGGCCAGTACAGCCGTGCCATATCTCTCTCAGAACAGTAGATTTTCTGGATGGATTTGGTCAAACCAATATTTCTTTGCCTGAGGCAGTTGGAATTACTGTCAACATGTTGACTAAGTTATTGGTCTGCTTTTCCACTGAACCCTTTCAAAGCGACTTACCTAGGCAGATGAATGAGACAAATTGGGGGACTCCAAGTCATCAGTTAGTAACTAAAACAAAATGTCATTTGTGACTTTATCAACACTTCTTATAATCAGCATATTTCGATAGTGCCTAGTGCGCAGATTAAACAGTTCCCACCCGTCAGATGTTTGTTAGAAGTCTTGATTTACACCAGCCTAGAGTGAATGACAGTTCTGGACAAGGTATGGTTATAACTTTATGACTACAGGTCTGCATGTAGTGGAACTGGGGAGGATGTTTTCTCGTGAGAGAGTTTTTGTGACTGAACACATAGTATATCGAGGCAGTGGGGAGCAAATACTCTCAAGCATCAGCTCTCGCTTGTGGATCAATAAGCAGTAACGGACTCTGAAAGCAGATGGCCTGTTCCAGTGATGCGTAAGATATCAAAAGAGAGTCTGGAATGACTGCAATGGGCAGAATTTTTTTCACAACGATGAAAGAGCCTTCCTGAACTAAAAGAGAGGTTGAGATTTGGCTGTGAGGATTGGAGAGGGAAGGAGAACTCAGTTGATGTTTCGTCTTTGTCATGCCAGGAAAAACATCAAACTCACTCACAATGTCTGCTACAGGGACTGGCTCTCCCAACATGCTGTCCAGGAGAGAGAAAAGAAAAGGCAAGTGATGTGGTCCTGAATTAGCTGTGTTGGGAAAGGGTTGGTGCTTGGATCAGTTAAAATTCCTGCAGAAATGTGCTCAACCCATGAAACAGCTGCCTGGCTAAGTGACTAACAATACATTAGTGCAAATCACCTCGTTTCAAGGCCTAAGTAGGCCTGATAGCAGCTGTCTACAGTGGGCAGGGCCATGGGCACATGTAGACCAATAGACAGGGCAGAGAGACACATCATCCTAGTGTGCAGTGAGGGCATGTGACAGAAGGGATGAGGTCACCTATATGTCTCATTCTGGCTGTTTTATTTATTTCTGCAGTATTGTCGCAGATGGAAGTATTTGACACAGTTATGATTTAGCAGCAATTCAAAATTTATTAGTGATTTGAGGTAGATTGAGAGGTTGAATTTTAGCAGCACGTAGTCATTAACTGATTTAAAGATTTACAAAATGATTCAACTTAATAACTGAACAGTGAGTTGATTACAGATTGGAAGATGACAAGATTCACACTAACTTACTATAAGGTATCCCAGAGCAATACGTATACACATGAGCAAAAGCACAAATCTCAAATTAATACATATACATATAAGCAAAGCATGTAAGTGCAAACACCCCCCCCCCATTTTATAACCACTGAGATCAAATATCACTTATTGCATGACTCTAATGAGCCAACGGGTACCCTTTCTAACTCCTACACATGCATGGACAAATGGAAGAACATCCACATCCATAAAGCTAATGTATATTTATCATAAACATGTAAGTGGAGAGGTGGATGAAAAAGAGGCTAGCCTATAGTTAAAATTTCCCTTTTTTCAAGTTAGAGTAAATACTCACAGTGCATCGGCATTCTTCAACAGGCAGTAATTGAGGCTCAAGAAGGGTTGTCTCACCCTGGCCTTCTAGTCCTCGAGGTGTTTGACTGAGTGGTGTCCAAACTAAGGGGAGGTACTGGCCACAGCCACTGGGACCCAGAAGAGCTCAGAGGGTCTTTACTGGAATCACTGCTTGTAGAACCCGAGATAATTGACTTCCGTCAGGTACTTTTCCACTCTGGCCCAGCTCGGACAACGGAGTATTCTGGTACTTTCCATCAGTTACGCAAGCCCAGGCCTTGCTAGGACTTGTGGTCCTGGTTCACACACACACACACACACACCCCCCCCCGCCATGGCCATGAATCACAGAATCATGTAATATTCAGAGTTGGAAGGGACCTCTAGAGATCATCTAGTCCAACTCCCCTGCTGACGCAGGAATGCCTAGAGCACATTACTCAGGACTGCATCCAGGTGGGTCTTGAAAATCCCCAGAGAAGGGGACTCCATGATCCATATGTTGTCAGGAGTCATCCATAATAGTTATTATCTTCAAACAGTAGGAGCCATGGGAACCAGGTACACTAAGGAGTTGCCATAGTGTTCTAGTCCATTGCTCTCCACCCTTTCTTTCTTTCATGTTAGACCATTATGTATCATTCTGGTCACTGTATTATTATGTGGCCCAGGTGTGGAGGAAATCATAAGAAGTACTGAGAGGCCTAAGGCAAGGGGAGGAGGAGGGGATTGCGCCACCACAAGTATAGTGAAAAGAAACCCGAAGATAGGCCTGCCTTTGAAGTCAGAACTTATTGAGTTGGGATCAAAGAACCTCATTAATTTGTACTAGGCACTTCATGCAGAGCACCATGAGACCCACCAGGTGCATGAACCCACATGGTGTTTTGCATTGAACTAAGTCATGGGCAACCAAGAGGGAAAGGCAAGGACTGCTGAATGCCTGAGCCACAACCTTGCCTGGGACAGGTTCACAGCTATGGTTCCCTGGTTGGGAACTTCAGTGAAAACCTAATGTCAGCCTAAACATGACAGCAGCACCTGCATTTCATTCCTTGTGTCTGCCATACACCAGAAAGATCTTGCCTGAATCCAGGGAAGACGAAGGCCTCAAAACCTCTGACTGGAGACACGTGCAAGAATCCCAGCTGGAAGGTCAGAGTGATGTACCCAAGATGACATAAGAAGTCTGTAGCCAAGCTAGAAGGTAGAGCCAAGTTTCCTGAGTCCCAAGATAAAATCTTCCACTCTAGAAGCTTCACTGTACCTCCCTGCCTGTAGGGAAGATGTAAATGTCATGAGCTTGATACCAGGACAAGGTGCAGGATGAATCTGGACAGCAAGAAGGGAAATTTTAGGAAATCCTCTACATTTGGATTGAATAAGCTGCAGTCTAGAGGTGCCGTTTTGTTGGCCATGTCTCCTGCAGGCCAAGTAAATATGAGACTTTGTGTTGGGTTCCCAGAAGTTTTCAGTCACAATGTGCACTCCCACCCTCTACCCCAGTTCCTCTCTGCTACTATTCAGAACAATTTATGACATGGAGGTGTATGGAGCCTGTGTAACTATGACACTTGACAAACATTCTTGCATAGACCAAATCTCTTCCCTGTATGACCTCAGCAAGGTGTATCTTCTGTCTCTGCTCTCACGGCATTTCTGGTGCTATGTGAAGGCCTTGTTCCCAGTAAGAGACTTCAGGACTTGTGCAGCTTTACTAAAAGGAGCTTTCTAAAGAGACTTATAAATGTACAAGGACTTCCTCTGAATTGGAGGAAGTACTGGGGAATTCTTTGATTTGCAGCAGAAAAACTGAAAAAAAGCCAGGAGATATCAAGGCTAGATGACACAGGGAATGATCCACCATATTTTTAGCTGGCAATGTTCAGTTTTTGAGCTAGCTTCCAAAAGATGTGGTGGTTTCCTTTGAAGCCTCCAAATCAGATCAGATAGTTTTTCTAAGAAACTGTAAGTCAAGTGCCTGCCTAAAGGCCTACTATTGACGTATCTGGAAGCCAAACAGAAGGCCAGAACTGAGGTCTAAAGCGACCCCCTCTGGTTTGTGAATCTGCAATGTGTCTTCACTGAATACTGGAGGTTAATGTATTGTGTTGACAAGCAGCAGCTGGGACATTTGCTGCTCTATAGCTGCTCCTCTGAACAAACATGCAGAGCTTTCTGGAGTTATGCATATAACTACCTGCAGTCCTGGCCCTTTGCTTGGAAGAACTGCACAGCAAGCCTAGCAATAATAGGATATACTCTTGCTATTTGTATACATATACACATACGTGTATACACACAAATACACACATAGGCATATTTGATCAAAACAAATTGTGAATATGCAGAAACTTCATAAACTCTGAAAACTCCTCTGTAAATAAGATGACAGTCCTTTTTTTCTTAAAAACGGCTTTTTCCTGTGAGCAGTTATGTTCACTGGTAATAGGGACACAAATCCCACTCTGCTTATTGCTGCTTCCATAGCTTCTCATTAAAGATGGCCTGAGCAGCCTAGTGCTGCTCCGTGCAAAATGCAAATTCCAAATCTGCACTGCTGGCTATCTTAATCCTAAGAACCCTAATGTTTTTCATCCTTTCAGTACATAGAAGAACATCAATCATGTGAGTGACTACTGTTACAGGTTTCATTTTGAAGATGTGGGCTGCTTATTCCCCCTCGTTCTCCTTTTCTCCATTCAGGCCAAGCAGCATCAGATTCTGATTTACCAATGAGAAACTGGAAGTCATTGAACAACAGTCCTCACATGACACATTTATAAGTCTTCCAAGTGTCAGAAGCAGGACTGCATTTTAGCTATTGGAACATTAGAGGAGTAAAGAAGTCCAGATAACAGGAAAAGCTTTATGAAGAAAGTTTTAATTTATGTTTTGTGCATTTGTGATGATTATATATGAAAGATGACAAAAATACAGTTCTTAATGCTTTGTGTTTAAATTAGGTTAAGTTTCTTTAATGGCAAATCATCATCACTTAAAGCCCAGCAAGAAGTTACAATAAATCTTGCATGCATTAATATTTGTTCTATAAAATGTAGAGATAGCATGATTAAAACCCCAGCCTGATTTAAAAGATGAAAATCCCAGCCTCTCCTGGCCTTACTGACAGCAGAAGGAACTCATGTCTGACCATAAGAAAGTGTGAACAGACTTCGAATTACAATTGAGAAATCACAAATAATCAGAAGAAAATAATGATTTCAGAAGAAAGTATTGAGAACATGATTCAGAGCAAGTAAATTACTAATGCATTAAACTTCCTCCATTTTGCCTCTAAAACATTTCTGTGAGTTTCTGTGCAGTGGATGGTGGGCTGCATATGCTTGTTGTTGAATTAAACTTAAAGACATTCTCACAGGAGCAAACTGTAGAAACGACACCACAGCAGCACAGTGATTTACATTGATCAGTAATGTAGGGGCCTAGTACAGAATTTTTGTTGTCAATCAGATTGTTTTCCATGGAGGGGAAGAAATTCCTCAAGCAGAGTATCACTTACTAAGATAGAAACTTGGTTCAAGCATTAAGTATAAGTGCTCACCTTCTAGAAGTAAAAGTAAAGACAAAGACTTCTTAATGGACTATATATATAAAAATAGAGAATTTTACTTTCCTCTTTAAACAAATAAATAAAAAAGGGAAAGTAAATAGCAGATACGTATTTAAAACAATATAAAATGATCTCATGTGGTTTATTCTGTGTTGACTTGTTCCTTGCCAGAAAACTCCACAGAGATCATAACTCTGCTTAGCAAACAGTTGTTCCATTTATAAAGTCATTGTAGCTACAGCTGAAGTAACACACCACAGGACACAGTGATCAAAATTTGTGCCTGTTCCAGGAAAGTGCTGTAAAATTTAATATGGATAAATGGATGAAATGTAGAACTGAAGCAGCAACAGTTATAACTGATATACAGAGAACGGGGTAAATATTCTTTATACTTGTTGGAGCAGAAACAGGCCTTAAAGTATATCTGAAAACACAAATCAGACCATGCTAATTTGTTGAGTCATCAGGTTGGCTAAAATTTGCCCCGCAATGGAATGATCATTGAGACACTGCTTATCTTCAAATCTGACAGCAAACAACTTTGAATAAAAGAATAAAATTATAAGCATATGCAAGTAAAAGTATCAATTGAATTACAAGCATGAGTAAAATTAAGCAGGCCAAAGGGTTGCTACATGCTAGTTCTTTCCTGCAGCACCAAAATTAATGAAGAGGAAAATAAATCATGCTACAGAAAAGCAGAGGTAAATTCAGATGCTATCAGGAAGATAGCTGAGCTTTATGCATGGATATTGCTGTTTCGTATAAATACTGATGAGCCCAAATCTGAAGTGCTTGCTCACAGCACTTACTCTGGGTGGACCTCAGGGGGAAAGCAGAGGAGGGTGATCTCCAGCATGGACATCTGCACCAGAATATATCTTCTTATTTAGTTCTTATGTTTTGAATATAGGCACACCAGTTAAATTGATTTTCAGACCTTCCTGTGCATTGCAATTGATAGTAGGATTATGAAAATCTCAAATCACCAGCAAGCTGTCCATGTCTGACTGGAGAAGGCTATGTGGATGTACTATATGTGGTGATACTTCCTATCCTCTTGCCCTGCTGCTGGAAACCTTTGGATGCACACTGGGGCCTCAGGGCACACAACCAGCACAGAACTGGAGCCTGGTTTTCTCAGATACTTTCAAAATAAGTAATTGCAAAAATATTCTATAATGCAAAAAAAAAAAAAAAAAAGATAAGAAGAGTACGGAAGAAAACTAGTGCTATGTTTTTTCAGATTTGAAGCATTTTGAGCCAGACTGGGCATCATGAGAAGAGTGTGAGATTGCAATGTTAATTTTCTAATGAGACCAGATTAATGGTATGTAATTTCTTTAAGGAATTAAATTGACAGGATGATCTGCCAAGCCAGATCACTTGCTCAGTGGCTTGAAATGTCTGGCCTCTATAGGATTTAGATATCTGACAACTGAATAACTTTTGCATAGCTACAAAGATAATCAGTTGCTTAGATTGATCAGTTTAAGTTACTCTTCTTGAAATCCACAAGACCAGGATGGCTTCAAGAAAAGAACATGGGAGGGAAACAAGGCGAGAAATCTGCTTTCCTATTTTTTCCAGCTCATTTAGGCAACAAGGGGAGAAAGAATAATTCTAATTATGCTGCCAGCCCTAAAGTCAGAAACACAGATGTGAGGACCCTACTGCAAGTGGAAGAAACAGTATAGGGGTATGTGATACAGCTGCCCTGTAATGCAGCAGTCCTCATCTCCCAGGTCTCAAGCCTATTCCCAATGTTATTCTTAGACAGCATACAGTGCTATAAAATGGTGGCAGACTGATCCCACAGCACGTTCCTGTCATTTGTCTCTGGAGACTTGCTGTCTGGGGATCAGACCGGGTTCCCAGCAATCTTACCCGTCAAGCAGCTCAACAGCCAGGGAAATGCTTCTCTGGTTATTCTGCAGGTCTGTACTATTTTCCTTCCTCTGAAGACCCATTGTTGGAGTTTTCCCTTCTCTGACTTTTGGCCTTTCAATTCTGCTTCGTGCTTGTTGAAGGATGAACTGAACAAATAGGCAAATTTATGCCAATTTCCAGCAATTGCCAATGTAAGACACCCAATTCTCCTTAGTAACCGGTCCTGGAGCCTGTAGCTAACCTACACTTTTGAGTTAACAGCATGATATTAACTGCCTTTAGAGGAGACCAGATCTTCACAAGCTAACTTCTGGTGATGGCGAGGGGACATTGACACTATGGTGACTTCTGAGACAGAAATCATCAGCTGATCATTGTCTTCCTGGAACACAGCAGATGTGGACCAAGTCCTATAAAAAGAGGATGTGAAACTGAGAAAATACAGCTGATTTCTTTAGGTTATGTATCTTTGTTCTGCTTCATCTTTCTCGTGCCCTGGATGTTGTCTCCCACATTTCTGGGGCACAGAAAATGTAGACTGCCATCTGCCAAAAAGAGAGGCCAAAAAGGAGCCATGTGCATGTCCCCTCTCATGTCACACCTCTGCATACTAGGCTGTAGGAGTGGCCAGACACTAGCGTCAAGAAGCCATATGCAGAGCCAAGGCTGTAATCATTAGGTTTGCAACACAGGGACACTGTCCCTGAGCTAAGAGATGAGTGTTGAGGGCTTCCCTGGTGGGAAGTTATTGGCTATCCTCAACTCAGTTGGAACTGGGGGAAACAATTCACTACTTGCTCTGCTGTATTTGCTTAAGCAGGAAAGGTATCCTGCCAGAAGAGCACATGGCACAGACTCCCAACCTCTTGGTCCTACTGCAATTCAGGTTAGGTAAGTGATGGTGAGGTTTCCTAACATACTGGAGACAGGCAAAGCAAGCACTAGTATTTCTATGTAATATGGCAGTACTCTATTACCTTGCCATAGCTTCTGTGCCTTAACCTCATCTCAGGGAACCTTCCTGGGACTCAACGTCATGCACAAGACTGTATGACTTGGCTGATCTTCATTGCTTCTTTTCCTTTTTCACACTATAATATTATTTCAAGCTGTTTTAAAGAACAGCATATCATTCTGAGCTCTATCTGAATGAGATTTCTTCTGGGAGTATGAGGCTTTGACAAGGGTTATAAACACCCCTCTAGGCCCTTTTCGTCCTGACCCACAAAAACATGCTGTTGAATGCAGTTCATGAGGTGTATATTTACATTAAATGACTGAAAATATTCCTCTGCACAAGTGAGTCTGTTAGTTTGTCAGATCATAGAGTCAAACACCTCTAGTCAGGTAATGTTAAGAACTCTATTAACTAGAAATTATAGCAGACCCAAATCTTCCCATTCAGACACTAGGAGGGTGGTTTTCAGGATCAGTATCTGGGTCTGAATCACACTTTTACTGCTGATCATTATTTCTGTTATCAGCTAGATTGAACTCTCAAACTTGGGCATACTTGGCCTGGAAAACACAGACTCATCTACAGGTCCACCCATCATGAGCTCAGACTACATGATCTGCTGGTGTAAACTGCACTACCTCCCTCGTGAGATGGATTTCTTTTCCAGGTTCTTGATCCCACAAGAATCTCAATGCTTTCTTGTCTCAGAGACAAGGGTGCTCAGCAGTTTGGAGCACTGAGCCCTGGACTGACAAGCATGATGAATGAACTCTGCAGCAGAATGTGCTTTAGTCTTCTGCTGGCAGGAAGGGAGTCCGACAGGTGAAATTCTCCCTGGCAGCCAGTGACAGACAAAGATTTCTGTATGACTTGGCCTTCCTCTCTTTTATTGCAGAACATGTGACAATGAATAAAGGGCTGCATGAGGGGTTATTATGCCCTCCTCAGACCTCATTCACTTTTGACAGTTCTTTTTTCTTGTATACTGGCTTTGACTGGGATTAAGTTCATTTTCCTTGGATTTGTGACTAAAAGTGCTGATAATTCAGGGATATTTTTGTTATTGCTCAGCAGTGCTTACACAGTGTCAAGGCCTTTTCTGTTTCTCACACTGTCCTGCCAACAAGGAAGCTGGCGATACACAAGAAGTTGGCAGGGGACACAGCTGGGACAGCTGACCAAAAAGATAGTCCATACCATATGACATCATGCTCAGTCATAAAAAGCTGGAGGGAAGAAGAAGGAAGGAAGCACGTTCAGAGTTATGATGTTTGTCTTCCCAAGTTAACCATTACACGTGACTTCCCTGGAGATGGCTGAACGCCTGCCTGCCAATGGGAAGTAGTGGATGTATTCCTTATTTTGCTTTGCTTGCATGCATGGCTTTTGCTTTACCTATTAAACAGTCTTTTTCTTAACCCACAAGTTTCCTTACTTTAGCCCTTCTGATTCTCTCCCCAGCCCTGCTGGTTCCGAGTGAGCGAGCGGCCCTACGGGGTTTAATTGCCTACTGGGGTTAACCCATGACAGTCTGTCAACACTAATCTCTGGCCATTGTACCTGAGGTGGAGAGCTTTCAAACAATATAGAAGTTAAAAGCCACGAGACATGGACATATGCTTTCCTTCTGATGTTGCTAATTTTAACTTTTAAGATAGCCATGTGATTTCTGAGCAGATACTATGACTGTTGTCTGCAGCTATTTGTGGAACTACAGTGGCAGTTTGGCAAACCACTGGTCCCTGGCTCTTCAAGCAACTTCAAAGGTGTTTTCCTTTGTAAAATAACAGGTCCAGACTCCAAAGCAATATCTTCTCTTGCTTCTCCTGGTGGAAAGTGGCACACACTGCTCACATCTTCTTCATCCAGTCTTATTAGTTCAATTCCTTTGCCTGTGCAGGGTACCCTGAAATCTAGCATGTATGGCACAATGATCTGCCGAGCCTTGAGGCTCAGTATGAGTGTTAAAGAAATAATTCCACAAGTAGCCTCATACACCTAATGAGATGGCCTACTCAAAACTGACTAAGAGGGGGCTTTATAGGCCTGCCTGCCTACCTGTCACTACCTTTGTTCAAAAGTAAAAGATTTAGCCGGAAATGCTTAGATGCCTGCATGACTCAGGTGTCAAAGTTCTGTTCCAGAGATGTTAAGGCCCAGATCTTCAAAGGCAGACATGTGCCAAGCTGTCATAGATTTAAGCAGGAGTTAGGCACACTGGCTAGGATTTCAAAAGATGGATGCACAGCATTAAAATTCTGGCCTTCAGGAACCCTACAGGACTTTGTGAAAATGGCATTTTCAAACCAAAAAGTAACTCCTCTTTTCCATGGTTATCTATTCGTTTTCAGTATTCTAAAAATCTGTATGGAACACCCATTTCAGCAACAAGACAGTTAAATGTTTACCATCTCCAGAAATCATGCTTTAATAAGCCTTAACAAATGGAATCAATAATGTTAATTAACATATTTAATGCTTTTAAACAGATTGAAAATTGAAGGCATGATTAATAACAAAAGCCTGCAAAATGAACTGTGCTCAACTTTGGGAACTGGTCTTTGCCAGACTCAGCATTGTCTTTAGAAGTGCAGTCTGCCCACCATTGATCTTTCCTTTGTCCCTGTACAGAAGTACATTGCAGCACTGTCTATCATCATGAGATTGCAGATGAGCATTTTTCCCCATAGACCATTTGCCTTCTTCATCTTACATGATGGACTTGCTCTGGGTGTGAATAATGGTTTCCTCACTCTCCTGCCATTTTTAAAAAAGCTCATGAGAGCATGTTTGTCAGTTTTGATCACAGCTACATAAGACCTATGTGGTGCAAAATATTTGCATCTTCTAAATCAGCAGAGGTACTTTTACAGTTTCAATGAACACAGGATATCTTTGTGGCAGAGAAACATAGTGGCATTCTTACGTAGCTACTCAGCTGGCTCAGGAGGCTGTGCAAAACATTCTGCGTTCCCTCTCTGTCACCTACACACTTGTTACTAAGATCAGCTTTGATTACACTGATAGAATTTCCCTTGGCACTAGGTACATCCCATTCCCTACTTCTGTTTCTGGCTTCTGCTGTGTTTTAAATACCTGGTGGTGATTATGGAGGGATATCATGTGGGCTTCCCCTTCCCCTTAACATATAAAAAACTCTTGTGGACACCTTTGGTGGAGCTGTGCATCTGCTTACATGGAAGTCTAGTGTTCAGTTAATGAAATGTTACTAAACGGGCAGCTGAATCAGTAATACTGTCAAGCATGAACACAGCTACAGACAGGATTATGTAAAGTCATCATATACTTTCCTCTACTGTGGTCAGACTTTACCTAAACCCATTAACCCTTTATGGCTACATTTTCTTCATTAATTGAATAGAAATACCTCAGCCTGTGGGCTATACCTTACAGGAGGCTTTTGAAGCCACACTGTTATTTGCCTGTGTGCTGTAGTAATAGAAACAAAGATCCTCAGTGCATGGCAGTTCATAACTACTTGTGGTTTATCATAAATGCAACCAGCTGGCAAACCAAAGGCTGGGATAAACCACAAACTTGTCTACACTGTGTGCTTGGTAAGCTGAAGGTTTGCCTCAAGAAGCAAATAGTTGTGAATAGCCAGTGTTATACAAGAGATCAGTTCTTAGAAGATGTGTTGCCAAAACTGGTCTGTGTAGTGGATGTAGTACCACAGAATGCAACAGCAGGCTGCAAAGAGGGGGGAGGAGCTTGCTAGCTGGATCAATATTCTACCTGAGCCTAACATCAACCACAAGATAGCATCCTGGAATGCTTCTTCACTTCTTTAATAGTTACATTTATTCTATTAACAACATTAAGTAAAAAATGGGATATTTTGGCTCAGATGTTAAAAGCTTGATTGGCTTAGTGTATTAATATAATATATATATTTCTCTGTCAATAGCTATATGGCAGTATTTTCACAGAAAATGTCTCAGCATAAGAGAACAACTTTGGCAAATGCATGCACAAATTAGGCCTGCACCAACACTCATTTGAAATGCAGGTCCAGCACAGTATGATTCTCTGTCTCCTGAGATTCTTGGTGCTAAATGAAATGAAAACTGGTAGTTATTTTTATGAACTAATTCCCACTGTTCTTGTATTTCCACTGCAATTAAGTTGTTTAACACTAGATGTGCACACAGCAGTCAGCCAGACACAGCTGAATATCTGGTCCCTTTTTAAAAAGATATGATATGAATGTTACAGTATCCACACTGGTATTACAGACCTGGGTAAACCATCTGCCCTCTGTAGTAACTGGGAAGTTAGCAGTTTTAACAGTCTCCCATGCCCAGTGTTTGGTTTGACAGAATAATTTTTTCATATTTTTGCTCCCAAACTAGGGGCTAAGCACCCTACTAGACCACATTCCTATCTTGCTGTACAGGGGAGGAGATGCAAAACACGTTCTTCTGGCAGCAATTGCATTGTGCTCCATAAATGGGAGGCAGCAAGGGCATAGAAACCATGGGTTTAAAACCAGGCATAAGTCCAATGTGTTGCACACATACTGGAGCAGACACAGTGCCACAGGCAGCACTGGCATCTGCTCGCAGCACTGGAGCAGATGCTGTCACTCCCAGGGAGTAGAGACTTCGTGACTTTGCAGGAAAGCTTGCAGACTGCTCTGGCCACTGGACTGACACTGGCTCTGCATTGGGAAGAGGTTCCTAGCTTCTGTCAGTCCATCGACATCATGGGAGCCAGATGTCCTGTTTCTCAAAGATGCACTGGCCAGGACCTGCTTTGTCTTCAGCAGGCCCTGAAAACTCAACATTTCCTGATGCTAGGCTCTAGGATAGGTGGTCCTAACCAAAAGTTTCTGGAATCACATTACTGTCTACATTTTCCTGCTTTCACAAGAATAAACTGTAGAAGAGCCTGTCAGTATTTTCTCTTGTGTGCTAACAGCTGCATTATATCTACAAGTTCCCTCTGTTACTACATTGTTTTGCTTGAAGTAAGAAACCAGCAGGCTACAGGTCCTTTAACCAGAGCCAGAATGATCCTCTGTCTCTGAACTAGTCCTGGTTTGTGACATAGCCTTCTACACTGAGACATGACTCAGTTTCAGGGCTAAGTCATTCCAAAGGCAGAGCAATTGGTAGAGTTATTAACAGAGCAACTCACATTGACTGTATTTTCAGTATGAACTAAAGTGCTTGGGGAATGAGGTATTTGGAGCTGTCTTTTGTATCAGCCCTGCTGGACTTCATGCAATGCCCATACATTGAAAGTTTATGTTGACTTCTATTGCAAAGGTGGAACTGGTTTGAGAACTGAGATGTTAAAATAACTGATCTTTGGAAAGTCTGGAATAGATGCTATTGAGAAATCAAATTTCCCCATTAGTAAGCTATGAGACCTACAGATCAGAAAGGTATCAATCTTAATAAGGCAGAAATAAAAGATACACACTCCAAAACTAGTCCTGGGATCTGTTAATGTCTTATAATGGAATCAGCCCTTGCAGGGAGTTTTAACAGTTACACTAACATAATTGTAATAGTGTTGATTTCTGTGTCAACAACCTGACTCGAAAGCAAAAAAACTGTTTGAATTTAATTTGACTCCTTAAAAAAAGACATTAAAGAACTTGCAGAAACAGTCTGATACTGTTAATAATAAGAGGTAGCAAGGAAATAGCTGATTTTGCTCAAGGGTGATTATATTGTACAAAAATTCTCATCTCTTCTCCCTCTTCCACTGCAATCCTCAGAAATAAGACTTGGATGGCTTATACAGAAATGCCTTGAAAAATCCCCTTAGTTTTAACCAGAATTTGGGAGCCCAGACTAAGGGTGAGGGCTGTGTATCACATTACTGAACTTCTATAATTAAAAAGTAGTGTGATGATTTTATGGGAAACATCAAAACTGGAATAGTTTTCTTATTGCCAGCTGTCACAATTTTATCATGGTATCGCAGTGTCTGGTATATAACTCTCTGACTCCTGAAATCACATGACTAGATTCAAGTTTTTTAAGAGTAACTTTTTGGTTTTCTTGACTGAAAAAAAAGAGAAAGTTTGAATATATGACCACTATGAATATAGACAAGATGTTGTTGAAGACGTCTTCTTTTCTAAATTAGCATAATTCCTAAAAAACCCAAGAATGTCTGGGGTGGAAGACAGTGACATTTAAATTGCTTTTATGTTTCTGAATAAACATCATTACATGTTCAAGGAATAGAAATCAGATCTGGCAGATCCATTTTTCCGTGGAATCTTATTTTAAAAGAGAGAAATGTAGAAAGCTAAAACCAACAAATACAGACAAACAACTCATTGCTAAGTATTGCTGGGGTAGCATTCTTTACAAAATGTCATCCTTGACTATGACAGAAAGATGTCATAGTGAACAAGCCAGTTGCGGACTGTGACCTTGAAAAAGGATAAGTTTGAAACCAGCTAACATACAGCCCCATTTGAAATATGAATTTCTCTTTCTGTGAATATTTTGACCAAAACAAATTCTTTTCCTTGCTATGAGCTTCTCACTGATCCCCGTATCTGAAGTCTGACCTGAGAATTTCCATTTACAATAATTGTTCTGTCTTAGGTCACCTAACTATGAGAAAGACCCTTTCATAGCTATAATGTCTTCCATAATGAATGAATAACTTCTATTTAAATCATGTCACAGAAGCTCTTCGGACAAGGAAATTTTTGCTTTCCAAAGAGAAAAGAAAAAGATGTCTGTAATTGAATTACGTAATATATGTACCAAATGAATCAAAATCTTACCCCCTGAAGAGTTAATCTGGGGCTTTTTTCAACTAAAGTTTCACAAAAATATGTCATTTCAGTTTAATGAAAGATAGGAACTTGGAACGTCCTATGATGCCATAGCAACCTTTAACACCTGCTACAGAAGCCGCTTCTTTCTTTAAAGCAGCTCTGCCTTCACAGGTACATTGATCTGTCTGCATCAATCAATGATCTCATGTATCAGTCAAAACCATTGTAGTCTACTTACAATTTACAGCAACCAACATTTCCAGACTCTGGTTTGGAATTTGACCTGAAACAACCTCCATGTACAGACAGACACTGACAGAATACAGTTAGCCATTTGATATAATTGCACAGGGAAGCTCTCTTTAAAAAAGCAAACAAGCAAGCAAGCAAACAAAACCCAACCAGTCAACCAAAACAACTTTCTTCATCTTTGTAATTCTTTTTCTCAATCTTGTAAAATTAAACTTGAGAAATAATATACCAGGAAAAATAACACTGCACATAGTCCCTCTTGAGCAGAATTTCTCCCTGAGTAGTTTTCCACCTCCCCAGAATCAGCAATGTAAAAAGAAAAAAAAGTCAAACAGATCAAAGACACCAGTTTACTAGAATTGCTCTAGACTAACTGAGGACATAAAAAAATATTGTTTCTGGTGCCACCAGAGAGATTACAGTAGCTTTCATCAAGCCTTACCTGCAAATGGGAAGGAGGAACAAGGCACAGTTGGAAGGATGCTTCTACCTCCGGCTGGATGTTAAAGGGCTATTTCAAAGAAGTGTATTGTTTTTCACTGAAATGCAATCACACATCTAGAAAAGCACCTCTACAAGTCACCTTGTTCAGGCTGCAGTTACAGTCCTGAAAATGAGAAGCGAGTCTCTGAGTTGGTGGAGTTGAACTGGATCCAGCTCTAGAATTGCAAGTTACAGCACAGTAGATTCTGTGAGTGTGGATGGGCTCAAACCATTGAAAATGGAGAAGAAAAATAGCTAGCAGAAGAAAAAGGGGGAAAAAAATAGAGGACTGCTGAACTAGGTAAATGGTAATGCGGGCTGCCTGAATCCCTCTTTCCGGCTCAGCAGAGTGCACTCACTGCAATCCAGGTTTCCAATAGCGTGTTGAAACTTGTGACATATTTTGCTGCTCCCACAGTTGCTTTTGTAGATGAGATTTCCTGTTTCAGGAGCCCTGCTACCCCACCACGGCAGAGGATTGCAGTGACCAAGATGGAGAACACGCACAGGCCTGTCATTTCTCTTGCTCTTTCACACCACTCTTTCTTCCACCTCTGCTACAGCAGCATGTGATGCATGTCATATGTTGCAGTGCTGTGACAAGCAGCAAACCCAGGTGCCTTTTAACTCGCTGTCTTGACAGCTTCAGCTTCTCACTGCCCCTCTGACTTTGGTCCTAATTTCATTGATGCCCCCAATTCAAGCAAGCATAATAAACATAGACAGTGCCAACTATGCCAAATTATTACTTTCTCACTGCACAAAAAAGACAAGGGTTAGGAACCAGTGCAATGGGGAGGGTCACAGTGCTGAAATCATCTTTGTCAGTGTGCAAAGAACCCGTTGTTGAATGTGGATGGAAGATAGGGCATTACATGGAATTAACAATAAGAGTTTTCATCAGAAGTTCTTCTTTTCTCTTACAGCTAGATTAACTCTTCAAGTACTATCAGAAAAAAAGTGGGAGAAGTAGTATGGGAAAATTAAAGTCTTTTTGATTTAGAATAAGAAAGACAACCTCTTTGTCTTGTTCTCAGGGAACACATCTTTCAATACAGCCAAAATCCAGAAGTTGCTTTGGACTGGATTTTTTGGGGAGGCTTAACATGGGATAATATTCTTCCTGTCCTCCTTTCACAATGACAAGAATGTCAGCCTCATATCTGTGTTTCTGGTTTCTTTTTAAGAAGCAAAGCTTAAATAAAACTTTAACTATATTCACCCCAATTTGCTTTTCCAAACAAGTTCAGATTTAGTGCAAAATATTTAACTCTGCAAGTGAACTGTAAATTTAGGTTTACGTAAATATGTGTTTAATCCCATGTAAACAGGACATAAGGCTTTTACAGAAAGCTTACTGTTGATCTGGTGTCCTGGTTTGAGCAGTGTAGGACTAATTTCTCTTCTAATGCTTGGGAAAACTGCACTTTTAGAAGACTCTAGTGTCTGAATTTGTGAAAATATTTACTTTGTGGCCAGCTATGGTGTGTGGGTTTCAAGGTCTCAGTGTTTTTGAGCATGCCAGGTGCAGGGATGAGGAGGTGTGAGACCTGAGCACTTGACCCAAGCTGGCCAACAGGATTTTTTCATACCATGAACATCACATTCAATATAAATTAGAAAGTTTGCTGCAAAGCTCTCTCTCCCTTGATGGTGGCGATCCAGAGAACTTCTTGCCCCAGTGCCAGACCCCTGTGGCCTTCCCTTCCTCCTGAAGCCATAGCGCTTGCAGTGTCTGACATTTACTACCCACTACTGGGAGTTCACAGCTTCCTACTGGTAGAATTGCTGAGTATAATCATTGTATATTTTAGATTGGTATCGGGATCAATATTGGTTCTTTAGTGTTCTTTAGTGTTATTAATGTTAATTATCTAATCTTATTCTATTAGATCTGTTTATATTTCAACCTCCAAGTTCCCTTGTTTTTCCCTACTTCCCCTTCTTGGGTGGAGAGAGGTCACAGGGTGATAGAATAATTGTCTAAATGACAATAAATTGCTGTGGGTTTCTCAAACCATAACATCTGGTTAAGGACTACTTAGCTGTTCTATCATCCAGTGTGCTACTGTGGCTCCTCCAGGCAGCAACAAAGAACCACTCTCGCTTACCTGATCAGCCCCAGGGGAAGAATCGGAAGAAAAAGGCAAAACTTGTGGGTTGAGATAAAGACAGTTTAACAGAACGGCAAAGGAAAGAGGAAAACACCAACAATATACTGATAGAGCAATGTACAAAACACAATTAATGTACCACCACTCGCTGACCTGGACCCACACAATAACATAACTGTATAGTGCCATTATGATCTGATACCAGTATTCAGCTCAAAGATTCAAACTTAATCATTTCTGTCTACAGGTGTTTCACAGACAGGAAACAGTAAGGGAAAGTCTAGGACAGACAGACTACTTGCCTAAAGAAATAGGACAGACAGACTACTTGCCTAAAGAAATATTGTAGTATTGAGTTTCGACACATTTGGAATATGTTCGCTTTAAAAAAATTTAATCTAAACAGCACCAACAATTTTCTCTCAGCAGAGAATATTCTCAATTACTCCCCTAGAACATGTAAGGATATTCTAGAACTGTATAAATATCGCAGTACTGCCGTGTTCTCACTGTCTGACGTATGGTCTCAAATTCAGATGGGGGTGGGAAGGAGTTGGCATAAGATAAAAGCTGCTTCATTCTCCACCCACAATTATTAATGCAAATTTTTATTTCAGGCTCTTAAACGATGGGTACTTTTTCAGATATTTCAGTTCATCAAAAAGAATGAAGAGAATGTGAAATTATGGGGAATCTCAATCCATCCCACTCCTACCAGTATGATGCCAATGCCAGTAATAGATGCCTAGAGCCTGCAGAAGGGTTACAAGTAAACAGGAGAGCACCTGGGGTGCAGCACAGAGAAATTCCAGCCACTCCAGCCAGTAAGTTATCTTCATCGGGGGCCCAACTTAAATGCCTCTATGCAAATGTACATAGCATGGGAAATAAACAGGAGGAGCTAGAGAGGTGCACACCCGTGCAGGGCTATGATCTTATTGGCATCACGGAGACATGGTGGGATGGCTCCTAGGACTGGAGTGTTGGAATGGAAGGATACAGGCTCTTCAGGAAGGACAGTCAGCGGAGATGAGGAGGGGGTGTTGCTGATGGAGAGCTTATGGGTCAGGATCAAAGGAAGGGCAAGGATAGGTAATGTTACAGTGGGGGTCTGCTACAGGCAACCTGACCAGGAAGACCAAGCAGATGAGGCCCTCTATAAACAGGTAGGAGCAACCTCACATTCACAAACCCTGGTCCTCATGGGGGACTTCAACCACCCCGATATCTGTTGGAAGGACAACAGCAGGCCATAAACAATCCATTAGGTTCCTGGAATGCATTGGTGTTAACTTCCTTCTCCAAGTGATACAGAAGCCAATGAGGACAGTTGCTATGCTATGCTGGACCTTGTGCTCACCAACAAGGAGAGGCTGGTGGGGAATGTGAAGCTCAAGGGCAGCCTTGGGTGCAGTGACCATGAAATGGTGGAGTTCAAGATCCTTAGAGCCGCAAGGAAGATGCACAGCAAGCTCACTACCCTGGAGTTCAGGAGAGCAGACTTTGGCCTCTTCAGGGATCTGCTTGGCAGAGTACCATGGGATAAAGCCCTGGAGGGAAGAGAGGCCCAAGTAAGCTGGTTAATATTCAAGGGTCCCCTCCTCCAACCTCAGCAGCAATGCATCCCAACTAAGAGGAAGTCAGGGAAAAACGCCAGTACAAGGAGCTCCTGGAGAATCTCAAACAGAAAAAGGAAGCCTACAGAGGGTGGAAGCAAGGACAGGTAGGCTGAGAGGAATACAGAGAAATTGTCCAAGCAGCCAGGGATCAGGTTAGGAAAGCTAAAGCCCAGAGAGAATTAAATGTGGCCAGGGATGTCAAGGGCAACAAGAAAAGCTTCTATAGGTACATCAGTGATAAAAAGAAGACTAGGGAAAATGTGGAATTCCTTCTCTAGAAAAAGGAAATGGGAGAGCTGGTCACCCGGGATATGGACAAGAATGAGGTACTGAATGACTTTTTTGCCTCGGTCTTCACCAGCAAGGGCTCTAGCCACACTGTCCAAGTTGCAGAAGGCAAAGGCAGGGACTGGAAGAATGAGGAATTACCCACTGTAAGAGGACACCAGGTTCAAGACCATCTAAGGAACCTGAAGGTGTACAAATCCATGGGACCTGATGAGATCCATCTGAGGGTCCTGAGGGAACTGGCAGATGAACTTGTTAAGTCCCTATCCATCATATTTGAGAAGTCGTGACAGTCCGGTGAAGTTCCTGCTGACTGGAAAAGGGGAAATATAACCCCCTTTTTAAAAAAGAATAAAAAGGAAGACACAGGGAACTACAGGCTGGTCAGTCTCACCTCTGTGCCCAGCAAGATCAAGGTGCAGATCCTCCTGGAAACCATGCTAAGGCACATGGAAAATAAGGATGTGATTGGTGACAGCTGACAAGGCTTCACTAAGGGCAAATCATGCCTGACAAATTTGGTGAGCTTCTACGACGGCATTACAGCATTGCCAGATAAGGGAAGAGCAACTGAAGTCATCTGTCTGGACTTGTTGAAAGCATTTGACACTGTCCTGCATGACATCCTTGTCTCTAAACTGGGGAGACATGGATTTGATGGATGGACCAGTCGGTGGATAAGGAATTGGCTGGATGGTTGCACTCAAAGAGTGTTGGTCAACAGGATGATGTCCAGCTGGAGACCAGTGATGAGTGGTGTTCCTCAGGGGTCCATACTGGGACCAGTGCTGTTTAACATCTTTGCTGGTGACATGGACATTGGGTATTGAGTGCACCCTCAGCAGGTTTGCTGATGAGACCAAGCTGTGTGGTGCAGTGGACACCGTGGAGGGAAGGGGTGCCATCCAGAGGGACCTGGGCAGACTTGAGAGGTGGGCCTGTGTGAACATCATGATTTCAACAAGGCCAAGTGCAAGGTCCTGCACGTGAGTTGGGGCAATGCCATGCACAAATACAGGTTGGGCGGAGAATGGACTGACAGCAGCCCTGAGGAGAAGGACTTGGGGGTGTTGGTTGATGAGAAGCTCAACGTGAACCAGCAATGTGCACTCACAGCCCAGAAAGCCAACCTTGACTGCATCAAAAGAAGCATGCACAGCAGGTTGGGGGAGCTCATTCTGCCCCTTCACTCCACTCTGGTGAGATCCCACCTGGAGTATTGCGTCCAGCTCAAGCCCCACGTCCAGGTCTGGAGCCCCCAGCATAAGGACATGGGCCTGTTGGAGAGATTCTGGAGACTTGGACTCTCTCCAACAGACAGAGAGTTGTTGGAGAGGACGACAAAGATGATCAGGGGGATGGATAACCTCTCCTATGAAGACAGGCTAAGAGAGTTGGGATTGTTCAGCCTGGAGAAGAGAAGGCTCTGGGGAGACCTTATAGCAGTCTTCCACTATCTGAAAGAGGCCTACAGGAAAGATGGGGAGAGAGTCTTTATCAGGGAGTGTAGCGATAGGATGAGGGGTAACGGTTTTACACTGAAAGGTGGTAGATTTAGATTAGATACAAGGAAGAAATTATTTGCTCTGAGGGTGGTGAGAAACTGGAACATGTTGCCCAGAGAAGTTGTGGATGCCCCATCCCTGGAAGTGTTCAAGGCCAGGTTGGATGGGGCTTTGAGCAACCTAGTCTAGTGGGAGGTGTCCCTGGCTATGGCAGGGGCGTTGGAACTAGGTGATCTTCAGGGTCTCTTCCAACTCTAACCATTCCATGATTCTATGCAGTCAGTTTAAGAACCAAATATTTGGAATTAATGTAAAGAAACAAAGATGATTGTATTTACTGGGTTTACATGGCAAGGTTTTGACAGCAGGGGGGCTACACATGTGGCTTTTTTGAGAAGATGCCAGAAGCTTCCCCCATGTCAGATGAAGCCAGCTCCAAGACGGAACCACTGCTGGCCAAGGCTGAGCCAATCAGTGACAGTGGTAGCGCCTCTGTGATAAGCATATTTAAGACAGGGGAAAATCTGCTCTGCAACAGCAGCCAACAGAGAAGAGTGAGAGAAACAACTTTGCAGACACCAAGGTCAGTGAAGAAGAAGGGGGAAGAGGAGAGATTCCCCTGTAGCCCATGGTGAAGGCCATGGTGAAGCAGGTTGTCCTCCTGCAGCCCATGGAGGTCCACAGTGGGGTTGATATCCACCCTGCAGCCCATTAAGGACCCCATGTCGGAGCAGGTGGATGTGCCTGAAGAAGGCTGTGACCCCATGGAGACCCTGTGCTAGAGCAGGTTCCTGGCAGGACTGTGAGGACCTGTGGAGAGGAGCCCACACTGGGGCAGATTTGCTGGCAGGACTTGTGACCCCATAGGGGACACATGCTGGAGCAGTCTGTTCCTGCAGACTGCACCCCATGGAAAGAACCCATGCTGGAGCAGTTAGCAAAAAACTGTAGCCCTTGGGAAGGACTCACACTGGGGAATTTCGTGGAGGACTCTCTCATGTGGGTGGGACCCCATGCTGGAGCAGGGGAAGAATGTGAGGAGGAAGGAGCAGCAGAAACAGTGTGTGATGAACTGATCGCAACCCCCGTTCCGCATCTCCCTGTGCCACTAGGAAGGAGAAGGCAGAGAAAATTGGGAGTGAAGCTGAGCCTGGGAAGAAGGGAGGGGTGAGGGGAAGTTGTTTTACTATTGTTCTTATTTGTCATTATCCTACTCCAGGCAACACTACAGGCTTAGGGAGGAGTGGCTGGAAAGCTGCCGGGCAGAAAAGGATCTGGGGGTCCTGGTGGACAGCCGGCTGAACATGAGCCAGCAGTGCGCCCAGGTAGCCAAGAAGACCAATGGCATCTTGGCCTATATCAAGAATAGTGTGGCCAGCAGGAGTAAGGACATGATCGTGCCCCTGTACTCAGCGCTGGTGAGGCTGCAGCTTGAGTACTGCTTTCAGATTTGGGCACCACAGTCTAGGAGGGACATTGAGGTGCTGGAGCGTGTCCAGAGAAGGGCAACAAAGCTGGTGAGGGGTCTGGAAAACACGTCTTATGAGAAGTGGCTGAGGGAATTGGGATTGTTTAGTCTGGAGAAGAGAAGGCTGAGGGGAGACCTTGTTGCTCTCTACAACTACCTGAAAGGAGGTTGTAGTGAGATGGACGCTGGTCTCTTCTCCCAAGTAACTGATAGGACAAGAGGACATGGGTTCAAGTTGTGCCAGGGGAGGTTTAGGCTGGACATTAGGAAAAAATTTTTCACTGAAAGAGTTATCAACCATTGGAACAGGCTGTCCTGGGAGGTGGTTGAGTCACCATCTCTAGATGTGTTTAGAAGTCATGTAGATGTGGTGCTTAGAGACACGGTTTAGTGGCACACCTGGTAGAGCAGGTTGGACTAGATGATCTTAAAGGTCTTTTCCAACCTAAACTGATTCTATGATTCTATGATACTCTGATTTAGACTGGCAATAAATTAAATTAGTTTCATTGAGTTGAGTCTATTTTGCCCATGAGAGTAACTGCTGAGTCATTTCCCTGTCCTTATCTTGATCCACGAGCCTTTCATCTTATTTTCTCCCCCTGTCCAGTTGAAGAGGAGAAGAGTGACAGAGTGGCTTGTTGAGCACTTGGTGGGTAGCCAAGGTCAACCCATTACATCATATCAGTAAATGGAAATATGTCTTATAACATAAATTCCCAAACAAAAATCAGGTTGAAGTGAATTGTTTGTGTGCCAACTGAATACCACAAAAAATTCCCACAGATTTGAAGAACAGGGGAACAGAAAGAAAAGCTTGCTCCAAATTATGTCATTGCCACTGTTATACCTTGTTTGCTATACTTTTTACGTTTCATGCAACAGGCCTGGAGAAGTCCTAACTAATCCATGCAGGTGTTACTACACATACTTCAAAGTTTGGTTCAAACCACACTGCACACGCAGGTGAAGAGCTTCTCCCATACATTTATGCTTGATGTGTTTCCTATGGAAGGGATCCATAGCAAATTAATCTGCTCAAAGTTGTAGGTGTCAGGGCCCACTCCTGCCTTCCATTGTGTACTGGTTTCAACTGGGAAAGAGTTAATATTCTTTCTAATGATTGCTGTGAAAGGAATGTCAATAATACCTATTGTTTTTAGTTGTTGCTAAGTTGTTATTTAAGGACTTTTTTTCAGCTTCCCATAGAAGAATAGACAGAGAGATGGAATGGCCAATGAAATATTCCATACCATAGATGTCATGCTCAGTATATAAATGGAGGTTGGCCAGGGCAGGGGGGTGGAATTTGCGATCACTGCTCCAGATGGTGCCAATTCACCAGGTGGTTAAGAGTGACCCATGTCGTCAGTATTATATTTATTATTATTGTCATCTTCCCTTTTCTGGTATTGTTTCTACTAAACTGTATTTATCTCAACCCAGGAGTTTTTTTTCTCCTTTCCCCCTCCTTTTGTTTTTTTCCTCTTCCCCCCCACCCTTCTTGGGTGGGGCCAGTGTGGAAGGAGAGAGGTGAGCAAGTGCCTGTGTTGTTCTAGTTGCCGGCTGGGACTAAACCACAACACCTTGTCACATGTTCCCACTCCTCTCTTGGTCTGCTGGTGCAAGGGGAACCAGTTATGACAACTCTCCTTGCTGAGAGCTCATCAGCAAAACTGATGAGTTTTTTGGTTGAATTGCCTTCCTGAGACAGCTCAATCCTTGATCAGATCAGTACCAGTGCCCTGCTTAGGAAGGGTCAGCTCAGGCAAATCAGGTATGAGAGAGCACAGGGTCACACCATCTATATGTCTGATTGTCCAATTCTGCCATGAAGCCATCATCTCCTGCATTAAAAACTGCAATAGCAGAACAGACCATTTGGCAACAAGACTCTTGGGGATGCAATCAACTAATGGAAAAATGGACTGTGTATAGCAGACACACACCTGAACGTCCGAGGAAGAAAAAAATGCTGACTTTGTGTTTTCTTTGGATGGTGGGTTTATCTAAGTTAAACTAAGGACGAGAGGATAAAATCTTAACTTCTACCAAAGAGGTAGATACGGTCCAGTCTTCAGCCATTGTAAAATGACTTTCATAGGAATACAATAATTTATATCACAAAATGTTTAGATCTTATGTGTACTACTTCCTCCCTTAAATATTAAAATGTTTCTTTGCATACATTATATGTGGAATATTTATAGTCATAGAACTGCTGTTTGAAATTCTAGATGAATTTTAACACACTATTCTTCAGAATTTCACAGGCATATTAACATACCTAAACTTCTAACCTGTCACAGAATTTCATGGACTTTTTCTTCAGCTTGACTTAATAAGCTATATCAAGGGTTGTAGGAAGACACAATCAGGGTAGGATTGTGATGACTGGAAAAAGGTAAGGCTCACACTCACCTTCAAGAAGGCAAGGAGTGTGGTCTGGGGAACTACAGGCCAGTTAGTCTCATTTCAGTCTCCAGAAAGCTTATGGAGAAAGTCTTCCTTGGAAACCACTCTATGATGAGATGATTGGCTGACTGGACAGGGGGAGAGCAGTGGATGTTGCACACTTTGGCAAGGCATTTGACATTGTCTCCCATAGTATCCCTTACCTTTATCCGAATGGGTAAGGCAGGAATTGACAAGTGACCTGTAAGGTAAATGGCAAACTGGCTGGACCACTGAATGCAAAATGCTATGATGTGTGGTACAAAGCCCAACCGGCAGCTGGGTATGAATGGCGTGCCCTTAGGGATTGATAATTAGGCAAACAGGTTTTAATGTCTTTATTAACAATCAGGGTGGTGGACAAAGTGCCCTTGCAGCCAATTCACAGAAAGTACCAAAACTAGGGCAGGGGAGGTAGGGGGGAGGAGTCGAGCAAGTAGGTATGGAGGGCAGGGCTGCTACTGAAGAGGGACATTGACAGGCTGGAGGAATGGGCCAAGCATGAACAAAAGAAGATACGACGTCATGCACACACAATAGGTGGAGGCCCTGTACCAGTATAGAATTGGCACTGAATGGACAGAAAGCAGCCTTGCAGAAAAGAACCAAGGAGTTCTGTGGGACACACAATTGTACATAAGACAGCAATGCACCCTTGGCAGCAATGAAGGTCAACTGCACCCTGGGATGTCTTAGCAAGAGGATAGCCAGCAGATTCTTTCCAGAGTAAATTTCCAGAATTAAGTGATTCTTCTTCCCTACTCAGCCCTTGTGACACTGTATGTGAACCCTGTGCCTATGAGGCTCATTGATTGTCCCTCATTAGACCACTTTGCAGGTTATCTTACTTGCAAATGCCTTTGGCTGGCACTTGTTCTGCACACCTTCTCCCACCCTCTGGAGATTAGTGACATGCAGCACTCGGTTCCCATAAGGAGCTATGGAATAGGATCTCTTGTGACAAGCGTTGCTCCTTTGAACCTCCTGAGGTAAGCAATGTCTTCCCTGGCATTGTAAATACTATCATAGTAGCATACAATCATAGAATACCAGGTTGGAAGTGACCTCAAGGATCATCTGGTCCAACCTTCTTGGCAAAAGCACAGTCTAGACAAGATGGCCCAGCACCCTGTCCAGCTGAATCTTAAAAGTGTCTATGGGGAATCCACCACTTTCCTGGGGAGATTATTCCAATGGCTGACTGTCCACACTGTGAAACATTTTCCTCTTGTGCCCAATCGGAATATCTGTATGAGTAACTTGTACCAAATGCCCCGTCTTTTCCATGTGACTCCTTGTAAAAAGGGAGTCTCCACCTTCTCCATCACACTTTAAATACTGGAACATGGTGATAAGGTCTCCCCCTAATCCTTCTTTTCTCAAGGCTGAACAAACCCAGTTCTCTCAGCCTTTCCTTATATGGCAGGCTTCCCAGTCCTTTGCTCATCTTTGTGGCCCTTCTCTGGACCCTCTCCAGCCTGTCCACATCTTTTTTGTACAGCAAGGACCAAAACTGAACACAGGTGTGGCCTGACAAGCACTGAGTAGAGTGGGATAATGACTTCTTTATCTCTGCTGGTGATGCACTTGTTGATGCAACCCAGTATCCTGTTGGCTTTCTTTGCTGCTGCAGTGCACTGTTCACTCATATTGAACTTGTTGCCCATCAGCACCCTCAGGTCCCTTTCCACAGAGCTGCTCCCCAGTCAGGTAGATCACAGTCTGTGCTGCACTCCTGGATTATGTTTTCCCAGGTGCAAAACCTTACACTTGTCCTTGTTGAACTCCATAAACTTCTTGTTAGCCCACTCTTCCAGCCTACCCAGGTCTTCCTGCAGGGTGGTTCTCCCTTCCACAGTCAGTATGGTATCATCAGCAAACTTCATCAGTGTTCACTTGATCCCATCATCCAGATCACTTATGAAGATGTTAAACAGTGTTGGGCCCAATATCAGTCCCTGGGAGACCCCACTTGTGACCAGTTGCCAGTTTGAAAAAGAGCTATTTACCACCACCCTCTGGGTGAGGCCTGTCAGCCAGTTCCCCACGCACCACACAGACCACTTGTCTAGACCATAATGCATCAGTTTCTGTAGGAGGAGCCTGTGGGGAACCACGCTGAAATTCTTGGAGAAATCCAGGTAGATAATGTCCACCATTCTCCCCACATCAACCAAGCAGGTTACTTTGCTGTAGAAGGCAATTAGGTTTGTCAAGCGCGATTTGCCCTTGACAAATCCATGCTGTCTCTTCCCAGTCATACGCTTCATTTGACTTGTGATAGCCCTCAGGAGTATTCATTCCATAACTTTCCCAGGGACTAAGTAAGACTGATGGGCCTATAATTTCCTGGATCCTCCTTTAAGCCCTTCTTGTAGATGGCGATGACATTAGCCTTCTTCCAGTTTTCTGGGACGTCCCCTGATCTCCATGACTTCTCAAAGATTAGGGAGAGCAGCCTCGCAACGACATCAGCCAGCTCTCTTAACACCCTTGGGTGGATAGCATCAGGGCCCATCAATTTGTAGGGGTGAAGCTCCTGTAATATTTCTCATACCAACTCTTCCTTCACTGATGGTGAGTCTGTGTTTGCATCAACCTGGATTGTTGCTCCTGGGGCCCAACAGAGTACTCCCTGGGTAGAGACAGAAGTGAAGGAAGTGTTGAGAACTTCTGCCTTTTCAGCGTTGCTGGTGACTATTTGACCTCTCCTGTTTAACAGTGGGCCAATATTTTCCTTCTGTTTCTCCTTGTTGTTTACGTACCCAAAGAACCCTTTCTTGTAGTTTTTGACTGTATCTCAAGGATGTCTCTTATTCCTGCTTCGTGCCTGTGAAGCCCAGGGTGGTGCTTGTTGCCTTTATAGAAGATGAAGTGTCCCATTTCACCCTATTCCGAGATCCACAGATAGCAGGAGACATATGTCCTGGTTTGAGGTAAAACAGGACCAATTTTATTCAGTAACTTTACTTTTTAGCTAGGCCTCTTCTAACTGCTGAAATTAACAGCTTGTTGTGCAGAAAACTGTTCACTCTCAGAGTGATAAGACCCATGTTTATAGTTGATGCTAAGGAATGGGATGCAGAGAGGCTCTTGCTTATACTTATTGCTATAACAACCAAGGCCAGCCAACTTTGTTACTTGCCCCGTTGGAGAGTCAGAAGCAGAAAAGCGTAGAGGCGCCACACCTGCGGGGAGGAGCGGACAGGACAGGTGACCCAAAACTGACCAACAGGGTATTCCACCCCATCTGCCTCATACTCAGTATAAAAGCTGAGGGATCAAAGGGTCAGCTCTCTTTCTTCAGTGGCCGGTGTCCAAGGAGGACTCTGTCTGTTTGTCTGCCTTTGATCCCGATCCTGAATCCAGATCTGGAATCCAGTTGCCATCCATCATTGAGTCCAGTCTGGGAATTCCCCAGTGCCTGCTGGTGATGTAATTGTCATCCTGGGAGCTTGATACGGTTTTGTATATATTATTAATATTTCATTAAAGTAGTTTAGTTCCTTCTACACTCTGAAGTCTCTCTTTTTCTCTCTCTCCTGCCTCCCTTCGAAGCAGAGCAGGAGAGAGAGCATCTGTCATTCTGCCTGATTGAGCCAATCCAGGCCAAACCATGACAACATAACAGCAGTGCTTGTTGCCACCCAGAGATGGGTAAAGCTCAGCTGTTGCTGTTCAAGACGAAGTTTTCTCACCTGCCCTAAGAACAGCCATCTAGGTGGGTGTTTGCCTCTCAGTTCAGCTAAGGGGGAGTCATTTTTCTGCTACCCAAACTTGAGGTTCTTCTGCCTCTGGAATTTGTCTCAGCTGCTCTGGAGCTGTATTTTCATTTATGGGAAGGGGGCTGCTGCCACCTGATGAGGTGTTTGGAAGAACAGGACTCTGCTTATCATAAAGTGTCTGACCTCAGACAGTTCTTCCTCCTGAAAACTTCTGGGCAGCCATAATCTGCAGCAGAGAGTGACTTGAAGGGATGCTGATAGGAGCTGTGGGGTAGTCCAAGTGCTGACAAGCTCAGGAAGAGAGGAGGAGTTCCAGCAACTCCACTGCAAATGGTGGTTGGGCTCTTGGCTATCATCTACCATGTCCCACTTGGCACAGGGGCAACTGTCTCTCCCACTGCTGGTCTCTGGTTCTGCAGCTCCCTGTTGTAGGGAAGATGCAACAGGTGTGGTGCAGCCTTCCTTCTCAGACATCTCCTGAGTAGCTACATCCCAGTCACAAAGGCCAAGACTTTGACTCTCCTCTCCACAGAAAGAACTTGGTCCTTCTTCCCATGACTTCCTGCTCCTTAGGAAGCACTGCTTTGAGAGAGGATGTGGCAATGCAAGATGCAGCCAAAGGAGATTGCAGAGGTGGATCTACCTCCATGTGCAGTAGAGTCGGCATGCCATATCATAGCTTCTCTCTGGGCCTGGGTAAGAGTAATACCTAGCTGACTCCACATCTACCAGAGAGATGACTGCCAGGTCACAGTAGCATAGATCCTGACATGGCCACTCACTCTGGATGTAGGGGCACTGTTCAGAATAAATTACGTCTTTCTTCGGATTTTACTGCAATGCATGCCTGATGGAAGGGAGATTCCTTCAATCCGGACAAATGGGAAGGGTTTGTCCCTGACTCTTTGGGGCTCAGAGGACATTTCATCCATCCTACCCTAAGTCCTACAAGGATGTTAATTGCCTTTTGGAAAGTGGACTCTTTCTTCTTCTTTAGAACTCACAATTGCAGTTCAAAAGATTTTTTTCTTTTTTTATGGCGAAAGTTTTCAGCTATTTTAGTATTCAGCTAGGGCTTGGCTTTTTCCAAGTGTAGGGTAGGTTTTGCTTTCCTATCGAGAACATCGCTTGATGGAACAGTTTTGATGCTCCTTTTGCTCTTCCTCATGCCCTTCTCATATGCCCCTGTGGAAAATCCACATGTATCCAAACACAACAGTGTTATTTCAGCAACCTCCTCTCTAGAGTATTCGTAACCTCTACAGTCCATGAGAATGGGCCCCAAAGAGACCCATAATGGTCTCCTGAAGCTTAGCAAGGCAAGGACACTGCTTCATACTTCAGCATGTCTCTTCCTTAGGACTTGGCCAAATGTAGGTCTCCCACCTGAAGCATGCTAATTGTGGAGATAACACTGGCCTGATAGATTGTTCCGGAATTGTGACACAATTTATGCTTCCAGAAAGGGATGTAAGCTTAAGTATACTCCACCCCATAAAGTGTCACAGCTCAGCTCTTCACAGCTTTTCGTTCACTGCCATCATTGGAGAAGGTCTTCCAGCTCACACTCTTTCCACATGGGTGGTAGAAAGAGTGGCCAAGAAATGGAAATCAAGTTATGTCTAGAAAAGCAGGCCCAGACATACTGGGGAAGCCTAGGACCCAAGTAAGAATGATCCCAAACATCCACCCTGCTGAAGTAGAACAAGAGCCTCTGCCTGGGACAGGAGATAAAAAAATACTCAAACCCAGGGCTGGTTAGATGTTAGTGCTCACCTGTCACACTGTCACCCCACCCCAGGAGAGCAGGGGCTTTAAGCAGGTGTTTCTTAGCTGTGCAACTCTTTCCTAGACTGCCTGAGCACCAGATCCCAAAGCCATTTAATGCAGGCAGCTGCCAGAGAAGGGCAAATGGGCTCTGCCCTGCTGCTGAGGAAGAGGTTCACCTGCCCATGAGCATGTCACTCCTTCCAGCAGGGTGCAGGGCAGGAATAGTTCTGTTTACTGCTCCTTGATCTGATGAGGGTCAAGAAGACAGCACTGCTGGGATGAGGCCTAGCTCTTGCTCATTTCCCTGTCTTGAATGCACCCTCTTTCTGCGAGGGGTAGCCGCTAGTTCTTTGCTTCATCCATGTCTCCTCAGGGAATTCTTTTGGGGTGCTCAAAATGTGTTTAGCACTTTAGTGGGTGATAGCAACATGCTTTACAACGCAACCACGAAGCGAAGGTCACTGTGCTCAGTGTGGTGAACATGCTTAGGGCTACCCTCTATGTGAAGTATGGGAAGCAACCAGAGCAGTGGTAAACAGCAGTGTCTGGTACAAAGCAGCTCTGCTATCCTCTCCCAGGACATGAGAATGGCCAGTAAAACTTGAGCCCTTTCCCAAGGAAGGACAGCATTGCTGACAAGCTCTGACCCCATCATTTTCACATGATGTCTACAGAAACAGAGCCTCTGGCTGAAACAGGATGCAGTGCTGTTTTTTTCAGGCATGATTCTGAGTCAGCAAGTCAGTCTCAGTCCAGTGGTAAAACAGCAGGTCCATAGTGACATGGCAGGCTGGGAAGCCAAGGTGAAGATTAGGGTCAGAATCAAGGAGGTACAAGGAAGGAGGTGCATAAGTGTAGATACTACAAAGCTGTGATATGTAGCACAGGTGGAGGCCAGCAGTAAAGTCTCACCTTAAAAGCAGCTTCCAAGTGAAAAAGGAGCAGGCTCTCACTTTTAGCTTTCTTCACAACAGCTCATACCAGTGAAGGAGCAGACCTTGGGGTCTGCAAGTCAAAATCTTTAACTAAGCCTGTACTCAGCACCTTGAAATCAGAATAATTCAGGCAGTCATGAGGTGACAACATAAAATACAAGTAAGGGATGGGTTGCTTAATTTGGCTAACAGTGGTGAAGAACAGCCTTAGTAGCAGCAAAACTGGTGCAGCTGATGGTTGGAGGACATCTGGGGGCATAGCAATCATGAAATGATAGAGCGTTCAATTCTCAGAGAATTAAGGAATGTGGTTAGTAGAACTGCTACCTTGGACTTCTGGAGGGCAGACTTTGGCCTGGTTGACAGAGTCCCTTTGGAGGCAGTCCTGAAGGGCAAAGGAGTCCAGGAAAGCTGGACGTTCTTCAAGAACAAAATCTTAAAGGTGCAGGAGCAGGCCATCCCTATGTGCTGAAAGACGAGCCAGCGGGGAAGAAGACAGGCCTGGTGGAACAAAGAGCTTTGGCTGCAACTTGGAAAAAAAAGAGACTTTATGATCTTTGGAAGAAGGGGCAGGCAACTCAGGAGGCCTACAAAGATGTTATGAGGTTATATGGGAAGAAAATTAGAAGGGCCAAAGCCCAACTAGAACTTAATTTGGCTACTGCAGTAAAAGAAAATAAAAAATGTTTCTATAAACACATCCACTGAGCTGGAAGACAGAGATGGGAAGTTGAATGATGTCTTCATAATCCAATGGGAAAGGGTTAGAGACCTGCTAACACCACTTAGACACACATGAGTCTATGGGGCTGGATGGCCCCATAGAGTAAGAGTAAGAGTACTGAGCGAGCTGGTGTAAGTGCTCTCCAAGACACTCACCATCATTTAGCAGCAGGCCTGGCTAACCGGGGTGGTCCCATTTGACTGTGATGGTCATCTACAAGAAGAGCCAGAAGAAGGATCTGGGGAACTACAGGCCTGTCAGTCTGACCTTGGTGACCAGGAAGGTTATGGAGCAGATAATCCTGAGTGCCATCACATGGCATGTACAGGACAACTAAGTGATCAGGTCCAGTCAACATGGGTTTATGAAAGGCAGGACCTGCTTGACTAACTTAATCTACTTCTATAACAAGATGACCCGCTTAGTAGATGAGGGAAACACTGTGGATGTTGTCTACCTGGACTTTAGTAAAGCCTTTGACACCATTTCCCACAGCATTCTCCTGGAGAAATTGGCTGCTCATAGCTTGGACAGATGTACTTTTCACTGGATAAAAAACTGGCTGGATGGCTGGGCCCAAAGAGTGGTGGAGAATGGAGTTAAATCCAGTTGGTGGCCAGTCACGTGGTGTTCTCAGTATTGGGCCAGTTCCGTTTAATATCTTTAGCGAAGGTCTGGATGAGGAGATTGAGCACACCCTCAGTCAGTTTGCAAACGACAGCAAATTGGGCAGGAGTGTTGATCTGCTTGAGGGCAGAAAGGCTCTGTAGCAGATCTGGACAGGCTGGATTGCTGGGCTGAGGCCAACTATATGAGGTTTGAGAAGGCTATGTGCTGGGTCCTGCAGGTGGGTCCTAACAAACCCATGCAATGCTGCAGGCTTGGGGAAGAGGGGCTGGAAAGATGCCTGGCAGAAAAGGACCTGGGGCTGTTGGTTGACAGCCAGCTGAATATGAGCCAGCAGTGTGCCCAGGTGGCCAAGAAGGCCAACAGCATCTTGGCCTGTGTCAGGAATAATGTGGCAAGCAGAACTAGGGAAGTGATTGTGTTCTGTACTTGGTGAGGCCCCACTTCGAATATTGTGTTCAGTTTTGGGCCACTCACTACAAGAAGGACATTAAGGTTCTGGAGCATGTCCAGAGAAGGGCAATGAAGCTGGTGAGGGGTCTAGAGAACCAGTCTTATGAGGAGCGGCTGAGGGAACTGGGGTTGTTTAGCCTGGAGAAAATGAGGCTCAGGGGAGAGCCCTTATTACTCTCTACAACTACCTGAAAGGAGGTAGTAATGAGGTGGGTATCAGTCCCTTTTCCCAAGTAACAAGTGGTAGGACAAGGGGAAACGGCCTCAAGTTGTGCCAGGGGAGGTTTAGATTGGATATTAGGAATTTCTTCACAGAAAGGGTTATCAAACATTGGGACAGGCTGCCCTGGGAAGTCACCATCCCTTGGAGGTACTTAAAAGATATGCAGACATGGTGCTTAGGGACGTGGTTTAAGTGGTGGACTTGGTAGTGTTAGGTTGGACTTGATGATCTTCAGGCTCTTTTCCAACCTCAATGTTTCTATGATTCTATGAAAACAAGAATATTCTCCATGTGTGGACACAACGGACAGATGGCAAAATCTTACAGGTAATCCTCTCCATTGATGGATTTAATTAATGGAGCTAATGAGTAAGATGATTTCAGAGGAAAGTTTACTTCATTTGTGCTGAAAGGAGGTTATGAATGAACAGCAAAAATCAAAGCTGTTGTTTAACATGACTTCCCTGCTCCACAGGGCCGATTGTGCAGTCCAGAAGAGAATTTGGGTTGGTCACTGTAGCAGTTCCTGACATAACTTCCTAGCCCTGTGTGGGAGACCACACAGTCTGTGAGAGAAGTCAGGTGGGTCAGTGTAGCAGTTCCAGCCCTGCTGTGTGTAGTCTGGGTGTAAGGATGCGGGGTCCCCTCTGTTTCTCTTAAGGTATTGCTGTAATCTCCCCATTTTCTCTCCAGGGTTTTACCTGAAGTCTCTTCTGAGTCTCTCTGGATTCTCCTCAGGTTTCTGTAGTCTCTCCCCGTATTCTGTCTCTCTGGGCTCTCCCTTGAAAGTCTCTTCCAGGTCTCTCTTGAGTGACTGTGGACAATACCAGTTACAGACTGGCAGAGAATGCCCTATTTCTGACTGGCTCATCCAAATTCTCTCAGTGTCTCACACTTGGCTCTTGCCTCACTGGCATTCACAGTCTGCCCTTTCTAAAAGTATCTCCATGCTTTCCCCATGACACATTTGCAACATTCATAGCAATTAACATGTTGCTTACTCTTAAATTGTTCCCTTTTTCTTCTCTATTCATTTATAGCTAAATTTCAGCCAGGCACAACCTGCCACACAATCTAGCCCTTATTCTATACACAATCCTGTAACTCTTCCTATAGATTCATTCCAGGTAATCATCATCAGCATATTCCAGTCATCCCCATGGCTTGTGCAACTAAGTAGAATTCCAACCATCCTGTCGATATTTCTACCATGACTAGGATCATTGTTCCTTGGAGGCAGAGTTGGGGAGTGGACTAATATAGTTAACCTGCCAACCAGCTTTACCAGATTTCCACATATTCTTTCAGGTGTAGGCAACAGGTAGTTTCCTCTGCCAGGTTCCCTCTGCTACAGCACATACTTCACAGTCCTGAATGACCTGGGTAGTGATTGCTAGTGGAAGATCTGTTCCTTATTCTCTGGCCTGGTGCAGGTATCATCTTGGCCTCTATGGCCTGGCATCTCATGGGCCCACTGGGCCATGACTAATTCTCCTTTGTGCTGCCAGTCTAGGTTCATTGTTGCAACCAGGGCTGTGATTTCCCCCTTTGTACAGTGGCTGGTTTTAGTGTTTTGGAACTCTTCTGTGGCCCAGTTTTTGGGATGTGTGCACTCACATAATGTATGAATACTCGTCTTCGCTGCAGGCAATTTGTTGCCACACCTTGGAGGCCCAAATATGTTTAACTCAACCTTACCATCCTTGTTTTTCCCGTGATTCTATCCATCTCTACTCAGCATTAGCCATTAACAAAGAGTCAGTAGAACATACGTTGTGGGACACTTCTCCTGTTAGATATTTCTAGGGCTAATTGCATAGCCTTGGCTTCTGAAAACTGACTGGATTGTCCTGTTCCGCTCCATATACCTACATAACAGGTAAGGGTACTCTGTACTATCGCTTTCTGTGCAGGGTGTTCTTTATTTCCCAAATGTGCTCACTGGGTCATCAGGGCAGTCCACTTGTTCCAAGTATGGGCAGTAGTGTGATGGATGGGTGCCACCCCTTCTTTGAACATCCAGTGTAGTACAGGCAATTGGAACACTTATATAAGCGGTTGTTCTGTTCCTAGTATTTCAGATGCTGTTTGGATCCTTTCATAGGTGGAAAGGGTCTTATTCTCTTGAGGTGTTTAATTAGCTTCTGAGCCCTGGTAGCTGCAGCTCCAGCATCTCAGAGGTCAGCCTTGGATTCATCGGAGCTCCTTTGCTACACACTACAGATTACAACTCCTGAGGTGATATATCTTCCACTTATCATCAGTTTGGATAGGGCCCAGGGCTACTTCCTGTGCCACTTCCAGCTTCACTTGTTGGAAGGCTTGCCATTGCTTGGGCAACATACATAAACCAATCTTGCTTACACCACCATTTATAGTGGTTTCACTAGGTGACTGTATCCAGGAATGTGCATTTGTCAGAATTCTACCATTCCAAGGGAATGCTTGAGCTTCCTTTTTGTTGGTAGCTTTGGACAACATACTAATCTTTTCTACCACTTCACTGGATATGTCATCTTCCATCCATCCATTTTACTCCTAGTCACTGTATTTCTGTATCAGTCTTCAGACTTCTGATGGCACACCTTGCCTTTAGTGAGATTTTAATGACAGCTTAACCTTTTTTCAAATATTTCATCCTCTGTTTGTCCCCACAGTATGATGTCATCAGTGTACTACTGGTATTCAAGGGCACTGCACATCTCTAAGGTTTCTTGAATCAGTCCACAGCAAATTGTGAGGCTACGCTTTCACCCCTGGGGTAATTGATTCCAGGTGCACTGGATTACTTCTCAGGTGAAAGCAAATTGAAATCTGTGCCTTTCAATTATGAGAACAGAAAAGAACATGTTGGCTATATCAGTGCTGGCATACCAATTTACTACTTCTGACTCCAACTCTTTCTGCAGCTGGAGTATGTCTCAAACTAAACCCTGAAATTATTCCCCTATTGTTGTCTGCTTCCTTGTAAATAAAGTTTAGCCAAGCCCAAGCCAGGTCAACTGCCATGCTGGCTAAAAAAACAAAGCTTGTTTTCAAACCTGCATTGTGGCTGGGCCTGTGTAGTGTTCTATATGCCCCCCAATGCTAAATGCCTTGCTCCAAGCCCAGTTTGACAGGCTGCTGCCTCCTGCCACTTCAAACCAAATAGTAGTGATGAAGATGGGGAAGGTGCTGGTGGTAGAAGAGGCCTAAGTAAACTTCCACCCTCCATGAGATTGACTGACAGCAGAAATGCTCTGCTAAAATCCCTACCACCCAACCTGCCCCCCTGATCTTGTGGCACCAGCACAGCATCTGTGGGCTCCAATGATACCTGCCAGAATTCCTGTGGGAAAACTAGAGAGAAATACAGGAGGGAGAACTTAAGCTACCAGCAGCCTGAAGTGATGCAAAGCACCAGATTAGAAGTAAGAACAACATTCCTCTCCTCGTAGACCAGGTACCCAGGCCCTCAGGTACCCCCTTTTGCTTTATTTTCTTCCAGCTAAACCATCCTGATTCCCACTGTGGGTCCTCATACATCATGTGTTCCAACCCCTAGACCATCCTAGAGACCCTGATCTAGACTTGTTTCAGTTTGTTGACATCTCTCCTTGTACCTGCAGTGTCCCAAACCAGACACAGTACCTAGATGCAGCCTCACCAGTGCTCTGTAGAGGAAATAATCACTCCTTCCACCTGCTGGCTACATTTCCACTACACAGTCCTGACTGCAGTAGGCCTTCATGACTACAAAGGCAGACTGTGGACTTCTGTTCAGCTCCTTGTTACTCTTCTCCTACTGGTGACCCTCCAGTCTGTCCTTTTGCAAGGCATCAGTGCATTCCAATGCAGGACTGCCTTTATGGAACTCCAGGAGGTTCATGCTGGCCCATTCCTTGTGCCAATCAAGCTCACTCTGTATAGCTTCCTCTGAATTTCCCTCTAGTTTATCAATACCTAACAGTCATCTCCAAAATACGGACTGCCAGACAAAGCCAGTCCAGGATGACTGTTTGAGACACAAACATAGGAGAGTCATTGGATTTACTCTTGAATAAACTCTTGGTCTACAAGTCTTGTACACTTTGACCTTTAGCTGACAGGTAAACAGTCTCTTCCTGGTGGCAAAATGGCTTGACTCAAAACACAGATGCGGATATCAGACCCCAAAGTTACTTCTCCAAGTGGTGTGGCTGGCAGTAGGAACCTTGAGATTCTTCTGTGGCTTCATAGTGCTGTAGGCTATCCAGTAGTAATTGCATAGACCCCAGAAACAGAAGTCAATGACAGAAATGCCACATCAGCTTTGCATATAGGTAGGCACTGAGGGCCCTGTGTGCCACTCAGGGCAATACCAGGACCAAGGAAGGCTCTGACAGTCTGGCATAGAATGCAACATTTTTGTTTTCCTATGCTACTACTGCAGGTATCAACACTTGTTACCTGTATCCAATGCAATTTCACAGTAATAACAATCTCCAAACCAAGCTTAGAAAGAAAACTGAGCCCTGCAAAGCTGCAATTAAACTACTGTATTTGTGTCATGGAACTGTCAGTAGCAATAAAAGCAATCCAGACACTTGAGAAAGCATGGGCAATGTTTGAATTGATCTTGTCGGTGAACTAACTACAAGGTCCAGGTCAACACAGCAACTCTGAAATGTGGGTACATGGTTCTCAGAGTAACCTCAAGGCCTGAGACAGGCAATAACATGCTGCAGAAAATGGGGTTGTACATGGTCATCCCTTGGAACCTATGAACATCCTTTTTAAGTAGGACTTGTATTTGCTTCATTTCAGACCAACAACTTTGTTCAGCTGCTGCCATTTCCTTCCTTCCTTCCTTCCTTCCTTCCTTCCTTCCTTCCTTCCTTCCTTCCTTCCTTCTGGGGACTCCAGCAAGAAGTAACAGAAGGAAGCAATTTGCAATGTTGTATGTGGGATCATCGCGGATCATTAAAAAGGAAAGAACATATGAAAACTATTTGACTCTCCACTGTTCATTCCCTTCTACACTTGCTCAGACAGGTCCGTTTCATTTCTGTTCTGTTTTTCCCCCTTTCCAAGGAGCTAGTGCAGCAGTGCGTTGGGTGGGTTTTCACAGAATCACAGGGGTTGGAAGGGACCTCTGGAGATCATCTAGTCCAACCCCCCTGCCAGAGCAGGATCACCTAGAGCAGGTTGCACAGGACAGCGTCCAGGCGGGTTTTGAATGCCTCCAGAGTTGGAGACTCCACCACCTCTCTGGGTAGCCTGTTCCAGTGCTCTGCCACCCTCAAAGTAAAGAAATTCCTCCTCATGTCTAGATGGAACTTCCTATGTTCAAGTTTGTGCCCGTTATCTCTTGTCCTATCACTGGGCACCACTGCAAAAAGACTGGTGCCATCCTCCTGGCACCCTCCCTTGAAGTATTCATATGCATTGATGAGATGCCCCCTCAGCCTTCTCTTCTCCAGACTAAAAAGACCCAAGTCCCTCAGCCTTTCCTAGTAAGAAAGATGTTCCAGCCCCCTAACCATCTTCGTAGCCCTTTGCTGTACCCTCTCCAGCAGTTCCCTGTCCTTCTTGAACCGGGGAGACCAGAACTGGACACAGTACTCCAGGTGCGGCCTCACCAGGGCAGAGTAAAGGGGAAGGATAACCTCCTGTGACCTGCTTGCCACACTCTTCTTGATGCACCCCAGGATGCCATTGGCTTTCATGGCCACAAGGACACATTGCTGGCTCATGGTCATCCTGTTGTCCACCAGGACTCCCAGCTCCCTTTCCACCGAGCTGCTTTGCAGCAGGTCAGCCCCTAACCTCTACTGCTGCATGGGGTTATTCCTCCCCAGGTGCAGTACCCTACACTTGCCTTTGTTGAACTTCATGAGGTTTCTCTCTGCCCAACTCTCCAGTCTGTCCAGGTCATGCTGAATGGCAGCACCACCTTCCGGTGTGTCAGCCACCCCTCCCAGTTTTGTGTCATCAGCAAACTTGCTGATGGTACACTCTACCCCTTCATCCACGTCATTGATGAATATGCTGAACAGGACTGGACCCAGTACTGACCCCTGGAGAACACCGCTTGTCACAGACCTCCAACTAGACTCCGTGCCACTAATCACAACCCTCTGAGCCCTATCTACCAGCCAGTTTCCAATCCACCCCACTGTCCATTCATTCAACCCACACTTCCTAAGCTTGCCTATGAGGGTGCTGTGGGAGACGGTGTGGAAAGCCTTGCTGAAGTCAAGGTAGACAACCTCCACTGCCCTCCCCTCATCTATTTGTCCAGTCATGCCATTGTGGAAGGCTATCAGATTAGTCAGACACAACTTCCCCTTGGTGAATCTGTGTTGGCTTCTTCTGATAACCTTTTCCTCCAGATGCTTTGAGATGACACCTAGAATGAGCTGTTCCATCATATTCCCAGGGATGGAGGTGAGGCTGACTGGCCTGTAGTTTCCTGGGTCTTCCTTCTTGCTCTTTTTGAAGACTGGAGTGACATTGGCTTTCCTCCAGTCCTCAAGCAGCTCACCTGTTCTCCAGGACCTTTCAAAGATGATGGAAAGCAGCCCAGCAATGACCTCTGCCAGGTCCCTCAGCACTTGTGGGTGCATGCCATCAGGACCCATGGACTGGTGGATATCCAGTTTACTTAACTGATCTCTAACTTGATCCTTCTCAACCAAGGGAAAGTCTTCCTTCCTTCAGACTTTCTCTGTTACCTGTTTGATTTATTTAAACAAGCATTAAAACCTTGTTTGTTCTGCTCAGGCACCACCCTAGGTACAACCTGAGGACAGCATGAATAACTAACAGCAGGAGAGGACCAGCTGAGTATCCCAGAGTGTAGCTTAGCAGTGCAGCAGAGTGAATATGGAATCAGAGCCTCGATGAAGCCTTTTGCAGCCTCCACCAACATTGCCATTATTATGAAGTACATAACCCATGGTGATGATTAACAATTTTTCCAATAATGGAAGGAGCTGTGAGATGTAATCTTGGCCACTAAAACTCTCCTACCTGTCATACAGATGTTCACAGCTCAGGGGCTTTCATCATGCTGTGAAATACTCATCAAAATGGAAGCCTAATTAACACATCTTATAAAGTCTGCAAAAAGTGATTCACCACTGTTACGCTGTAAACAGCAATAACTGGATTCCTTGAGCACCTCAAACAATTGGACAGCAATGTCATTCATACACGCACCTGTGTTGTTTTTGCACAGCCCTTGCAAAGATGCACATTGTGAAGAGAATTACTCAGGGCAGAAGTGAGCCATATGATTTTCCAGACTCCAAACCTGATTATAGCCTAATGATTACTTTCACTAAACAGTTAAGACATACAAACACAAGTTGTTCTTAAAGGCTGCTTCAACTATTAGCTGTTCAAGATACACGTTGACAATTAGAGGAAGAAAAGGAAGAGTTGTTTTGGTTTTTTTTAATAAACTTTTAATGTGCTATACAGGCATGATTGATAGCTGCCAGATCTTCCATCTATATGCAATACTACACACTGCAACACACTGCGTTTTCACTGTACATTAAAAAGTCTGGGAATAATATTTCTTTACTGGAAAAATATCATACAATCACTTAAATAAAGACAGACAACATTACAGTGCAAACAAAATCCTGGTTTTATTCATTCTGTAATTACTGAATACTTTCTAAAAGTCTTTTTAAAAAATAATTGAAAAACGTTTCCACAGACAGCCAACATTTTATGAGATTATTTCCTCTTGCTGAACCAAGAACCCTGATCTAGTCCTTGAAGCTGTAATAAACTGTATACACATTTGTATGACACATATTGACCTGATTTGTATGAAGCAAGGGGTCTCAACCTGGAATCTCCAGACAGCAATAAAGTGGCACCTGCTGGCTTCAGCTGACTTTGATCAGGCCTGTGACAAGAAAGTTTCGGTATGTCAGTCATCTCCATAAGCTAAAGACAATGTGTTCAGGGAAGCCTGGCAAGGCCTTGGTTAACATTGTAACAGCAACTAACAAGTTTCTACTTGGTAACTGCTGTTGGATAGAGCAGGGGCTTACCTTTCCATTACAGAAGAAGAAAAACAGGTCATAGAACAGTAACAATCCCAAATTCTCAAAAATGCACTTCAACATGCAAAAGAAGAAATATGACATATTTCTGTCCCAAGGGGTGTGATACAGTTGCCAGAACCCACACAGGCAAAGACTCAGACAGTAGCAGATGCAATCTCATTTCTAATATCTGTGAGCTCTGCCACCTTCATGAACTCCTACTCTGGTGAGAAGAATATGGTAACTTAAAAGTGCCTGTTAAGAGGAGAATGAAGAGTTCTGCAAAGACTTTAGGGAAATAAAAAGCATATGTATGTGAGTACATGAAAAAGGGGATGCTTGGTTTCACTTGGAGAGGAATGTTGTCCCTTTGTACTCCATTGTGCCACGCTTCTCTCAGAAAACCAGTAAGACCTATTCCAATGCAGCTTCAAATTCTCGGTGAGATAGGGACAGTTTGACCCACTACGGTTGCTGCACAGAATGACACTGGGCTCCTCACATATGTATGACCCGCTCCTGTTCAAACTGTGCTGAACGTCACGTAAAGAGCAAGGTAGACTTAAAAGGAGGCAGAACATTCATCACCAAAGACATTATATGGGACATCCTTCAGGTTCTTATCAGATCAGACAATACAATGAAGCAGTACTTTTACAGGCAGTAAGTGGTTATTCCATTACCATTTTCAGATTTGCACTTCTTTCTAAGCCTACATAAAAGGGAATAGTAGGTAAGAAAGCTGAATTAAATACACAATTGCACACTCCTATTGCAGTCTGTAAAATACTTAAACTGCATATAACCAGTTTGCTGCTACAATAGCTGATGGGTTAATGCACAACATTCTAGACATAGGTGGGAGATGGCACAAATTGAGGACTACCAGGTTATTGAGTGCCCAGTTCCAATTTCTGCACAATTCTATTTTTTTCATTTTCCCCATTCAATGAGCACACAGAGCATGTAGAAAATATCTCTCAAGTGCATGGGCACTGAGTTGGCAGGACTAAGGTACAGACCAGCTTCTGAAGTGCTTCTGGCTGACAGTCACTGAAATACAGCAGAAGAGTTTTGCTCATGACCAAATGAACAATGGCCAGAAGGTATGTGTCAAGGGACCATGTTTTAAGAAAGTCTCAGTACATCAGAAAAACAAATTCTGCTCTGCTACACACTGCAGTTCTCATTTATGCAGCTGCAAAAGCCATCTTATGGAAAGGCAGTGTGACATACACTTGTTAGCCTGCTGCTTCAGTAGGACAACTGTTTGATCCAGATGAATGAGCAAGTGAAGATTTTGCCTAGTAGAGCCTTCGACCATGCTTATGCTTATGCTTACGCATGACTGCTAACCCACACATTAAAATGTCTCATTCTCAACTACTTAAAACATTACAGTGTAACTGCCCCAAACAGAATTAGCTGCCTGCAACTATGAACGAAATTTATAAATGAAGATAATAACCCTTAAAAGATTATTGTACCAAAAAAAACCCAAAACCCAAACCACTTTTTAATTACATTCCCTATTCATAAATAATTGACTATGATTTGCTCTCACAAACTTATTTTAAGATTGTGAAGATTGTGTGCCTAACAGTTTAACTATTTGACTACCCCAAGAAACTGCATTAAAAAAATCAAAACCCACCAAGCTAAGTGACCAGAGCCACAGGGACTTGCCTGCTAGGCAGCTCCTTCTCAGGTCCACCAAGAACACCCTATGGTCACTCAGAGTTACTCTTTCACATGGAGAAGTTTCTCAGGGTAATAAGACAACAAAAGTTGCTGGTGTTTTAGTGCTGAGCACTTTTTGGTTCTTCTCAAAACATGGAGGAATAACTTTCATTGGGAAGTACCTTGATTCACAGAGAAGCTCTGGGAAGTTTATCTGCTCTGCTTGCACTAAAATAAGATTTCTTTCTCTTATGTAGGAGCACAGTTCTAGAGGCATGCTGCAGCATAAGAGTCCATACACACAGTCCCATACACAACTCTGCAAAGCGCCCATGTTCCCAAGATTAAAGGCTGCCACTCTCCATCACAGACTCAAGCACTGAATTTTGGCAATGGATTCAGTGTAACTCAGCTTACCTCTCCCCTCCCATCCACAGGAAGGGGTGAGACTAGGTTATTAGAGAGTCCGGACAGCCACAGGGTAGAGCAGTGACAAGTGTTCAGCTCCTTTGATAGGCAGCTTTTTTGTGGTGTAGTAGTGGATGACTTCAGGAACACTGTTGAAGGGAGGGCTGTTCTGACCCAAGATGTATTTCTCTTTGGTTTTCATCAGTTTCATGTGCATAAAACCTTGACTGCTCCTGCAAGGAAAGCAAAGTGTTAGCTCATGCTTGTGGATAGGGAAGAGGGGAGCAGCACCATGACAGGCTCTTCTTCATGATATAGGGGTATGTAGGAGAATAGAATGCCAGTAGTTGCTGGGTGACAGGCCAAGACAGCGGCTAGACTGACAGACAGTGACTGCAAGCTGCAAACCCCCAAAGGCAGCCTCAGCTAGTATTTTGTTTTCACCACCTGTGCTGTCTGGATTCAGGTGCAAGGCTCTCTTACCCTGGAATTGATTCAGATGTGTGCCAGAGGACAATCCCTTTCCTGTCCCCCCCAGTGTTTTCCTGTGAACATTTACTTTTCACTACAGCCAATCATTATTTCTGGACCAAAAGGTATCATTGGTTTTGGTCTGTCAGAGGCCTGAGGCTCCCTTCATAGATATAAAGGCAGGCCATGAGCCTCGCTCAGATGGGGCAAGGCCTGCCCTGTCCTGTGGACAGTGTTAAAACTGGAGATGGTCTATCTCAGCAAGGAAATTCAGTTTAAGATGACACAGAAAGCTACAGCAGGAAAACAAATCATGTCATGTTAAAAGCAGCTTCTCTGAAATGTGCCATTTTCTAGTTAGCATGTGCAGCATTCCCTTCAGAAGTGCCTGTAGCACAATCAAGTTCATATCTTTCAGATGAAGTGACCCTTTCTGGTGAGCAGAAACCACTGCAGGCAATGTAATTATAGCTGTACATGCTTAAAATCTTGCTTTAAATATCAATTTAGTAGCAGAAAAAAAATCTCTTTTGAATCATAATTGCTCTCTAAATTATTTCCCTTAAACAAGGGTGGCATCCTTAGGTACTTTATTATGAGGACAGATATATTGTTCCCTTCCTTCAGTTCACTGTGCATCTGCTTTGCTACAAAATGCCTTAAAATTGTGCAGGTAAGTTAATGGAATCACGGTGCATGCCAATTTCAGGAGCATAGCAAGTACTGAAGAACAATCTGCCAAGTGCACTTTAATGCAGAAAGGGCAAGGACACATGCCCTTTTTAAACCAGAAAGAAAATGCATCTAACGTAAACAAACTGCTACAATCCATGTACTCATGACAGACAGCTGTTGCTTCCCTAATAAGGACCTATGTAGATACTTAGGTTTGGGTAGTACCTAGTCATTGAGGTTACAGTATATGATGTCTATGGCTACTAGAATTCCACAAATGAACAAAAAGCATCTCCTCTATATCATGACAGGTCAGCCTTTTTGGAGGCCACACTCACACTGAAGGTGAGTGAAAAAGAATGTGACCTAGAAGTTATGGATAGCAGCCTAATGGAATTCAACCATGGCAAATAGAAAGCTTCTGCCCTTGGGATGGAATAAACCCAGGGAGGAGTGCAAGCTGGGGCATGACTGGCCGGAAAAGGAACTATGGTCTATCATAGCGGCCTAAGAAATCAATCCATGCAGCCTTATTCAGATTCTCATGGCGACCTTTATTGCTCGGTTCTGTCCCCTCTTTATATCCCTGCTCCTTAATCACGCACTAGTTATATTTTCCTCATTGGTTAGCAATGGCAAAGCATGCAGCTGTATTAGTGCAAGGATTGGTTCTCCTGCTATTATCACGCGCAGTCCATGCAGCTTCTGTGGTATGTCTTCATCCTGTTTTTTTCTCTGCTTAAGCTTGCTTCTTTCTTCCTCAAAGTTGCTTATCTCTTTTTTGTCAAGGACAAAGCTGTGTAGCAAAGTCAGAGCCGCCTGCAGCCCAACCATCCTCCACAATCGTCAACAGGACAAAACATGATTCAACAGTCTGCCCATGAAGGCCTATTGCAGCCTGGGCTGTGTAGCAAAAGGGTAGACAGCTGCTAGAAGGAAATCACTACTTCCTCTACAGAGCACTGTGAGGCTGCATCTGTATCTGTAACTGGAGTGAGGGCCCCCCACAAAAAAGTGAAGGCAGCACAAGAGCAAGTCCAGAGCAGGGCCACTAAACATGGTCTGTGGTGGGAGCATATGATGTACAAGGACAGGCTGAGGGAACTGTGTCTGTTTAGTCTGGAGAAGACAAGGTGAGATGGAGGGTGGCAGGTTGCAGTTGTCCATTGCCTCAAGGGGAGAGTTACAGAGAAGACAGAACATTTCTGAGAGTCAACAAGCGTGAGCTGCAACAAAGTTCCCACTAGACAGAGGTAAAAGCTTCTTCCTCATAAGAGTGGTGCATCCCTGGGACCAGGCTCAGACAGGTCAGGAGGTCTCTATCCTCTCAAGTTTTCCAAATTTGCCTGCACAAAGCACTCAGCAACCTGATGAGTGTGTCCTGCTTGGTGCAGGGCATTGAACTAGACACCTCCAGAGGTCGATTCCCAACCAGATTCTCTGTAGAAGTCTATGATTAGTCTTTACTGCTTATATATTTTCAGAAACCACTAAGTAGAGCTTCTAGTTCAACAACAATTGTGATTTGAAACATTTGTAAAAATCTACTATTAAAGAAAGAAGGTCAAAAAAGAATCAAAGAAACCTGTGAAATCAAATTTCAGGGCTCCTAAGTAAAACTTTTCTGAAATCGAAAATGTGGTTTTTGTGCAAGTATTTCAAAAGAAAGCACAATAAAATCCACCTTCATTTCAAGCTAGGCACAAAACACTATTAAGGGGAAGACCTGCAAAGGCAACAAGTTTTGACATCTGAGAGGTTCAAAAAAGAGAGAAGTCAATCCAATGTGATGGCAGACACTACAAGGTGACAAGGTGCAGGCTGCATGGCACATTGCTCACCTCTTGCTGTTTGGATTTGCCCTTTGCGAACCACCCAGCAGGGATGACATCATCTTGGAACTGTCTGTAGAGATATCTTGCAGTTAATGGGTACAGGACTGTAGACAAGCTATTGTCCTGCATGCATATCTATCCTAGTCTGACACAAAAGCTGAAGAGCCAGCTATCCTAGACTGGGCAGAGGAGCAACTACTGACTCCCGGAAGCAGGGAACATGGTACTTTTCTGTGCACTTGTGCACTTTAGAATAATAAAGTCTTTTTTTATTTTTATTTTTTTTAATTTCATTTATGCCATCTGCAAATTGTCAGCTCAAACTTGGGAAAGCAAAATCTGATTGCATGGAGAAAGGATGAAAACACTTTAGCATAATGGGCTTGCCAGACAAATACAGCCAAGACCATCTCCATCAATAAGCAAAAGCCATGGCCAGCTGACAGCCAGCTCCTTTGGGGTAACCCATTCCATTCCATTCCATTCCATTCCATTCCATTCCATTCCGTTCCGTTCCGTTCCGTTCCGTTCCGTTCCATTCCATTCGCCACTTCAGCTCCCTTTGGACCAGTGTTCTGGCTTGGCAGTCAGAGCTTCAGACCACTTGCTTACAAACAAGGGAATATTTCTGGTGCTGGTTTTGCTCTTCATTGCAAAGCAGCTGAAGTATGGCATGAACTAATAGTTCTGTGATCGTATTGTTTCACCAAAGCACTGTCTATGGCTCATAGTGATGCTCCACAAGGCAGCTCCAGCAGCCCTGCTTCTTAACGAAAGAAGAATCTTGTCAATTTCTCTTCCTTTGATAAAACATGTTTGAAGAACAAGCTGCAATCACAGAGAACTCCCCAGCAGGTAACATGTCTCATTAATGTATGCAATCTTTAATGTAATTCAAACCAATGCTGGATATCACTCATCATAACAAAAACAGATTTTTGATCAAGGCTATGAAAGACTGTTAATGAAATTGACCCTAGTAATAAAATCACCCACTCCTAAAAAGCAAGATATTTAATAATACATTACATAATTTTGCAGCTGTTGGTGCATATTGCTGGCAGCTAGTATGCACCTCTTACTGTTCCTGGTAGTTGCTCAATGAATTTTTCATGAAGAATATAGGGCAACACTTTCCTTTCATGATAGATGACTTAAAAACACCTGTGTACAAAACTGATGTGACTGGAGATATAAGGGTCTCCCTCATATCTCATAAATGGTAGTATGCAATCCACATACAGTTTGTGTTTTGAGGACCTACTCCATCACTGTTTCCTGAGAGTTCTATCTTATTCCATAGCAATGGGATGTCACCCCACATCCGTTTTTTTCAGGCAGTTTGCATTATGATTTCTAAGGGGTGTAGTCCTGCAATGTTAAAATTAGTAACAAAGCAAACTGACTTGTACGGTAGAAGGATTAAGCTCAATGAATGAAGGACCTCTCCCTGCATTAATCATTTTGGTGAATCATCATTTTATCATCACAGCCTTCTGTGACATTTGGCTCATTTAGCCATTGAAAGCTTACTGTCTAAGACTAACAAACCTGGAGATTTTACTTGCACATAGCTTTTCTGTTAAAACCAACTGCTAACCAGGATCTTTGTGGAACATCCCAGATGATTCAACTGTCAACTGGCCATTTGCAGATGAGGTTATCTTCCTTCAGTTATCAGTAATCTTCAGCCATCTTCATTCTCAGCTATCTCCTCTGATTATTCAGTAACATCTCTAACAGCCCTCAGTCAAGAACTAGCTCCCATTATCTTTTCAAGGCAGTATGTTGGAAAACTTAGAGGAAATGAATGGCCATCTAACCTAGTATTTTAAGTGTTATTTCCCACCTTCATACTATCTTACATCCCACCTCCTTTGCACTTTCTTCTCTTCAGCAAATCTGGTGTTTCTTCACCTTTTAGAGTGAAAGTCAAAACCTAGTTTCCCTTTTGCAGGTCTTCCTCTTAATAGCCTTTTGTGGCTGATTTGAAATGGAAGTGGATTTTATTACGGCTTCTTGTGAAATAATTCCACAAAAATCAGATCCCAATTTATTTCTTCTCATGTATTTCTATGGTTTTTTGGTTCTAAAAAAAATGGATTTTGGAGGTCATTTCATATGAAGGCTGAAGAGCAGAGGTGGCAACTGGGAGCTGTATAAAATTGACCTCAAAGCTTTGCAATGTCAAGCATGCAAATTTTCTCTTCACAAAGGAGAAGAACTGAGAGGCAAGAATGTTCAGTCAGTGAACTGATTTTACTGATTGCAAGTCTTTGCAGCCAATAGTTATCAACACGTTGTTAATGATGGGCTGAGTTCTAATTTCTATCCCGGCAACTCTTCCGGATCTCCAGAACTCTTTAAGTTGAGCATTATTCCAGACTTACTGGTGAATGAAAGCAAAACTATATTTTCAAATACTTTCCTCCTTCACTCCCTTCCTGCCTCCTTTTAGTTTCCAAAAATTACATTGTGAATCTGTTATTTGCCTTCCTTGTTCCAAGTAAACCAATAGAGCTGTGACTAGTTGCAGCTAGAAATATCAAACCAGACATTTCTCATCTTCTAGAATGAAGAACAAATTAAGTTGGAAGAAAGTCAGCTTACTACCTTGAAATTATACCCTTGAATTAAGCACTTCCAGCTGTATAGGATTTGAAACTATTGACATGTACACTACGGATCCTTCTGTGTTGCCTTCTCCTTCCTCATTTGTTCTTGAAGTCTGTCTTACAGTGTCCCCTCTTCTAGTATGCCTGGACTCACAGAGAATCAGTGCCTACTAGTAACTGGCAAGGGCAGAACGCATCTACACTTGTTTAACAGTACTATTGCTGCTAGACCAGTGTCTACGATCACAGGGACACTGTTCAGAAAGGAACCTAGAAGTCGTATGCCTGCCTCTTCCTCTCCTCCAAACTCTTTCAATCAAAGCTCTGATTTTATGCAGAGAGATTACTGAAATTTCAGGTAATGATGAGGAAAAAACCTCATGGTTGAACTGGTTGTAAATCAGTTTCTGCTTAGTTTTCTAAGCACCGCGGAGTCTACCTGAACAAGTACAAGCAGAATACGTGCCTGGTTTTGGAATATCAATTTCTCAGCTCTTTCAAAAGCAATAACTATTAGAACCTGCCAGGCCCAATGTTTCCAAAGAGTAGAACCTAAATGGCAATCCCAAATTCACATATGTGAACATTGATGAAAGCCAGTGCCTTGAAGAGATGAGACACAGTTTAGAAGAGAAGATGGCGAGACCTGACCTAAGTCATGTGATATTGTTACTATGTGAATTCTGAATGTCACTATGCTTTCTCAAATATTGCAACAGTTCTTTTCCAAGTTTTTGTTCAACTGAGGGAAAACAGTGACAAATCAGTGCCACTACAGAAAATATTCACTCCTTCCTTTACTTTTTGCAACCCTTGCCATGACTTTCAAATATAGAACAGGAGAATTCCTAGTTGCTAATCCCTGCACCAAGTTGCTTTGGAACTCTCAAGCACAGATGTTTACACAGACATAATATAATAGTCACACCTTGTTTAAAATGTTTTGCAACACAACCATAAAATCAAGTCACTTTGGACAAGTGACAGCTTTCCCACACATTTTCCTTCAGTTTTCAAAACCCAGTGAGGATGGGAAAGGAATTGTGCAGACAGCTCATCAGACTGTGCTTTTTTTGATTTTATGCCTGAAAAGGGACACAAGAACATTCAAGAAATATTAATTAAATATTAAACCTAGTATTTTTTTCCAGAAAATATTAATCACTTTGAAATATCATTCATGTTCACAATCAGAAAAATTGACCAAGTTTTTGGAACACTTTTTTCTGAAGAAAGTGCTGTTTTGTCAAAACAGATTTTCTGCATTCATTTTGATGAAATGTCACTTGGACAAGGAAAGAAGCAACAACTTTGCAGTAACACGAGGCAAAAACATCCTAGCCATGTAGGAAACACATGTTGTGTTGTTCTGTTTTTCCATTCTGAAATGCCTTTCCATTTCAAAATTTTATTTTATATTATATGTCACTTTGAACAAAACCTGTAATGCTTCATGCCAACCTACAGCAACAAAGAAATAAATTAAAATCTCCTCTGAAAAAGAAAAACTCATTTTTTTCCCCCAGATGAGCGATTACTTTGAAAAATTCTTTACTGAAGACTTTCAGAGGCTGACCTGTCCATTGCTTTTCCTGCTTCAGCTCTGCTTTTTCAAGCACAGAGTATACAACATTGTGATTCTATATCTGGCAGCCACTGTCTCCATGGTACGATAAACAATGTCTCTTCCCCTACTAGCAAAGGCTAGCAGTGTCCATTTGAACAGCATTCAACATGTGAAGACCACTCTATTGAGCCCAGGCTCCATTCTCTATCACCAATTCCTATTTTCTGCTTTGAGGGTGGTAAGGCTGTTTAGCTTGTTGGAGTTTTGTACAAGTGACAGAATCCTTGCTGTCTGCTAACAGCCACATCCCTATCATTACTGTTTAGGCCAACAGTAGACTAGTAATACACTTTTAAATACTTCTATTTAACTGCTGATTTAGAAAGCCATCAGAAAACCTGCTATCACTATAAATTACATTGACAGGAAGAAACTCATATTTTTTCACAATATCACAACAGTTACTTTCCAAGAATACATTACATATTTTAAATTGATGAAAAGGTAAAGTCCAGCAATAATCCAAAACCCAGAACTACCCAAAGTCTATGTTCTCAACTTTGGAAAACAGGACCTCTTCTACAGAACAATCCTGTATTTTCGTGATGACAAAAAACTTTGCTTGCAGTCCCCTTTGCTATTTAGGGAAAACCACATGCCTGTTTAGGATTCCACAGGATCAGGATGTCAGTAGACACCATCCTCTCTGAATTCAGGTCTGTTCTCCCTCCTGTAGCAATGATTGCGCAGAAATTATCTGACAGAGCAGAAAGCAAAGCCCATTACTGTTTTTACTGACAGCTGGCACATTGAGCTGACTTGTGAAATAATCCTAACCTAAAATTGAGAATAGCCACTTTTACTGAAATGAAATATGAGTCAGGAAATGAAGTGGTACAAGTGTGGTGCACACTGCTGCAAAGTGCCTTAGGAAGGGGAAATCCTGACTGAAAGAATTAGCTATTAGAGCCCAGCTGGTGGCTGGTCTTCACTGAGCAAGATCGAAACGTAATACCCTATACTGAGATATTGTTCTATTGTTACATTAGGAAGGCAACTCTATAAGCTTGATATGCAGTGAAGTCACTGCTGGGCACCTAAAACACACTTAGAAGTGAGACATGGCTCTCCTCTTCCCTTTACACATCTACTTCCCTTCTTTCACCAGCATGCTTGCTAGTAGAGAACAGACCTAATATAATGAGTTTGCAACTAGGCATTTCAATGGCAGCCAGAGACTGGGAGCCCTGGTCGAACACAGTTACGAGGAGTATGGTTCTCCAGTTTTTACCCAGCCTTATTAAAACTGGGTTTAAGGAAAGAGCAGGAGGGTATGAGTAAGCCAAATACTTACAACCCTGAAGGAATACAGAGAAGAGGAAACACAAGGAACAATGCAGGGCTGCTGGAGGAGGTACGAGAGAATGCACAGCTGCCTTCAGGCCTTTGAGATCTTTTTGGTCTGGAAAGGTAGAACATATTCATTCCTTCTTCTGCTATGGAGAATTTAAACAATACTGACAAGGAGCTCTCTGGATCACAATCCATAGAAAGATGCTTTTTGCCTCAAACACTTGTCATCAACAATAATAATTCCTTGTTTCTAACTTAGATGAGCAATACATGAATTTGTACCTCATAAAGACCTTCTTTGATGCCCCCAGAGGTAGCCAATTCACATGCAATTAATTTTCCCTGGGTAAACTATGGTATCTCAAAATAACAGACATTGACATGAGCAACTTAAACTACCCTGACGAATGTTTTACCTACAGATGCATTTTAATTTGGTAACAAAGCAGCTTTGATGCTTCTTTTATACATTTGGAACAGTCATTTTTGGAGTTTGAATCAGACAAACAACTCATGTGCAAATTCCCCATGCGAGTTAAGGCTGTCTGGCTCTCTCAAAGTCCACAGAAGGCAGAAAACTTTTCCTGCTATTGGAAAATATTATTTCAGAGATGTCTCCACAGTGCAATATTCAGTTATATTAAATGACATTGAGCAAGCGCTACCATAATACAGGTAATATTTGTGTAGATTCTCATTGGCAGACATTGCTGTGTTTTGGGAAACTTAAAGTTATTCTTATGTAACTAGAGAAAAGAAAACCATAAACCCAAAAACTAGAGTAAGAGCTTTTCTTTTGTTTAAAAAAAAGCTTGCCACATGAAATTAAAGAATAGACTTTAAATCGCTGTCAATCTCAACACAAAATCAGAGTGTCATTCTTCCTTTTTCCCTGTATCAGAAATGTATGGTATTTAACTGAAAAAAATGCTGACTCACACATGTTGATGAAGGTCCCTGAGAAGCACAGACACACCTAGAAGACAATGGTGAATATGAATGCCTGGAGGATGCATGCAACATTTAGACAGGAATAGATGCTGCAATTTTTGCCCAAGAATGATCTTGGAGACACAGAGCTACACAATTACCAGAGCTTACCTCACCCCACAAAGCAATTCCACATCCCACTGACCTACAGATCAGCTACTTTCCCATTTCTATGACTAAGTAGAATCATTTTGGCCTAAACAACAATAATAACAAAGAAAACACAGAGTCATCGATCAAGCAATGCAACCACAGATGACAAAAAGTAACTCATTAGATTTCAGTATCAACTCAATCAGGTATCGGATCGGTATATGATCATACCCTGGTGATCATAATGGAAATTAACTGCCTGCCAGTGACATGAGCTAGCAATTGAAGTCTACAATTGAATGTTTCAGGGGCTCTTTTCTGTAAATAGAAGTAATTTTACTTCCAGCAGTGGGATCACCACCGTGAACTAGGCTATACACATCCTCAGTACAATCTGAGGAGGGGATGGCTGGTTGCCATTGTGTCTATGGTTAACTCTGCCAACAACTGCACGCACACTCTGTTTGAGCACTTTTGTGCTCAAAGACATACGTCTATCCTGGTGAAAATGGGAGGTGAAATAGAATGTCTTATATAAATGTCACTCAAAGATAAAGCACTGGAAAGAGTACAAAGCCACCTGAACACTGACTGCACCACTGATAGACATCTTAGCTGATACACTGGAGTCAACAAAACTATGAAAGAACACACAGGCTTGAAATCTCTCTTACCATCACACAGGGGAAGACATAGGACTACTTAAGCTAGAAACCCATTCAGACAGAAAGTACATCAGGAATAGCATCACAGAATGACAGAATAGTCTGGTTTGGAAGGCAACTTTAAAAGTCATCTAGTCCAACTCCTATGCAATAAGCAGGGACATCTTCAACTAGATCAGGTTGCTCAGAGCGCTGTCCAACCTGACCTTGAATGTTTCCGGGGATGGGACATCTACCACCTCTCAGGGCAACCTGTTCCAGGGTTTCACCACCCTCAGCAGAAAACATTTCTTCCTTACTGTTATGGTTTGAGAAATCCACAAGAGTTTATTGTCATTTAGACAATTATTCTATCACCCGATGACCTCTCTCCACCCAGGAAGGGGAAGTAGGGAAAAACAAGGGAACTTGGAGGTTGAAATATAAACAGATCTAATAGAATAAGATTAGATAATTAACATTAATAAAACTAAAGAACCAATATTGGTTCCGATGCCAATAAAAAATATACAACCATTATACTCAGCCAATTCAATCAGTAGGAAGCTGTGCACTCCCAGCAGTGGGCAGTAAATGTCAGACACTGCAAGCGCTACAGCTTCAGGAGGAAGGGAAGGCCACAGGGGTCTTGCACTGGGGCAAGAAGTTCTGTGGATCGCAGCCATTAAGGGAGAAAGAGCTTTGCAGCAAACTTTTTAATTTATATTGAATGTGATGTTCATGGTATGAAAAAATCCTGTTGGCCAGCTTGGGTCAAGTGCTCAGGTCTCACACCTCCTCATCCCTGCACCTGGCATGCTCAAAAACACCGAGACCTTGAAACCCACACACCATAGCTGGCCACAAAGTAAATATTTTCACAAATTCAGACACTAGAGTCTTCTAAAAGTGCAGTTTTCCCAAGCATTAGAAGAGAAATTAGTCCTGTGTCACTCAAACCGAGACACTTATATCTAGCCTGAATCTACCCTCTTCTGGTTTAAAATCTTTACTGCTTGTCCTATTGCAACAGGCCCTAACTAAAAAGTCTGTCACCATCTTTAAGTATTGAAAGGCCTCAATAAGGTTTCCCCAGAGCCTCCTCTTCTCCAGGCTGAACAACCCCAACTCTCTGAGCCTTTCCTCATAGGAAAGGTGTTCCATCCCTCCAATCATTTTTTTGCCCTCCTCTGGACCCACTCCAACAGGTCCATGTCCTTCCGGTGCTGAGGACTCCAGACCCCACTCCAGGTGGGGTCTCACCAGAGCAGAGTAGAGAGGCAGAAACACCTCCCTCGACCTGCTGGCCACACTTCTTTTGATGCAGCCCAAGGTATGGTTGACTTTCTGGGCTGTGAGCACACATTGCTGGGTCATGTCCAGCTTTTCATCCAGCAGTCCTTCTCCACAGGGCTGCTCTCAATCCCTTCATCCCCCAGCCTGTATTGATACCGGGAGTTGCCATGACCCAGGTGCAGGACCTTGCACTTGGCCTTCTTGAACCTCATGACATTCACATGGGCCTGCTTCTTGAGCTTGTCCAGGTCCTTCTGAATGGCATACTGTCCCTCAAGCATGTCAGCTGCACCACTCAGCTTGGTGTCATCTGCAAACTTGCTGAGGCGCACTCAATCCCACTGTCTATGTCATTGATGAAGATATATTAAACAGTACCAGTCCAATATGGACCCCTGAGGAACACCACTCATCACTGATCTCCATCTGGACATTGAGCTGTTGACCACTCCTCTCTGGACACGACCATTCAGCCAATTCCTTATCTGCTGAACAGTCCATCTATCAAATCAGTTTAGAGAGGAGGATGTTGTGGGGAACTGAGTCAAAGGCCTTACAGATGTCCAGATAGATGACATCCATAGCTTTTTCCCTTGTCCACTGATGTGTTCACTCCATCATAGAAGGCCACTAGGTTGGTCAGGCAAGACTTGCCCTTGGTGAAGCCACACTGGCTGTCTTGAATCACCTCCCTGTCCTCCACATGCCTTAGCATAGCTTCTAGGAGGATCACTTCCATGATCTTCCCAGGCACAGAAGTGAGGCTGACAGGTTGGTAGTTCTCAGGGTCCTCCTTCCTACCCTTTTTTCAAAATGTGCAGTTTCCCTTTTTCCAGTCACCAGGGACTTCACCTGACAGCCATGACTTTTCAAATATCAAGGACAGTGGCTTTGCAACTACATCAGCCAATTCCCTTAGGACTCTCAGATTCATTTCATCAGGTCCCATAGATTTATGTATGTTCAGGTTCCTCAGGTGGTCACAAACCTGATCTTCTCTTACAGTGGGAGCGACTTTGCTCCCCCGGTCCCTGTCTTGCAGTCCATCCACTCAAGAGGTGTGGGGAGAGAGGCTGCCAATGAAGACTGAGGCAAAAAGTTGCTGAATACCTCAGCCTTCTCCTCATGTGTTGTTACCAGTTTGCTAGTCGTGTTCATCAGGGGTGGTACACTTTCTTTTACCTTCCTGTTCTGGCTGACCTACCTATAGAAGCCCTTATTATTCTTTGTATCCCTTGCCAAGTGCACATCCAGCCACTCCTTGGCCTTTCTGACCCCACCCCTACACACTGGTCAGCATCCCTATACCTGTCCTTATACCAGGATACCTGTCCCTGCTTCCACTGCCTGTGCATTTCCTTCTTGCTCTTTAGTTTGACCAACAGGTCTTGACTCAGCCATGCCAGTCTCTTGCCTTCCTTTCCTGATTTCTTACACCTGGGGATCGAGAGCTCCTGCACTCTTTGGAAAGAATCCTTAAAGATCTACCATCTCCATTCTGCTCCCTTGTCCCTGAAGGCAGTTTCCCAGGGGGTCCTACTGAATAACTTGTTGAACAACTGGAAGTTTGCTTTCCTAAAATTCAAGGTCCTGACTTTACTCTTCACCTGACCCTATCCCTCAGGACTGTGTGATCACTGCAGCCCAGGCTGCCTCCAGTCTTTACGTCACCGATGAGCTCACTTGCATTGGTGACCATCAGGTCCAGTATCACATCCCCACTGGCAGGGCTGTCTATTACCTGGCTTAAGAACTTATCCTCAATGCACTCCACAAGTCTCCTGGATTGCCTACAGCTCACTGTGCTACTTTTCCAGAAGACATCCAGGTGGCTGAAGTCTCCCAGCAGAATGAGAGCCTGCAAGTGCAATGCCTCCTGTAGCTGGAATAAGAAGGCTTCGTCAACAGGGTCCCCTTGATTGGGTGGCCTGTAGTAGACACTGACCACAAGATGCCCTTTGTTATCTTGATCTCTAATTCTTACCCATAAGTTTTCAACCTGCTCATGGCTATTCTTCACAGACAGCTCTTCACAATCTATCAGTTTCTTGAGGTAGAGGGCAACACCTTCATCCCTCCTTCCTTGCCTGTCTCTTCTGAACAGCCTGTAGCCATCAATAGACACGCTCCAGTCACAGGATTCATCCCACCAAGTTTCAGTAATGGCAACTAGCTTGTAGCTTTCTAGCAGCATGGTGGTTTCCAGCCTCTCCTGTTTGTTGCCCATGCTACATGCATTGGTGTAGAGGCACTTCAGCTGAGTTACCTTCTTAGAAGAACACACCTTAATTCCTTTGAGGTATTTTACCAGTGTTCCCCTCTTGGCTCCTATTGCCACAGGAGCCCCTAGCTTATCTCTGTAAGACTTGAAGTGTGCTCCAGTGTACCCAGCACATCTCAGAGCAATAGGCTGAGGGCAGCGGAGACAGCAGATCCCTAAGAGGTGGGTCTGTGAAGCCTATTGGACTCCCTCAGAAGGCAGACACCTACAGCTATAACCCATCTTTTTTTCCTCATCAAGGTGGTCATGATAACTGCGGGTAGGCCTTTCTAACCTTGGCAACACTACTGGTGTAGATGAACCATCAGCCACATCATCCATTGACTGACCTTCCACATCCAGAGCCTCATACCTGTTGTACAGAAGCACTTGGGAAGGTGAGGTAGGCAAGAAGGGGGTTTGCCTGCCACCCCGAGTGTAGACTCGCCTCCATTCACTCCTTTCCTTTAAGCTACTGCCTTCTGCCTGGCAGGGGGAGGATACAAGATCCTCTTGATCCTATTTTTTTTCTGGTGGCTGTTCCTCTTTCTGTCTCAAGGACGGCAGAGCATGGTTCCACCAGTCTATCTCTTTCTCAAACTCCCTGATGCTCTTTAACCTTTATACTTCCTCTCATAGCTCTGCCACCAGGCTGATTGTCCACTTGGTCATACCTCACACAGCTATTCTCACTACTAGCAAAAGGCTCTGGCACATTCTGCGTTCACATTTCAACAAAAGATGAAGGAAGCAGGAGGTCCTGCAAGTCAAATAGTAATGAGGATGTAAGATTGCATGGCAATGAAATGAATGAAGAGATGTCTGGCTGACCTCAAGGTAAGCATGCACAGATTCAAAGTAACCGCATCACAGACTGATCAGCTGCCTCTAGGCAAGAGAAACAGAACACAAAACAGTATCATGTGTTTGGCACTTCGAAGGGCTAGCTTTCCACAGCTAAAAGTAGTCATAAACCAGGTTGATTGTGAGAAAATGTTTCAACCAAGGATCATGAGTGAAACCTGAACTCTTTCACCTTAAGGAACAAGATCTCCAGTTACCAAAACTCTTCGAAATCTTACTTTGATTGGAAAATCATATTCATTAAGGAGAGGACTAGAAAACAACAATGAAATACGAATTCAATGTCCTAGATGGGGAGAAGGTGAAGAAAGCTTTATGGCAGTGAGTAAAAATCAGATGTGAACAACAGCATCAAACATAACTTTGTTAGTAGTTTGCAGATGGTAATTGTCAGTAAGATGGCAAGTAAATAGAAGTTCTAGCAAAGGAAGCAGGTTTTCATGATAGCTTAAGTGTGGTTAAATGACATGATTCTTTATTCAGCTAGAAACTTTGAGAGAAAAAACTGATTGCATTTGCAGGATGTCAGGAGAGCTCCTGGAAAAAAAGAAAATTGATCACCGGCTAAGGGACAGGACATGAATTCTAACTGCAATACCACGGGCTCAAGGGGATTATGCGAGCGTTGGCCATAGGAGAACAATCATCATCACAGGAAGCTGGTATACAGAATTAATGGACTCCATCAAGAGGTCAGAGTCAGCACTAGTTTTGACAAATATATGGCAGAAGAGCTGAAGAGTAGTAAAAGAATCTTATGCTCCAGAAAACAGATTGGAGGAGGTCAGTCATTTAGCTGCTTTACCACAGAGCGAGTTATGGGGAGTCTTAAAATAAGTACCACCAGAAAATCTGGTTTAAAAAACTTTGGAATATAACATGTAAAGGCACTACAACACACAAAAGGACATTAAGGGCCTTCATCCAGGCATCCAAAATTGCAAAATATAAATTTAACTGTCACCTTTTCCCCTTGAAGTTGTACTCTGGTTGAATAACAAAAATCACTGTGCTGATGCAAGAATTCAGTGAAATACTTGAAAACAAAAGCCATACTCCAAGACCTAAAAGAACTTAAGGGAAATTTTAAACCTACATATATATGAAGGATTTGCCATTAATGCTTCAATGACTGAAAATATCTAGAGGACTACTGTATCAGAGAACACCGATCGAATAACAAAAGGGACAACAGGAGCTGAACAACATTTCTAAAGCAAGTGTGTTCCAGTTCAGGGAGGACCTCTGTATTACAGAGAGATCGCAACAATAATAACAAAGGAATCAGGATTTTAACGAAGTCCTGCAAAATATTTTTCTTAAGTCCTAGAATAGAATCTTAAAACTTGGTTAACAGATCCATTTCTACTCCACCCAAACTGGGGATATAAAACCAATCTGAAATTTACTGTTTAGACCATCAGACTAAACCAGGGTAGAGTAGATGTGGCCCTTTACTTCTAATGAACCTACAAATGTAAAAAGCATAAGGTTTGGTGCTGTCTATGAACATGTTACCTTGTTACCATCAAGTATCACCGTCCCCCCAGCAGCAAAATATGTCTCCAGAACAGACCTGTGAAGAAACCAGGTAAAAGCCAAACTGGCAGGAGTAATGCTAGTTAAAAAGGTAAGCAGGCCTGAGTCCCTGTAAGAAGAAAAGAAAGGAAACAATTCTCTTTGCACTTTTACTGCCTACACCAGGTCAAGGGGCTTCTTTTTCTCCTGCAAGGAAAACCTGGAAAATTTTTCCTTTGCTGAAAACACAAGTGAGCTTTTGTCCCTGCCCATAGCAGAAGGGTTAGACTAGATGATCTTTGAAGGTCCCTTCCAACCCAAACCATTCTATGATTCTGTTCTATGACATGCTGAAGCCGACATCTGTAAGGTACCCTGATCGGCCTAAGGTAGGTGAGGCAAGTTCAGAGCAGCACTAAGACTGGAACAATGCTTATTTCCTAATTCTGTAGATCTTTCATCCTTGATCCTGGGCTTTTTACTTTCGAGAGTTGTAGCAACACTGTACATCTCTACAACAGTGAATGACATGATGCCTTCCTTCCATGTATGACGCAAAAGGAACAAAATTCCCAAACGATACAATTGCTTATTCAGCCCGAAGCAGAAGCAGCGGGAGCATTTCAAATCAGAACCAGAAAAATGGCTCCAAATGAAGACTAAAAATATCTTAACATCCCCTAACTGCAAGATCCTAATTCAGTGTCTGTCACTATACATCATTCAGACTGACAGTCAAACTCTCTAGGTGCCCTTCTGAGCTGAACCAGTGCAGCAACAGACTGGATCATTTTCTCTTCTTGGACCATAGAAGTTATGTCTTATAAATTACACTTATGACATTTTACTGACAAGTACTTACTTCAGTGAAAGAGAATAGTCATGCTTGCTTGTTTGACTATTTCTTACAAGGTAGCTACACTCTTTACATAAACGTAATAGGTTTTCTGCATCTGTCCGACTGATTGCTCCATGATACCATCTAGGAAAAAGCAAAGAGATTAATACATGCACATATTCCATCTCATACTCCTTTTGCGACTTCGTTTCTTTGAGGTATCAATAATGGTTAATATCACATGAATATCTTTAAGATCTAGCATATTATGAATAAAAACCACATTGCTTGCATTATCTGAAGTTAACTTTACAACTTGGAGGCCCGTACTTCCTGTCAGCTGAAGGAAAAATTTAGATCAGGAGAGCATGCAACAGGATTGGTGCGCATATGTATGTAAGAAATTCCCACTCAGAGCAACACAGTATAATCTCTATCTTGCAAGCAGTCGATCCACAACATACACATTTACTCTATTTCATCCCTGTGATATATCAGTATTTCAACTTATATACAAAAGAACAAAAAGAAAACAAACAATAGCAAACAAAAAGAAAATCACATCTGAAGAATATGGACAGTTAATAGCGGAAAAATTTTGCTAAAATAAATCTTTGAGAAAGGTGAAAAGTGATCTAGTATGAAGATCTATAACAAAGACACTTGTTCTAAACACAACTGTGACAACTCAGAGTGCTCTAAGTAAATCTCCGGTGGATCTGTGGATTGCGTGTGACCAATTCAGGGAAAAAAGGAAATGGGGAGAAGAGAGATGGGTCCTTCACTAAACTGACCACTACAACCAAAGAACCTCCTCAGCACATGCTCCTTTGTATCAGCAATTAAAATCTCACAATCCAGTAGTAAATGTTTTGACCCTTCCCCAAGGTTTCCCGAGCAATGTAATATGTTTGGACTTGCACTGGGTCAATTACATCTCTGAGGAAGATCTCTCCCTTCCTGTAATTGCAAGATGCACTTACAAGCACACTGTGACACCACCACACCTGCCTAAGCACTTAATCAGAAATGCTTTCTGTCTGTTATTACCAAGAACTGTCACTGGCCTTGTGCAAAAAAGTTTTCTTCCATTTGTTCTAATTATATTTCTCTGCTGAACTCACTCTAAAGGAGATGTTTCAACTGAAAAGTAAGTGGATAGGGACCAGACAGATCCCTTTGACAGAAGTTATGCTCTTATTTGTGCTGATGTCAGCTCCATTGCCAAATCTGATGAATATGCTAAACAAAAGTTGGTGCTCAGATTAAAAATTCATTGTGTGCCTGTTACAATCAAAGTCTGCATTAGAGAAAGCTAAAAAGAGAGCTATACTATTGTATATTCAAGACAGACTAGAAAGGGAGGCCCTGACAAATCTATCACTTCACAAATAAATTGGAGACATAGGTGTGAATGTTTTCAGGCAGCGTTCTCCCTATCTCCCGTTAGATATTTACTGCTGAAGGATATCTCTCAACAAGCAATTTAAAGACTAGATTGTCTTTTCAGTGTAAGGGAAGTATACTAACACTAAGTGTAAATCAGAAAATGGATTTGGGAGAGTCTAAAAATTATTCCTATTAGCTATAAATATTTTTTCCTTCTTTTCTCGCCAAAGGGCCAAATAAAACCAAATTAAATATGACATAACCAAAACCAGGGAGATACCCCGGACTCTGATATTGAGAGGGAAGTATTTAATATATTCTTCAGATCCGGTGTTCTGCAGTTGGCAGAGATGTTAATGTGAAAAGAATGCAGGGCTGTTTCTAGGAAGCAAAATCTGCTTTTAAAACCGTCGGAAGAAAAACAGTGAAGTATGAAGACAACTGCTGATGGGAGAACATCTGATTCAGAAGTGATGCCTGGAAGCTGTTTTGGCTACAGCTAAGAGTAAACAGCAGTACCCAGAAGTGTAATTGCTTGGGAATCATATGCCCATGTAAATGGGTCACTCAGGTTGCTCCCGTTCCAGCTAGCTAGCAAGATAAGCATAGTGCTATAACCAGCTTAAAGTTCCTGAATGATTTGCTGTTTCAACTGTATTGGGTCTGTTTGCCCTGGGTGTGTCTACTTTTTAAATATCAACATATATGTATTTGTGCAGAAACGTCGAAGATTCAAAGGTCAATGATGTGATCACAAAAGAGTGAAATGACAACTTATAAAAAATACCAGTGTAAAAGCATGGGACATAAAAACCTGAAGACATGCATGTCTTCTAAGATGTCCTGGAAAGCATAGTCACAAAATGCAAACCTGAAAGCAAAATTCAAACATAGTCACACATTCCACCTATATCAGGATCTTCTTCCAGGATTGAAAGCATCTTGATTATGGTTTATAGAACCTTCTTCCTGATGTCCCTTACTTTCTCAATTATCAGGTTTCAGCCACTAAATGGCCACAGCTCCACTGAAGACAGGACAGCTCCATCAATTATACAGTAAGTATAACCAGTTATTACAGCTTATATAATGTACAACACTACTCTGTTTCTGAATTGGTCAGAGCATAACAGGAAGTCACCAGATCTTGCATATAAAGCTGAGAGGGATTCACTTTCAATAAGACAATGGAAACAACAGAACACACTCTTCTTTTCACTGTTTTTGAGGAAATGGAACAAATTCATTCAGTTCCCCTGTGTCCATGAGTTACTAAGTTCATAGTTACAGATTCCATAATCACAAGCAACTAAAAGCATTTTCTTGATATATTATCACACCTTGGTATTTCTGCCTGTTTGGAAAACTTCTTAATCCACCTATCCACTTGTCAACTTGCATGCTTCCTTTCCTCTAGATCTTGTACTTCTTTCTACAAAAATGGACTCAAATTTTGTAGAGCAATGGCATGTGCTGTGGAGAGGTCTCACACCTCTTAATACTTGGGCAGTTTGAATTATTATGAATAATCTAAGGTACAATAAATCTAAACTCTCCCATTTTCTGACACACTGTGCATTCATTTCAGGTTTGATACTGCATAATGAAGAATCAAAAAGAATTTCATGTGATTAACTCTTGAATAATTAAAGGAAGCAAAACTAGCACTGCACTTTTCAGTTATTATCAATTGCAGTTATATATAACTGTATTGATACTAAAAAAGAGAACTACACAACAATATATTTATGACTCAAAAGTTAATTAACAGATGCTCACCTTCCTTTAAATGTATTTTTTGGGGGTATGGCGGGCTGGAACTACCCAAATCTAAGCACCAAATTTTACAGTCAAATATATAGCCTTCTAGTCATTTACCTAACAGTATCAGTGAGTGATTTCACAATAATGGTTGCTACTTTCTCTGTTGGAGATAAGTCTACAATCTGTCAATGAACAGATGGTTCAAAGGCTGAGGTTTATTGGATGGAATACAACACCATGTCATTGATATTATTCTCTGTTTCAAGCTTAAGTTTCCAAATATTGCATGTAAAAATAGAATGTCAAAGGAAAAGGGATTTCTGGAACTACCTTCTCTCAGACACAATTGACAGAGGGGATTCTCTCCTATTGACGATCTGAAATGCAAAAGGATTGCTAATCCTCTCAATACCACTACCATTCAGGAATAAAGTATAACCACAAAAAGTACACTCACATCCCTGCTAAATTATGCCCTTCGTCTCCTATAAAAATAAATTCTGCATCTAACTTAGAATGGCAGTGCCTTCAGGGATTCAAGACACAGCTTCCTCACTTTACTGTGTGAATCCATTGGGTTCTTGGTGCTCACAAATGTCTGTGTAAATTGCTCCACAAGAAGATTTTTCTTTCTCTGTGTAATAGGGGATTCTGGCGCCTTCTATGAGGCTGCACCTTTGGTATGATACAGGACAGTGGGTCATTCCATCATACAAGCCAGTCTGTCAAAATGGTTCAAGGAAGGGTAACAATGAGGCAGGACAAAGGCCACCCTCGTGGATACCAGACATTCACTCCAAGGAACTCCTCCAGAACTTGAGTTTGGAGCTGACAAAACTGCCTCTAAATACCACCCTCAAGTTTAACATCATCAGAGTAGAAATAACAGTCTCCTTTCTGAAAGTTTTGTAAGTGGTCTTATCAGTCTCTTCCTGTAGCAGTATGCAAGGCACATCTGAGGTACTAGAAACATGCTATGAAGCCACAAATATATGGAATTTGTGCAGTTTTAAAACACAATTTGTATATATGTGATATACACCTGTTTTCCCTAATGAAATGTAATTGGTTGAAAGTGGAATAACTGCACATACTTGGCTGATAAAATTCACTGTTCCTTAGATGAGTTTCCTGCTTAAATTTGTTTTGTCCCCCACAAAAGCTACTTACACTTTGCAGGAAAATAAGAATATGTGAACACTAACACAGGGAATATTGAGGAGGGGGAGCTGGACAGCAGGATCTGGGATACTTGCTGCTCCTTTAAGTGGGGAGGCAAAGAGCTAGAGAGCAATTACTGTGCTTACTTACATCTGCTTTTCCAGTTGAATAGTTGGATCTATTCTCTCTCCCAGGATCCCACAAAATTCTGGGCTGCCATGTTTGATGGGTTTAAAGCCTCCTCCAAGTGCTCTTAAGTGCCTGCGCTCTTCGTTTGAGAGACAGGGAGATGCTTGCCGTTTCTCACTTCCATTAAATTGGGCTGCAAGATACAAAATAATTACCTCTCCAGGCAAGGTTAACAAGGATTAAAATAGTTGTAGCACTTCGAGAGGTTTCACACTTCTCAGGGAGAATAAACAGGCACCCAGTAGCATTAAGATGTAGTGGTTTATCTACAAAGTTATATGTGTCATGTAAAGGTGTTTCTAACTATGCAAAATACAGTCCTAAAACTCTCTTGCTTCTCTAGTAACAAAACTCACAGGCTTCTAAATTTTTTACAGTAACTAGTGCTTATCTTAACATTTGTTACTTTCTTCCACAAGAGATGATACTGTTAAACAAGTACCAGTAACAAAGCTAGGCTTTCAGTCACCTGCAATAATTACAATAACAAACAAGTGAGAACATCAAGAATCCAGCTTGCCCCAGTTTATGTGGAGTCATCCTAACAGGGATCTGGGTGCAAATCCAGACAGCTAACACCGTCTACCCACACCAGAAATACTGTCAAGCAGCAATGAATTAAAATTGTATCCACTTATACAATTCTGGTACAAAGCTTTTGTCTTGAAACACTAGGGTACAAAGTGATGAAAAGGGAAAATGGCATTTGTTAGTTTCTCTCGCAAACTGTATTATTCTAAGAAAAGCAATATGACTTATTTTGCAAAGCTGTAATTTCTTAAACCACTACATCTGTAGCAAAGCACATACTAATGATGTCAGCATCCTCATTCTGCACTTAGTACACTTACCCTTGCAGATTCTACATATCTATAATTTCAAAAAATTAAAGGACAGAATACTGATAGAAACACTGAAAGCTATCCACAGCACCTTCCTGACTCTCACTGCCTTCTGTGGTTTGCTTCTTCATCAAAAACTAACGCTCACAGCTGCAGATGGATTATTGTTTTAAGGTCATCTACTGGAGATCAGGCAGAAAAAAACTTCACTGTATCAGGAGGAAAAGATCACAATGCAAACAAACACACAAAGTGCAATCAGCTCCTCTATGAGTTTCAACAGTAATGTCAGAGAAAACATTACAAGGACAATTAAAGAGACTCCTTACAACAGCTTGTTGTAGATCTCATGCCTTCAGAACTAAACTTAGCATAACACACAGCCAGTTAGGCATGTGGCTGGTAGTACTTAATGTTTTAAACCAACTCCATACAACAGGAAGACAGCTGTAATGTTCAAAAAGATAATGCATACAGAATAGAGATGTGTTGGACGTGGAAAATGTTTTGGACCATTTTTTTTTTGTTGTTGTTGTTATTTTTATATGCTTTCCTCATCAGGCTTAGGACACTTTTTCCCCTCTTACTCAGAGAAAGTAGGCACAAATTATTGCAAAAATTGGGCAAAAGTATTCAATAATATTCTGAAGTATGCATGGCAGAAACATGCTGATTATTTCTTAAAATGGAAAGTCAGATTTAACCTCATTACTGGATAATGAAAGATGATTAGCACAACAAGGAGAAACATTGCATGTGTGTACTTGCCAGTGACATAAATGAACAGAACTATTATTTCGTCTGTAAGAAAAACATGTGGATGCAATTTGGGAACTCTATGAAAACTGGTGAACTTAACGTCAGCTTCTGATCAAGCAACGTCCTTCAGACACCAAAAAATTCAGTTCACAAAACAAACATGAAACTCAATTCTGACAGCAAACAACAATATCTTTACAACATGATAGTTAGAAGTACAATCTGTTCCCCTAAAATTGCACAAAGTTAAATTTCAGACACTTTTGAATGTTTACTGTGTCTGAAAAGCTCGGACATGTCTCTGGACTCCTGCCCTCTTTTTTTTTTTTTTTCTTTGTGTGAATTAAATTGGCAGGAACAAGCAGTCTGAAAGGGACATCCAGGCAGATTAAACTGACAAGTGTGATACTCAGTCAGGCACCAACCCAGGCAATGTTGTTATCAGGATTGAGTTTCGACTGCTATAAATCCCCTCTAAACCAAAGCTGTAGTATACACAGTGGAGGTTCAGAAGCTCAATTCCCTGCAGCTGGGAATGTAAGGTTATTTATTGCTATGGTACTTCTGTTTACATAGCCTTTACAGTTATGGAACTTACTGCATACCTGACCCTTCCTCACTCTCCATGTGGCCTCTCTTCCTCTGCCCTGTGGCTGGTGCCATACCCCTCTGGTGGTGGTATGCCAGAACTCCCTTGCTTCAAGTCCCCCAGGGTCCTAGCCACCAGCTTTCTGTGCAACAGCTGTTGCAGCCAGCAGAGATGACCAAATTTGGCATCTACAGATCCTCCTTCAAGGATTCCACGATCAGTGCTGAAAACTACTGCGAGGTGGCCCTCTTCATAAGAGGGGCCCTCTTCATAACAGAGAGCCACTTATTTTGTGAGGCAATACTAAGATGGGCCCTACAGCCTTCACATGCATTTCCTTTACCCAAAGGTTTGCTATCCCCACATGACAGCATGGAAAGGCCTGATTTCTCACACACAGTAAATCAGAAAAGCACTTAACATCTCAGCAAAGAGTCAATACTTCTGCACTGCAAAACTTCCACTGTTTCAAACTTAGCAGTTGGACCTCTTCTTTCTGTATTTTAAACATTTATATAATTCCTAGATAAGACAGCAGGTTGAATCTATGCTTGCAGCCAATCTTTACAGAGTCCTTCATAAGAAATAACCTAAAACATACTAAATTATAATGAATGACAGATGCAATCAAAGACATCTAATTAATCTCAAAAACGTTTACTCTCTTAGAATTTTAAAAGAGAACACTGCATGCTGAACCCATAAGGAATTCAACCATATCATAATACTTTTTAATTAAACTTCCTTTTAGTCTGTTACTTTTGTAAAGCAATATTTCAATTTAGTGTGCTTTCATAAAAGTTAACTACATAATGCTTAGAAGAATATTTTCACATAGGCAAATCATAAAACCTCATCTTGGAGAGATTGTGCCTTACTAATTTACAGTTACATGTAGACAAACTGAAGACTACAGACGAAGAAAAAAAATCAACAAAACTAAGATTTTTTTTTTTAAATCAACAGTTAAAAAAACTATTTCAGAATTTACCTGATAAAGACCAAAAAAGTAGGCATGAAGATGATTACAGAGCTCAAAGACAACAAACACCAAATGAATTGTGCACAAAAAGGTATGCAGTAGAAACTAATAAATTTGTTCTCTGGATTCAATGAATTAAAAATCAGCTGTTTCATATAATATGCACAATACATGAAGAATAAGGTCTAAGATTTGCATATGCACACATATGACTCTTAATACACTAGTTTTAATAGTAATAATACTAATAATCCCATTTCTGCAGCTGCTGCATAACTAATTGAGAAATCTGCAAAGTGTGATCTCACTGGACAGATGTGTATTGGTCACACAGCTTGTATCTCAATGTTGCTGAACAATAAAGATTCTGGTTTAGGTATTTTGCACACTTTGAAAGAAAAATTACTTCTGGGGAGCACAGAATCACCATGTGTGGGAAGCTCACAATAACTCTGATATTACTCTTAGCCTTTGGAAAATTATCAAAACTAGTACATAAGGAAAAACAACTCACAGAATCCCTGTGCCATGCTAAACCACAGAAACAAGCTGCAGAGAGATAAATAGCCCTAAAGATGTCCACCTTTGAAGACTTAAGTGCTCACCTGCTCAGCACTTTTTCCTCCCTGCTCTTTCATGCAGTCCGAGGGCTTTACTTGCCCTCTCACCTTCAAACAAAAGTAGCTCTAACCCCAAAAGTAGCTCTGACCCCAAACTGTCCAAGAATACAAGCAAGAATGGCTGAACACGCTTCCAGCCAAGTAAACACTGGACAGGCTAGCAAAAATAACTGGAAGCCTTTCAGCTAACACAGCAAGAATTAACTGTTCAGCTTTTTTGCAGGAGCTCTCCAACAGCAATCTCTAGTCACTGTAGCCCAGACATTCCTGTGGCATCTGCCCTAGCCCAGAGGGCTAGAAGGATAAGGATAAATGAGGAAGCTCACTGTCCTTCCTTGTGGGCAGAAATCCACACACAGCCAATAGGACAGGGTCTTGGGTGATAGGGAGCAAGTGTTTGCAGGTGGGAGAAGAGAAATCCCAAGGAGATGTAAGAAGGTAACACAGTGGGACCAGGAAGATGAATGAGACAGTCGAGACATAGATGCAGTTCTGTGGGACAAAAGAAAGGGGAAAAGAAGACCACAAACAAAAGGAAGAAAGATGAGCAAGAACCAGACATCATGACAGAGGGAAAATGGTGGAAACCCTCCAGAATTTGGAATGGAGAATACAGAAATTCCATGGAAAACAATGCAGAGAGCCGCCTAAGACCCACTGCAAATTGACTGCTTGTGGCTCTGCACAGCCCCTATGTGTCCTGTGGGTAGCTTGTGGATCCTTCCAGGTAGCAGACACCCTACCTCTACAACAGTTACTGTGGATCATGCTGCTGTGCAGTAAGGCTCACTTGTCAGGAGATGGAGGCTGCACATATGCTCTAGGCAAAGGCAGCATTGCTGCCATCACAGGCACACATGAAAAGGCACAGAAATATCTACTGAACTGGGACAGACACCGATGCCATAGCATAAACTCAAAGCAGAAGGCTTTACACACATATGCCAGACTGATATTCAGCATGTGCAAAACAGCCATTGCAGCACTGGAAACCTAGTGATACACATCTCTGTTGATTAGCCTGTCTTGACACACAATATATATCCCAAATTATAGCCAGGATCTCACAGCCAGGCAATCTCCCAGCACAAGTCTTGCAATCATTTTAATTGGTCCAGCAAAGGGGATGAGCCAGCTCAGTCAAGGCTGAACCAAAGCTTGCTTCCACTAGGCAGAGCTCAGCAGCAAAACTGTATATCCTACTAGAAGCCACACACGCAGGTTAGACTTTTATGTTGGAGTTCATGCTATTTAGAGAAAGAGACTACTTTACCTGCACAGCATCCAGCAGAACTGGATGCTGGTTTAGATCCCGGCTTGAAAGAACTGTCAGCATATACTTAATGAGAAAGTGACTGAGCCTGGAACTCCGCAAGATTATTAACAGTTGACATGCCAGAGGAAGCCATGCTGCTAGGAAGTACAAATCAGTCTTCTCTAACTTTCTCTTCTGCTCAATAGGAGCCCAACAAGAGGAAAGGTGATGCTGAGCAAGAGGTTTCTTTTTCAGCAGCTGCTTCAGGTTCATCCATGCGTCTCTTGCTCCCATTCACATTTCACAGGATGGATACTGCAGATATCACCTTGTCTTGGAAACAAATGCAAATCAACCACAACTTAAAGTTGTAAGAACAAATGAAGCAGAGGCAGAATCACTCTCACAAGAGATTGCCACTGCTTTGCTCTACACTGCTAGAAGAGAAACACGTTTCTGCCACCCACATCAACCTACTTATTAGAGGATCAGGTCAGAAACACTCAAGAAGAGTATTGTCACAACAGACTCTGTTTATAGAACAGTAGTCCTGTATAGCTGTGGAGACGCACTTCTCATTTCTGTAGTGTGGCAATATCATGGCACATGGAATTGCAAAATCATAGAATAATTCAGGTGGAAAGGGACCGTGCGTGGTGTCTAGTCCAACCTGCTCAAGGCAGGCTCTGCTATATGATCAGATCAGGATGTTCAAAACTTGATATCCAGTCATCCCTTCATACAGGATGAAAAGTATGAAGATGGAGACTGCAAGAGCTCCTGGGACAATTGGTTCCAATGCTCGACTGTTCTTGCAGAGAAAAAAAAATTCCCCATATTGAGTCAGAACCTCTCGTGATTCAACTTACATCTCATCTTCCCATCATACACCTGTTCATTTGTGAAGAACCTGGCTTCATCTTCTTGAAGACCTCATAGGTATTGGAAAGTTGCTATTACATGGTCCCAAAACTTTCTCTTCTCCAGGCTAAGCAAGCCCAGTTCTCTCAGCATCTCCTCACAAGTCATGGGCTGCAGCCATTTTGGTGGCTCTCTGCTGACATCAACATTTACCAACATCCTTCTTGTATCAGAATACTGGCCACAGCATTATGCATGTTGTCCAAGAAATGTAAAGAGGAACAGTCACCTTGCTTGATCGATTGGCTATGCTCCTGTTCACACAGGCCGGGATGCTGCTAGCCTTCATCACTGAGGAGGAGCACCGCTACCCAAATTTAGTCCACTTTCCCCCAGGACTCCTTAAGCCCCTGGAAGCTGTAACCCAGCAAGTCAGCCAGTCCTCAGTCCATATCATTGCAAGGGGTTAGTCTGCTCCAGATGCAGGTCTTTGAGTTTGTCCTGGCTGGATTTTGTAAGCTTGTTGTCAGCTCATTGCTCCAGCCTGTCCAGGTGCCTCTGAATGGCAGCTCTGCACACATACGCACTCCTCCTCATTTGGTATCATTCCAGACTTGATGAGATGCATTTCTCCTCCTACTGTTCTGGATTACTGACAAAGATGCTAAACAGGAAGAGTTCCAGAACAGATCCCCTGAGGAATCACACTTGTAACCAGACTCCAGGAAAAGTATGAATCACTTAGCACTATGCTTTGAAGTAAATGACCCTGACAGGTTTTCACTCATCTACTAGTCCATCCATCTAGGCTACAGCATTCCAAACCAGGTAACACAGCTGATGCCACAGCACAACATGCTGAAAGCTAAAGTTGATATAGATGACATCTACTGCTCTCCTACCACTAACAGATCTAGTAGTTTCAATGCAGAAAGCAAACAGGTTTGTCAAGCAGGATATACGCAGGTTAAATGCACACTGACTACTAATCATTGCTCTCAGGCTTCTTCCATGCTCCCTCCCAGAGCCACATCTCTTTTCTTCCCTCCTCATCCCCACAATCATCACCACACACACTTCTCCTTTCCAAGCTTTCTGCCCAGCTGACTCCTAAGAAGAAAAGGGAACAACCTGGCACCTTTGCTTTGCACTAGAACATGCCATTGAAGGGAATATCATAGAGCACGTATGACTCTATCACCCCACAAGAGCATCCTGGAACATGGTCAGACCAACTGGTACAGCTGGGCTTTGCTGGGCTCACAGAGGCTCTATGAAAGAAAAACCCCTGGCCTTTAGAATCACATCCTCACTGAATGAAGGCCCCCTGAGCCATTTCTGCAAAGCAACAGAAAGGAAAATAAAGAGCAGCGTAACCAATACCAAGCACAGACATTCACAAAGACAGAAAACAGTTTGTGGCAGATGTCCCTGACTGACAAGTTCTGAAATGGGAGAACTTCAGCAGTTCAAAAGGATTAATGCAAAACCAAGTTCTACATATCCATAGAAATGCTTGCAATTGTAATGAAAATACTCCAAACACCATGAAACTCATCACTGAGTAGAAGCATGTTGTTACATGCACATTACACAGCTAATTTTTGTCCTGCCCCTTTACAAATTGCCCTACAATTTAAGAATCTTGCAAAGCAACTCCCTCATTGTAGAGCCACTCAACAGTAAACACTATCTACATCATGTCCATTAAAATGAGAGTAGGGGCAAGGAGTGGGAGAAACAGAAGTTTTACTAACATGAATCAAGTGCTGAGATGGTTGACAACAGGTCAGATGAAGCACCAAACAAAAAGTGCAATGTTTCTGCATTTCTGCAATAGGTAAAGATTTGAGACTACCCACAGCTGCTTTTCAGAGATTTCTCCCCACACACACACACCAAAAGAGCAGAAATACTTGATTTCTTCCAAAGGTAAGTACATATGCTATGAGCGTGAGAGAGAATTTCCTGGTTGGGATCTGGGAATCCTACCTGCCAGAGCTGGGATGGTGACTTTGTTCCACTCCCATGGCTGATCATACTCATCTGAAGGCCTGTCATCATCCTGTGGCAATTTGCTTTCTCGTAAACAGTGACTCACCACACTTTCAGAATTGGATTCCACACCACTGCCTTCTGGTTCATAGGGTGTGTCATAGATCTGCATGTTTTTCTGATGGGACTTCATGCCTTCCTGCTTCTGAAACTCTGTTGGCAGGAAAGAAAATTGCGTCAGCATCACTACTAACCATGCCTTATCATTGGAGTCAATAATTTTAGCGCATTCAACTTCCATCCATTCCTGAATAGCCACATAATTATACAGGTGGTAAGTTTATACAAGACTTGCAAATGCTACCTCTACATTTGGTAACTGGCTGCAAACAAAAGTTCACTCCAGCTAACAACCACAGCACAAACAATCTCTTGCCTCCACCAACATTCCCCAGCTTGCAAAGAGACAGACTACAGGAAGCACACAATCTCTGTCAGCCTGTATAAAGCACGCTTACAAGCAACTGTACATAAATCCCCAAGAATGCTGAAATTCGTGCATGCAGTTAACTCTTCAAGAGCAGATCATTCCGAAGTGCGATTTGAAGATACCAAGATCACAAAAAATAAAACCCACAGTATAATTTTATATGCTGATAAAAAAAATTCTCTGCAGTTACCTCTACAGAGTATCAGCAGAAAATGAGCTAGGACTATAGTAAGAACACTAAACAAAAGCATTGGCAACTAGAGCTTAGCTCATATTGTATTAAGGAAGATGTATTTCTTTAAATTAACACTGACCTTATAAAAAAATAAATATGTTGAAGCTTCACTGAAAGGAATGGTGTATTGCCCTCCTGAATGTAGCAACCCAAAAACCGGGCTTTGTTAGAAGACCACAGCTAGCAAATCAAGGGGCAAGCTGTCATGCCTTCACCCTTGGCCCCAAGGAGGCTACAGCCACCAACAGGTGGGTCTTACTGTATCCAGTCTGCACGCTCCCTACAAGGACTATGCAAAGAGTGACCTAGTTCATTAAATTAGAAAGGAACTAGTGCAGAGCTACCAAGATAGCAGGGTCCTGGGGCCTATAATAAGGAGATGGTTTTGGTTAGTCTGATGAGGGGAAGGCCAAGGGGGATGTAATAGCAGCTCTCAGCTGCCTGAATGGCAGTCAGAGCCAAACCTTTCCGGAGCAGTATCAGAAGATGCAATAAGGAGAAACAGACACAAGATGTATCTTGAGAAATACAAGTGGGACATTGGGGAAGCCTTCTTCCCCTGGTGTGTAGTGCAGCCCTAGGATAGGTCACCAGGTAGGTTATGGGAGGTGTCTCCATTCTTTGGAATTTGCAGAGTCTTGGCTAGGTATAGTGACGGTCACTTCATCTACTGATAACAAACTGGACGGAGTGGGTGATAGACCAGATGGCTGTGCTGTCATTCAGGGGGATTTGGAAAGGCTGGAAAATTAGAATCATAGAATCACTTAGGTTGGAAAAGATCCTTAAGATCATTGAGTCCAACCGCTAACCTAGCACTGCCACATCCATCACTAAAAAGCACCACATCTACACATCTTTTAAATACCTCCAGGAATGGTGACTCAACAACTTCCCTAGGCAGCCTGTTCCACTGCCTGGTAACCCTTTCAGCAAAGAAATTTTTCCTGATATCCAATCTAAATCTCCCCTGGAGCAATGTGAGGCCATTTCCTCTTGTCCTATTACTTGTTACTTGGGAAACGAGACTGACACTCGCCTCATTACACCCTCCTTTCAGGTAGTTGCAGAGTGGTAACATCTCCCCCTAGCTTCCTTTTCTCTAGACTAAACAATCCCAGTTCCCTCAGCTGCTCCTCATAAGACTTGTACTCTAGACCCTTCACCAGCTTTGTTGCTCTTCTTTGGACACGCTCCAGCACCTCAATGTCTTTCTTGTAGTGAGGGGCCCAAAACTAAACACAGTATTCAAGGTGCAGCCTCACCAGTGCCGAGTACAGCTGGACAATAACTTCCCCAGTCCTGCTGACCATGCTATTTCTGATACAAGCCAGGATGCTGTTGGCCTTCTTGGCCACCTGGGCACACTGCTGGCTTATAGTCAGCCAGCTGTTGCCCAATACCCCCCCCCAGGTCCTTTCCTGTCAGGCAGCTTTCCAGCCACTCTTCCCCAAGACTGTAGTGCTGCATGGGGTTGTTGTGACCCAAGTGCAGGACCCGGCACTTAGCCTTGTTGAATCTCATACAATTGGCCTCAGCCCATCAATCCAGCCTGTCCAGGATCCTCTGTAGAGCCTTCCTACCCTCAAACAGATCAACACTGCTGTCCAACTTGGTGTCATCTGCTAACTTACTGAGGGTGAGCTTGATCGCCTCATCCAGGTCATTGATAAAGATTTTAAAGAGAACTGGCCCAGTACTGAGCCCTGGGGAACACCACTTGTGACCAGCCACCAAGTGGATTTGACTCCATTCCCCACCACTGTTTGGGCCTAGCCATCCAGTCAGTTTTTTACCCAGCAAAGAGTATGCCTGTCCCAGCCATGAACAGCCTACTGCAGGCTAAGTGGCTGGAAAGCAGCTCAGCAGAGAAGGACTTTGGTGTCCGGTATGACAGCAAGTTGAACATGAGCCAGCAATGCACCCTCACGGGAAAGAGGGCCAATACTAACATGGGCTTCACTAAGACGAATGTTGAAAGCAGGTCAAGGGAGGTGACTCCTCCCCTTTACTCAGCACTGGTGAGGCCCCACCTGGACTACTGGGTCCAGTTCTCACCTCCCCAGTGCAAGAAAAACATAGACATAGTGGAGCAAGTCCAATAAAGGTCCACAAAGCTGATAATGGGACTGGAGCATTTTCATATGAGGAGAGGCTGAGAGCTGGGACTGGTCAGCCTAGAGAAGGTAAGTTTTAGTGGGGATCTCATCAATGCATAGAAATACTTGATGGAAGAGAGTGGAGCTGGACTTTTCTTGGCAGTGCCCAGTGACAGGGCAAGAGGCAACAAGCACAAATCGAAATACATGGAATTCCATCTCAGCACAAGAAAACACCTTTTACTGTGATAATGGTCAAACATTGAAAGAGGTTGCCCAGAGAGGCTGTGGAGTCTCCACCTGTGGAGATATTCAAGACCTGACTGGACATAGTTGTAGTTCTATCTGACCCTGCTTGAACAGGATTTTCTATTAGATGATATCAAGAGGTCCCTTCCAACCCCAGCCGTTCTGTGATTACCCTGACCACTGCAAGGACAAAATCAGAATTTCACTAATTGTAGCAAATTGGAAAGTTACTCAAAAAAAAAAGACTCAGGGAGAAGGGAGAGAACCTTTTAACCTACAAATGAAGTAAAGATTTAAAGCAGTTCTCTCCATTACTATAACAAATGCCATTCATCAATTTGTCTATCAGCATGAACATTAAAACCAAGTAATTGCTCCAAACCATTTCAAAAGTACTGTGAAATGTCTAATATTAATCTACTTTATTTGCCTACAATAAGCGACCTTATTGCTTGGAAAAATATATTAAGTTTATACATTACAAATACAGTAAACACCAAACCCAACGATGTAAATACAAGCAAGATACATCATAATAATTCCTAGTTATGAATGATAACCGCATTACCACCTTTCAATACAAGTAAAACCTAGAAATGTGTATCTTAAAGGGCAGCTTATTTGAAAAAAGTGCTTTAAATCTTTTCAACTAAAACACAGTCTTTGTCTGACAGCTATCTTTTGAAAAGAATTTTGCTCAAGGAAAAATGATGCATTAAGAAAAACCCATATTAGAAAGAACACACAACTGATACTCTCTTGAATTGTCCTGGATCAAAAAGATAAAACATTTTATTTCTTCTGAAGTCAGAAGTGTGGTGCGTATCTGTCTGTCTTTCAGTCCTGTGAAGCCTGCCACTGTTACACCAGGAAGTGTGCATTTCTGGGGAACAGAAGCCATCATCTTACCAAATCAGACTTCACAAAAAACCCCAAAACCAAACCAAACCAAAAAAACAAAAACCACCACAAACGACTCCAAACCAAACTGTTAACTTTAAGTGTCAAACACATCTGCAACACTGGCTTCTGGTGAGTATATTTCAATACAGGAGCCCATGATCAACATTTCTCTTTTACCCACAGGACCAAAGCACTAGACTGCACTGAAAAGATTACCTGTAAATAGAAGGTGGTACGCTACTGATTCACGGTTCGTGTTCAGGGACCACAATTACAAAAATTACAAATATTTGATCCTAAAGCAGAAAAGTTTCTCTAGGAAAAATTAAAACCCGAGGAGAGTGAAGAACTGGAAGGAGAATATATATACATCCATATATAAAAATATATGCGTGTATACACATACATATATACACATACTCACATACAGTCTCTTTTATAAAGTTTCCTACAAATTTGCTTGAAAGTCCATCTTTTACTTAATACATTGGAAAAGTATTTGTAAAGAAAAGTAATTTTAATAAAAGTTTAATCAGAAACAGTTCCTTTCAATAACAGAAAACAAAGCTGAATCTGCACCACAAACAGTACTAGCATTATACACAATGATAGCTCAGTGCAAACTTGGTATTTAAGAATTATGTAGTTGAAGACAACAGAACGTTTGTGATGAAGCATTTCTCATGGTTTTCATGCAATCTCTAACAAGAACAGCTCTAAGTGCTAAAATAGTTACTGGAATGTCCAGGGAGTCCAAAACTGTGTTAATTTGACTTTTTTTTTTTCCCCCACTTCTATTAATTTTATCCTTTGAATTCTTACTGCTGATAAAGAAAAATACATTTTTATAGAATTATGCACATTAAGTTAATTAGCTACTAGAAGAAGAAACACAACTTAAGTTTTGAAAGAACTTATTTTTCTAGCAGGCTGGAAGATCCCCACAAGTTATTCTTATTCTCACAGATCAGCAGTTATAACAGAATCAGGCTTCAGGATTTTGGACTCCTGTGTAAATCCAAGAATCTGACCAGCAAGCTACAGAAACCGAGACACCTGGGAACACAAGATTATGAGATACAAGACTGAACTTGACATTCTTCTTGTCATTTGAACAATTCTGACAGTCACTCATGGTAACCTTTCCAGCAGCCACACTAAACCTCTTAATAGTCTTAAATAATTCAACAGCAATACTCATAGATGCACTGTATTCCTGAGGTGAGTTCATAGAGAATTAGAGGATATATCTATGGGGGTGGTGAGGGCCTGGAACAGATTGCCCAGGAAAGCTGTGGCGGCCCCATCCCTGGAAGTGTTCAAGGCCAGGTTGTATGAGGCTTTGAGCAACCAGGTCTAGTGGGAGGTGTCCTTGCCCATGGCACAAGCACTGGAACTAGATGATCTTTAAGGTCCCTTCCAACTTAAACCATTCTATGATTCTATGACATGTTAATTTATAAACAAATCAACTGCAGCACAATAAAGCTGTTTTGACTCACCAGTATGTCATACTCCAGAGTGACACACGCATATCAGGCGCAGCTGTGATAAACCAGACCTACCTCCACTTCAGCTATAGGTTTCAGGACCAGTTCAGGATTTAAAGTGATAGTCCTACCACCTCAGCTGCTTTCTCTACCACCAAAGCCCTATCCTAGTGAGCCAAATCTGACTATGAATGTAATATGTTGGAAACAGTATAGCCATGCAAGGCCAGCTTTTGAAAAGGTAGCACTGAAATTGACTTTTAAGCAAAGTACAAGGGCTATCAAGAGTCTTTGTACCTGACAAGCCTAAGAGCAGAACGCAGGACAGAGGACAGAATTCTAATGCTGCGATTTTACACAGCACACTTAGTTGCAGCTACCTCCATTCAACAGTACAGAGCTCAATGTAGAGTTTAAGCTGGTTATACTGGTGGATAAAGCTTCACCCGATTTCCTAAAGTATGGGACAAAATACTTGGCAATGTTCCTAACCCCAACCAATAGCTGTTGACAGAAGCCCTTGAATGAAAGTACAATAATTTTTCAAGGTCATTTATGTACGCACTTAACTTTTTCAGATAACAGCTATTTGAAGGAAGCCCAGCAGATTGTTCACTTCTTTATTTAACATACATTAACATGTAAATACTGTGCTGGAATAGGATTGTACAAAGTACAGCTGTCAGCTTTAAGAATTTCTGCCCCCTATCTCTGGATTCAGACTACATGTCTCCTCCAGATGGTTGCTTCACTTATACCCTCTTCCCAGAAGTCAGCATTTGAACAGCTTCAGTCCTAGTGACCTGGATTTAGTTTCTTTCTAACCGCATCAAAAATGCAACCTGCTGTCAACTACAGACCACACAAAACTACAGCCAACCTGGAGTGAATACCCCTGTGATGCTCTTCTCACTCAGTACATTTGCACCACTCAAATCTACTGCATAATTCCAGCTCTAAGGATCTTAGCATTGAAGCAACTGGAAATCACAGAGTTTTCAAGGTACACAGACAAACTAAACATTTATAACGGATCTGGATGTTTAATTAAAACAAGCAAGCAAACAAGAATTCCTTCCTACAAGTCCACTATTTGCATCTTGTTATCCTGTATAAACAAAATGCACCACAGGGAGAAGGAGTGTTTCAGCAGTTAGAAAACAGGCTAACCTGCGTTAAACTAGGATAGTCAGAGCAGAGTTAGGAGCAGTACAACTTTTGAAATGTCGATTCAAAAATTTTATATTCAAGAACCTGAAAGGGGCAGTCTGCAAAGCATTTGGAGGACTTGCTGTAGCACACTGGCTTTCTATAGATAAGCCTGGGATAACTAAAAAAGCACCACACCAAAAAAAAAAAAAAAAAAAAAGGGTACCTGAGAACATAACTCAAGAACAAGGCCTGTTTGTCGACAACAGCCACTTGTACTCCTTGTCCCTAAAACCCTGAAGTTACCAGTAGGAGTAGAAAGAAACTTGGGAAGGCTCAGGCTCACATTGAGAGGTGTTGGTGAATACCTGATGCATCTTCCTAGACATTATCCTGACAGCCTGGTTGTCTCTAGCATGTGAAGGCCACATCACAGCCAGGTCTGAACACAAAAAGCCAAGTCTCATCTGGAGTTCTTCTTGCTCTCTATCAGGGAACAGGCCTCGCTGAACTGGCCCAAACCTGTGCTCTCCACATGCTCTGCTCTTGAGGCTTCCAATGGAAAGCCACTGAACTGGCATGTAACTGCATTTAAAGGGTAGTGAGCTGCTTGCACCAGGTGTATGGGTAGGCTACACATCAACAAGAAACTTGTCAGTTTGCCAGAGACATAAGACAAATCTAATGCAAAGATCACGCTGACACAAGAACATTTATTTCCATTGAACCCATTTCCTCTCCCTCTCCATAAACAGGTCAGAAATACTTAGCCAGCTGCTTACTTATCCCAAGCCTCGCCATTAATGTTTCTTTTCACGCTCATCTCAGCAAGATAATCTGGAAACATTTTAGATCTCATGCTGCAGAATTCTCATTGTATTAGTGCAAAGTCTATTCACCACAGAAGCTAAGTTTTACCTCTGCTCAAACTTCACCTCAGGCCACCGGAACTCAAACTTTCTGCTCTGCTTCCAGGTCCAACTAGATGACTCCAGCTGCTGGGACACAAGAGAACACCAATAACAGAGGGGGCTGTTTTGCTTTGAGACTGCAGCAACTGCCTCCCAATGCTCATGATTCCAGATTTTCCTGCAGGAGAAGCTGGATATGAGAAGATCTTCCCTTGTTTTTCCATCTGAACAGAAGCCAAGTAACTCAGAAGTGAGCCACTTTCCAGGAATGAACAACAGACATTTGTTCCCCTACCTTAGTGTGAGAGCTTGGTACAACCTCTTGATGTGAAAAGCAATGTTTTGAAACAGCCTGCATCATGACAGAAAACCTACTGAAGTCCAAGTATGACTCATTACCCCAGGAAGAAGCATTCAAAGCAACTTTACATTCCAACAATCCTGATAAAGAAAGATTATTAGGCCAGGCAGAGCAAAGGCAGGAGGTGAGAAGTCTCTTTATGATAAGTATCAATAAACCAGACACAAAAAACATTAATATCTTCCACAGAAGGGATGTACTGAAATAGAACAAACAAGCAAGCATACCCTTCCCAAGACAACAGGAACTACACGTTTTTCAGCAGATATGAGGAGAGGTGGGGAAGAGGAGGGGTGGGGTGGGTGTTGGTGGAGACAAGGGAGGCTGATTAAAAAACAGAACACATGGGAAGAATACCTAAATCCTAGTGGATTAGAAGAACAGTGGTACTGCTTCCAAAGGACATGAAAACTGTCCTTGGAGAGACGTATTTCTTTTATGGCAGAGGCAAAGAAGTAAATAATTAAATTTCTTTGGTTCCCTGAGGAGAGAAGTTTATTCTACAAAGCCTTCCCCCTCAACACCTATTTTTCTGTTAAATAAGCAGTGATTAAACATTGTAACTGCCATCTTGAAATTCATAATTTCTGCAGACTTTACCTTTTCAGAGGTGCTTTGATGCTGCTTAGCTACTTACTCCTCACACTCCTCCACACACATAGAAGAGGAGTAAGGAAGCCCTTTTTATTTAGGGGAGGGGAAAAAGAATCCAAAAAACCTCCACAAGATTCTGTACATTTACTGCTGCTTGGCCAATAGCCAACTCCAGATGTTGCTACAGACAGTTACATCATGGTACTATATCCACAGTTTGCTTGTACGTTTTTGTGACCTTTCTGATCAGGAGCACTGACCTTTGGGATTCAAGCATCACTATTCCATGGGCTAAATGGAGCAATTCAAGCGGCAACAATGCAAAACAGAGACTTCAGCTCAATCAAAATCTGTGATTCTAATTCCATATTCCAAAGCTTCTAAGCTGTGTAAAAGAGGATTAATTCCTTGTGCTAAGTGGGAGTGGACGCCCTCTTGGAAACAGAGTGCGGTGCAGGTATTTTCATGTATACCTGTTAGCACAATAGTTCTCACCAGCCCATGACACAAACTACAGTGTCCCAAAAAATTGTTCTAAGGTTAGCAGAAGCAGAATCAATTCTCCTTGAAAGACATTCTAACACCAAAGTGGTGGCTATTTAAACAAGTTAACACTCTCCAGTGTCAGGGCAGAGAAGCCTGCAGCAAATATGCCTACTATTTCCTGGAGTTAGATCAGTCTTGCTACTCATTGCTGCTACTGATGCTCACAATGACCTTACCAGCTCTCTTCAGGCACACAACCGTACTCCTTCACAGGAATCACCTTGAGAGGGTAAAGGAGTAGAAAAAGAACTCATTCATAATGTAAATGCCATTCAACACTTACACAGAAGGAAGAAGTTTTCTTGAATCTTGTCTGCCTTGAAGAGTCTCTGCTGACTGTTAGCCTACACAAAAGCATTGACTGAAATAAGCACTGCTCAAAAAGAGTTTTAGTGAGTATAACTATTTATCTGTATTTATACATTCAAGATGAAATTGGGAGGGATATCTAGATGTAAGCAAAAGTGAGTTTATTAAACCACAGACAAAATATGCAACTATTTCCCTCATAGCTGGAGGTTTAAGTTCAATGAGAATTACCCAGAGGAGTTATCTTCTCTGCATGTAACTAACTTTGAACATGGCCTTACCTAGGACGGAGGACAGGGCAAAGAAGAAGGAGAAGTGGATAGGGGCCTTCCTCCAGACTTAATTGCCCTGTGATACATAGTGGGGAAGAAGTTGCCTACAGGAATATCATATATGGCAAACTGAGACAGTAGACTCATGTAACCAGAAAAGCTGCCATATTTAAGAAAGCCAGATGGGATGTCCTCTCAGCCAGGTAAGATATTCTCTTACTGCTTTTAGCCACCTGCTAGCATTCCTCATAGAGAATACAAGGCAGGGAGAAGAACTGTTGCTTAGATTCTATTCTATGATTCTAATACAAGGCAGGGAGAAGGACTGTTGCTTAAAAACTTCTAGAATAGATTTGTTCCATAGACATCGTGACTACCTGGTGAAAAGCAACACAGAAATGTGAGTTGCACATTGTTCCTAAAGAAACATCTGGCCTGTGAATGATTGTGTCACTACGATTAAAAAACAAACAAAACTGAGAGCTCAAATATAGCCTGAAGCTTCCCTGATGACTATCACAGAATCACGGAATTTTTAGAGTTGAAAGGGACCTCTAGAGATCATCTAGTCCAACTCCCCTGCTGATGCAGGAATGCCTAGAGCACATTACTCAGGACTGCATCCAGGCAGGTCTTGAAAATCTCCAGAGAAGGGGACTCCACAACCTCCCTGGGCAGCCTGTTCCAGCGTTCTGTCACCCTCACCATAAAGAAGTTTTTTCTTATGTTTGAATGGAACTTCCTATGTTCCAACTTGTGCCCGTTGCCCCTCGTCCTCTCACTGGGAACCACTGAAAAGAGTCTGGCTCCATCCTCCTTCAACCCACCCTTCAGATACTCATAAGCAAGAATAAGGTCTCCCCTCAGCCTTCTCTTCTCCAGGCTAAAGAGTCCCGGCTCTCTCAGCCTTTCCTCATAAGGCAGGTGCTCCAATCCCCCAGCCATCTTTGTTGCCCTACGCTGGACTCTCTCCAGGAGTTCCCTGTCCTGCTTGAGCTGGGGAGCCTAGAACTGGACACGGTATTCCAGTTGTGGCCTCACCAGTGCCGAGTAGAGGGGGAGAATGACCTCCCTCAACCTACAGGCCACACTCTTCCCTATGCAGCCCAGGATTCCATTGGCCTTCCTGGTGACAAGGGCACATTGCTGGCTCAAAGGCACATTGCTGCCTCAGAACTAATGCCTATTATTTTATCTTTGTTAGTAATTTTTCAGAAAAACACTATGAAACCAAAGGGAGGCAAAAGCTTGGGAAGTGATATCTGATACATCTACAAGAGATCTTTCACTCTGACCAGGATTCCAGCGAAAGCAGGCACGATCAGTACTGTGATTCCTCATTTGGCAGGGCTTAAAAGCCACACAGCATCTGCATACTAAACCATCCGTTTTTTTCCCCGATCACTGCAAGGAATAGCCACAGTGATTATTTGCCATAGTGATTATTTGCAATTTCGCTCTCTTTACTTGCTTTCCTAAGGAAAGTATTGTCCTAGTTGCAATCTTTCTGTTCTGTCACTCAAGCTGAGCTACTGGCACAATCTAGGAATCCATTAAGTACCTAAGCACCTAATGAAGATGAATCATCATCTGTTGGACGTAAAAGCCTTCAGATATGACTCCAAATGTTAGGATGGGAGATTCAGTAAACTCAAAGTCCACCACGGTTCTGCATGTGCATACAGCAAGGATCATTAATGCAGACATGAAAGATGGTCTACATTTGCTGTTCAGCTCTGGAGATAAAATGGTTTAATTTAGAATTCTTCTCCACATGAGTGGACCAAGAAAGCTGCTCAGTTGTCATAACATCCACCCATAGATTTTTGCTTTTCACAATTCAAGGCCTTGCATGAAGTGAAAGACAGCTGACTTGCTAGCACAGAAGAAGTGACAGGGCTATGATCATTGAAATTACTGGGAAAATGTTTCAGCTCATCCCCTTTGGCCTATGATCCCTTTACTCATTGAGTCAGCTCAGCAAGCGATTGATGGAAGGAGCAACTAGTACCTAGCATTTGTAAGACTTCAAATAGTTTACGCTGAGCTGTCCAGCTGCTAATACTCAGTACCTTGCACTTGTTTGCAGATTTGTCTGTAGTTACTATACTATGGGGGCAAACCCTGACTAGATGCTGATTCTTAGTTGAAAGTCCACTTACAGAGTAATCTGTCAGTAATGCAGTGTTGTTTTTTCCCCTTGAACAACACTTTTATCTAACAGTACAGAAGGTGATGTGGTGTTTGAATGTATGCAGCCATTGATAAAATGCTCTAAAGTATACAGTCTATCATGTCATCACTTAAGAGCATCTATGTCTACACAGATATCTAATAATAGCAAATAAATCTGGTTAGCATTCAGCAGAGCATCATTAACAACAGACTCTACTGTTAAGGAAAGCAAACCACAGTCATGCAAACACCATGAATAAGTTCTCTTCTTCCCTTCTTGCAACAGAAGCATCACAAATCATCAAGAGTAACATCTGGTATTTTCCACTTAGGTCAAGTCAGAAAATGTGATGTTATAAAAATTCATTCCATTCATGATCTTGATACACATAACTGAGTCAACACTTTCTGGTAATTTTTCCAGTTACACTCTTATTTTCCAATATACATATCTAAACCACTAATCAATGTGCATGCAAACATTTTCAATGCACAAAACACTACCCAAAGACACAATTGTGGAGAGCTGGATTTTTTGCTGGGTGTTTTATTCTTTGTTTGGCTTTAAAGAAAGATACAAAAAGATCCTTAAAAAAAGTGATTAGGAGAGGCTGTCTGTTCATATGCTTTACATTCTACCATGATGCCGATGGTGCATCTCACAACTAAAGGAAAGGGCAATAATAAGTGCTACTTAGCTTAATATAGAAAAGCAATGGTATATCTGAAAGACACCACATTTTTTCCCTTTGTCTCCCTCTTCCCTTTCTATTTCAATTGAGAGAGCAGCACAGACACCTTCTATCCCACCTCAGCCTGCATTACAGCCAAAACAGCTGCTGCAGGACTTGCTTAGGAAAAGCTCGAGGGCTCAGCTATGTCATCACACTTTTCTGCCTTGCAGCCCACCCCAGATAAGTGCAACTGTTTGACAGACCACATGAGAGCTACAACAGCACAAGAGCCACAAAACCCACTGCTTCCTCACGTAGCTTTTCAAATTTCCCACTCTACAGAAAATGAATGCAGAACTCAAAGCAAGCCCAGAGTTCCTCCAGGCAAGCCTCATTTCCCTCCAGTTTGCCTGGTTTGCTCTTAATTGATAGTTTAACCTACAACAGCATCAGTTTTGCATGCCTACATCCTCCTTCACAAAAGCAAACTGTACGTGAACTCTGCCATTCCAAGCCACTAACACATGAAACTGAACAAGGCAAAACCAAGAGCAAGCTCAGATGAAGATTGAATATTTCCATCTTCTTTTTGCACACGTTGATATTGCTCAAGAAATTCAGTTGCAGTAGCACAACACGGTCCAGCAGAAAGCAGAAACACACTGCAGGCTTCCTAGATCTTTGTTTGGGTAGGGATGACAGAAAGAAATGCACATATCAGCACACCAACACACACCAAAACCAGAAGAGGCTTACCTGACCCCATCCAGAAAGGGCAGGATGCTTCCGCAGACAATAGCTTCTAATAATTTTAGTAACCAGAACGGTAATGAACAGCTGAGTTTGCATAGGTATTTGAGCTCCTCCAAAAGAGCACTTTCAAGCAGAGCTCTTCCTAGCCAGAAACCAGAGAAAGAGAGAAGCTGTATGTTGTTGCCAGCCTACATAAAATGCACAGAGCACAAAAGAGGTTGTGTTTCCGATCACTTCCCACTGAAGATTTTACGACACTGCTGTGAAGCCACATTAAAATGTTGGTAAACTGATGTGGCAAGCAGACACAGAACTGGCTGAATTTTCAAGCCTCCCTTACCTTTAAGGATAAGAAAAATCTCCTCTGGTTTGCGTTATGAAAACAAAAAAGATGCAGGAGAATCTGTAGCTACCACATGTCAGAAACAGACTCCATTTACTTAAGGTTTCATTCATGTTTTGCCACTAAAGGCTTTCAGAGTTTGGATGCAAAGCCAGCAGGCAAAAATTCTATCCATTAACCAGCAAGCTAAGCACAACCAAGGTGACAAAATATCACAGTTGAAAGGGTATCTTGTTGCTTCCAAGAAGTTGTACGTTTACTTCGTCTCATGCTTAACTAATACTTCCTGTACCACTTTGTTTGAGCTTACTTAACTTTTCTGTACAGTATGGAGAAAAAACCAAAGTGATTGGAATAGGAGAGAACATAATATGAAGGGATAAAGTAGTTTTGAGAAAAAAAAATCCTCACTAGTTAAAAAAAACCACAAAACAAAACACAAAAAAAACCCCCAAACCCCAGCAGGACTTTTCATGTGAGCACAGCTAGCTGGGAAATTCCTTCTGACATTATAGCGCATGAAATGTCCACTAGTTTTCTTTTAAAAAAATAAATCTGGGTTAGGGTAGAAATATTTATACCCAGGATTGTAATCCTGACACTAACATGGTTATTAAAATGCTGCTTTTAAACATTTTCACATGGGTTTCAAGCAATTCCTTTGGCTAAAAACCTCTTTGTAAAAGAACAAGAGGAAAGAGAAGAGGAACACAAAGCATAACTTTGAAGAAGAGGCATATGAATCTGACAAGGGACTTTTGTCTCACTTTTTGTCCCAAGTGGTGCAGAAGAACAATAGAACTGGGACCAGTTTGGGAAGACTAAGGGCTGAACTGGTAAGTCAGCAAGATGTACTACTGATGTCCCCCACCCAATAAAGTAACACTCCTCCCAGTCAGAGCTGATTGCAAGGGTTTACAGCACTCCCTTCCTTTTCCATGCAGACTACAGTGGTATCAGTCACCTACACTTCCATCACACTTCCAGCTGGAAAGCACCCAGAATTCCTGCCAACAAAGTCCAGGCGTGCACATACAGGCCCAGTCCAGCCTGCAACCCATCTGTCCAGCCTCTGCTCCTTCATCCCAAGAAGGGATAGTGAACAGCTGTCAGGAATCATACTCCCTTACTGCAACAGCAACAACATGCTTTCAGCATGCGTATCGCCCATCCAGTGTTACTTCCAGAAAACTGGGATATTTCAGCAGGTTGCTTCTTTATGCTTCAAACTCACCTGTTTGGTCTTTCCAGTGACAAAGTTTAAGAACACCAGTACTGGGAGCATACTGACATGGTGGGAAAGATAGAAATGGACTGAGACCAAACAAACATGGATTCCCATAAGCTAGCCTGGGATATCCTGATTCTCACAACCATTTCTCATGTTCACAGAACAGCTGCAGGTTAGTTGCAGGATCATAGGATAAGTTAGGTTAAATAAGATCTCAGGAAGTCATCTTGTTCAATCTCTTACTCAAAGGAGGGTCAGTTATGAGGTCAGATGAGGTTACTCACATTCTGGCTCCTCAGTCCAGTCTTGAAAAACTGGGAATATAGAGACCACACAATTTCACTGGGCAACCTTCTCCACCACTTGACTGTCATCATACTGAGAATTTTTTTTCATTATATTCAGTTGGAACCTCTAATTTCAGTTTATGTTCACTACTTCTCACCCTTTCCAGGTATGGAAACAACAGATGGAACACTGATGAAATCAGAACGAATCATAGTCTACAGAACTCTGCTTTCAAGTGAAAATGCAAAACAGTTTCATTTTTAATTTACTTCATCCAGTTTAAGGGTTTACACAACTCACATGAATCTTTACAGGATAAGGAGAAGCTCCCTTAGCTGCCACATGCCTTCATGCACAGGCATGTTCTACATAAGAGAATCCTTTGCAGCAAGCTGACATTCATCTTTTCTATCCCACTGGATGGCCAGAGCAGTGAGACATCTTCAAATTCAACATACTTGGTACTAGGGGCTAGGCGTGGGGGGAGGAGGGTGGCAGTGAAATGGGAGGGAGACTAAAATGACATTGAACAGAGCAGCAGCAAGTTGCTTAATCCACAAAGACATGAAAGGAGAAAATAAGGAGCTCTTTCACCTTTTGAGCCAAAAGATTTCCAGGATTTCCAGTGAATTCAGACTTCACTGAATTCTTCTCACTCTTTTCAGTATTTCTCAAGAGACAGCTGCTAGAGTTCTAAAATGACAGATCCTCTTGGACCACACAGACCTCAGTGGTCCTCAAACTGCTGCCAGTAGCATTCCTGTCTTAAAGGGACAAGCAATTCCCATCCAATATTAAAAGGACCTCTTTCTTAAGAAAAGCAGCCCAAAAACTTGAAATTTGTCAGGGGGTGAGAGGGATGGCGTTGAGCATTTTGAGCTCTTTCCCAACCATTCAAGCATCCATTCCTCCACTTCGCTTTTTGTGGAAGAACATAGGCCAGATTCATCAGACACCGAGCAAGTAAATTGCATGAATTAAGTTCCTTCCACACACACTCTCACCTAGTCTATTATGATGCTGACCCACTCTTCCAAAGTTCTGGATGTCTTGTTCCCATTATTTTGGGCTTAAGCTGTGTCTTAATGAGATGTGGCAAGAAACTGAAAAAATCTCTCAATTTATATTCAGGCTTGTGATTCATGTTTCACCATTTAGTCCATTTCCAGACTACATCGTCATAAGAGCAAGATAAGGATGTTGAAACACATGAAACATTCTTCCCTCATGAAAGGGAAGGAATATAGGAATGTTGTCAGAGGATGCAGGGATGCAACAAGGAAGGCTAAGGCCCACTTGGAATTAACCCCGGTAAGGGATGTCAAGGACAATAAGAAGGGCTTCTTCAAGTACCTCAGTAGCAAACGGAAGACAAGGGAAAATGGGGCCTGGTGCCAAAAGAGATAGGTGCCTAGGTGATGGAGGATGCAGAGAAGGTGGAGCTACTGAATGCTTTTGTTGCTACAGTCTTTACTGCTCAGGCCAGCCCTCAGGAATCCCAGACCCTGAAGGTAAGAGAGAGCGAGCTTGGAGAAAGGATGACTTTCCCCTGGTTGAGAAGGATCGAGTCAGAGATCATTTAGGCAAATTTGACACCCACAAATCCATGGGCCCTGATGGGATGCATCCACGAGTGCTGAGGGAGCTGGCAGAAGTCATTGCAAAGCCACTCTCCATCATCTTTGAAAGGTCATGGAGAATAAGCGAGGTGCCTGAGGACTGGAGGAAAGCCAGTGTCACTCCAGTCTTCAAAAAGGGCAAGGAGGAGGACCTGGGAAACCACAGACCAGTCAGTCTCACCTCCATCCCTGGAAAGATGATGGAACAGCTCATCCTGGATGTCATCTCCAAGCACGTAGTGGAAAAGAAGGTTATCAGGAGTGGTCAACATGGATTCACCAAGGGGAAATCATACTTGACCAAACTGATAGCCTCCTATGATGGCATGACTGGCTGGGTAGGTGAGGGGAGAGCAGTGAATGTCGTCTATGTCAACTTCAGCAAGGCTTTTGACATTGTATCCCATAACATCCTCATAGGTAAGCTTAAGAAGTGTGGGTTAGATGAGTAGACAGTGAGGTGGATTGAGAACTGGCTGAATGGCAGAGCTCAGAGGTCTAGTTGGAGGCCTGTTACTAGCGGTGTTCCCCAGGGGTCAGTACTGGGTCCAGTATTGTTCAATATATTCATCAATGAGGACAGAGTGTATCCTCAGCAAGTTTGCTGATGACATAAAACTGTGAGGAGTGGCTGACATACCAGAAGGCTGTGCCGCCATTCAGTGAGACCTGCACAGGCTAGAGAGTTGGGCGGAGAGGAACCTCATGAAGTTCAACAATGGCAAGTGTAGGGTACTGCACCTGGAAGAGGAATAACCCCATGCAGCAGTAGAGGTTAGGGGCTGACCTGCTGGAAAGCAGCTCTGCAGAAAGAGATCTGGGATTCCTGGTGGACAACAGGATGACCATGAGCCAGCAATATGCCCTTGTGGCCAAGAAGGCCAATGGTATCCTGAGGTGCATTAAAAAGAATGTGACCAGCAGGTTGAGGGAGGTCATCCTCCCCCTCTACTGTGCCCTGGTGAGGGCTGTGGAGTACTGTGTCCAGTTCTGAGGTCCCCAGTTCAAGAAAGACAAGGAACTACTGGAGACAGTCCAGATGATTCAGAGAATGAAGCACCTCTCCTATGAGGAAAGGCTGAGAGACCCAGGTGTGTTTAGCCCAGAGAAGACTGAGAGGGGATCTCATAAATACCTACAAATATTTAAAGGGCAGGTGTCAAGAGGATGGGGCCAGACTCTTTTCAGTGGTGCTCAGCAACATAACAAGAGGTAATGGGCACAAACTGAAGCACAGGAACTTCCATCTCAACAGGAGGAAAAACTTCTTTGCTTTGAAGGTAAGAAAGCACTGGAACAGACTGCCCAGAGAGATTGTGGAGTCTTCTTCTCTGGGGTCATTCAAAACCTGCCTGGGTGCGTTCCTGTCCAACCTGCTCTAGGTAAACCTGCTTTGGCAGGGGTGTTGGACTGGATGATCTCCAAAAGTCTTTTCTGACCCCCACCATATTGTGGTTCTGCGAAACAGGGAGAAAGAAAACAAAAGAGAGGAGAGGAGAGGAGAGGAGAGGAGAGGAGAGGAGAGGAGA
>VFFE01007132.1:181156-197504 GCA_008921705.1 Burhinus oedicnemus | reverse complement strand
AGAGAAGAGAAGAGAAGAGAAGAGAAGAGAAGAGAAGAGAAGAGAAGAGAAGAGAAGAGAAGAGAAGAGAAGAGAAGAGAAGAGAAGAGAAGAGAAGAGAAGAGAAGAGAAGAGAGGAGAAGAGAGAAGAGAGAAGAGAAAAGAGAAGAGAAAAGAGAAGAGAAAAGAGAAGAGAAAAGAAAAGACAAGACATTTAGATCTTGGCTTAAACCCATTCTGGACAACATGTTTGTACACTGAAACTAAAGAATAAAATTCTGTGCATGCAACTGATGCATTGAGTGGCAAGACACAGGGCCTCTCTCTTTCCAACTCTTATTCCAGACCAAGGTGAGGGGATGGTTGCTCTTTCAGGAAAAGGCCAATTTTACAGTTACCCATCTGTACAGAGTAGAGAAGAGTAAGTTTTCTATTTTCAAGTGTTTGTAAGCTGGTATACACTATCCAGAGCAGCAAGCACTGCCATAATATGAGAGAAAAACATCAGAGAGAATGCCATAAATTATTTTAGGGGAGGAGACAGATTTAAACATAGGGGAATGCTATTCATTTTATGCACAGCTGTTTTCCACTCCCAGTTATGCATCTAGTTACAGCAATCACAACACACCACAGTCTCTCCCAACATGAGAACTAAAACTCTATACATATCTCCTCACAGCCACTGATGGGGTGTGTTATGGTTTGAGAAACTCACAACAATTTACTGTCGTTTAGACAATTATTCTGTCACCCAATGACCTCTCCCCACCCAGGAAGGGGAATAGGGAAAAAACAAGGAAAACTCAGGGTATGAAATATAAACAGATCTACTAAAATAAGACTAGATAATTAACATTATTAAAACTAAAGAACCAATATTGGTCCCAATACCAATATAAAATGTACAACTATTACACTCTGCCACTTCTACCAGTAGGAAGCTGTGCACTCCCAGCAGTGGGCAGTAAATGTCGGACACTGCAAGTGCTATGGCTTCAGGAGGAAGAGAAGGCCACAGGGGTCTGGCACCGGGGCAAGAAGTTCTGTGGACCGCAGCCATTAAGGGAGAGAGAGCTTTGCAGCAAACTTGCTAATTTATATTGAATGTGATGTTCATGGTATGAAAAAATCCTCTTGGCCAAATTGGGTCAATGCCCAGGTCTTGCACCTCCTCATCCCTGCAACTGGTGAGCTCTAAAAACACTGAGATCTTGAAACCCACACACCATAGCTGGCCACAAAGTAAATATTTTCACAAATTCAGACACTAGAGTCTTCTAAAAGTGCAGTTTTCCCAAGCATTAGAAAAGAAATTAGTCCTGTGTCACTCAAACCAGGACAGGGTGTGAAATGCTCCATGAAGACAGGAAGAGAAGTACTGATCATCGTGGCAGCTTGACAAGGATCTAAAGTGATACAGTTTCACAGTATATGCAAGATCTATTGCTTTGCTCAGAGAGAAGGTAAGGACTTGTGTTGAAGCAGATGCAGCACTATTTCAAACATGCCTCAATTCACGCACATCAGAACTAATGCAAAGGAAGAAGTCCTCTTCTATAATTGTCCCTAGACAACTTCTTTCCTTTAAATCATTGCCAAATGAAATCTTTGTCCAAATTTCTAACAAAGAAACAACTTGAAATAGATGTTGAAGACCAGGTTTCTAGCTAACATTACTTCTAGCACATTTTAAAGGAGAACATAAGTCCTAACTTCTACTGAGCTGCAGGGAATTCTGTGCTACAATCAGGCTAGCAGCAGGTGAGGGGCAAGCTCTATAAACACACACAGTAACACTAGCACTACGCTCCAAATGATGGGTATGCTCAGGACACACCAAACATCCCCTTCTTTATTAGCTCTAGGAAGATGTCCCCAGTGCAGCCCTTTAGAAAACTCCCAAGGTGTAAATGAAGCCACCTTGTTACCAGTCACGAGCTTACTGCTGCGTGCTACTGAACTTCTTCAAATCTCATCCAGTGGGCTCTCCACATTGCAAAAGTTGAATTGACAGCATACACACATCAGATTTCAAGAGTGAAGAGTTACCTTGCATTTTTTTCCCAGTTTTTTTTAAAGAAAAAATCTTAAAACTTGTTTTGCTAGAATGAACAACATGTAGTATTATTCACACCATCTGGCAACAGGACAATGAATATAGGAGTTCCAGTGAGGAATCCACAATACCACATGAGATGGATCGATGATGGAAAAATTCTTATTTTGGGGTGATTTCTAGTCATGGCTAGCCTAGTGTTAGATTCTCAAATAGAATTGAGAATGGCAACACACACAAATGTAGGAACAAGAGAATAAACTTAAAGCCTTCTGAAAACTATGCCAGCTGTTGAGCTTAGTGGGCAAACACACTGCCTTTGCGGTGTTGGCTACAGCTGTTTGCCATGTTCAAATACAAGCAGAGAGCAAATCTTAAACAGAGCCACTACAGTGCTCAAAGATCACAGGTTGGCTTGCTAGGCTCAGTGACCTTCAATAGGCCAGAAATGTTCCTTCTAAACATCCCATGCTGTACATGCTAATCTATGCAGCCTAATATTTGTCAAAGTAATTATCATTGCTTTTTTTATATTATTTGCATTGTAAAATTGGTGCCAACAAGCAACATGCCAGAGGCCACCTGGTAAAGGATTTTACAAGAACTGACTCACCACCAGTGTGCTGCAGTGACTATTCAGATGAAGTTACATGTCCGAACAAAAAAATGACCTCTCCAGTTACAAGGGAAACTGACATCCGTGACCTTTTGAAGTAGGTGCAGGTTCATGGGAATGATGTTTTCCCCACACTCCCAGCATTTCTGTGATAGCTTGCAGCAAGACAGAGCTACTGCTCCCAGCAAGTCCATGGGGAGCTATCAGTTAAGGCAGGTGCACTGCTTTTGCTAGGTTGCCTGTTATGCATTGGAGATTCCATTGTGATTCAGGCACAGACTTACTGCAGTCCCTGGAAAGAAGCAGTGAAGTGCATGAAGGCATTTGCTTTTCTAGTACTGCCTGCATCTAGAGAGGAGGCTCAGCTCTCTGCATCTACGGGGAGGGAGGCAAAGTACAAAATCCCTAGGTGTGAGCTAGTTAAACTTGCTCACTGATGTTCTAACTGCATATCCAGGATGATGTATATAGAGACGGGATGATAAATACACAGAAGAATGCAAGGAGGATGCTAATGTTGTGAGCCTGTGGATTTTCCTTTGGAATTCTCTCTAATATTGCCATTGATTCACCTCAAAAAAAGTTCCTGTTGACAGAATCCTCACATTTATTAAGGTCCCTCTGATGGATGCTCTGCCCTTCCCCATCAAGCACTTCCCTTAGTTCACAGTGCAGATGTGTCATCACCCAGGTTGATGAACACAGTGAACAACACAGCCAAGACAACGCCCCTCTCTGCCATGATCCATATGCTCTAGAGCATCCCTAGAAATAATTTCCAGCTCTTCAGGCACAGCACACAGGTTCTTCTCCTGTACGAGTCACCCACACATGAAGCAAGTACACGAGATCATCTGTTCAGTCTGCCCTGTATAGGGAAGGACATGTTCGTTTTCAGAATTAACTACGTACAAGACACTTGAATTCAGCTTTCCATTTATGGCCAGAAGATCTTTTGTCACTCACTTAGATCTTCTAGTCTTCAAGGGGTACTGGCAGCATGCTGATTCAGGACTGACTCAATGCACATTGAGTACTTCCTCCATTATCGTGGGTCAGCATATCCCACCTACAAGATCTAGTATGTCCAGCTCTCAGGACAACTGGGTGACTAGCCTCTTGTGAAAAATGCATCAATAACAAAATTTAATTCCTCCTTCCTCAAACACCTGCCTTTGACTGTCCAGAAGGAGATTTTTTTATGTCCTAAGTGGCCTCCTAAGTCACCCCAAACAGAAAAGAAGCACAGTGTGCATTTTAACAATAGTGTTATGACAGCCTTCTGAAGTTTGTTCACAACACAGCATTTGCTCCATGAGGAATACCACATGGCATGTTACATCTCGGGGAAAGTAACTATTTTCAGAAACGCTACCCATTGAAGTCTACAGAATTCTGAAATACAAGAAGCAGGGTTTCTGCCTATCTACCATATCCTTGAGGCAGATGCATGACACAGAGGCCACATCACCATGCAGGGGCTGATGTCCCTGGCACAGTGCTAGGTGATGCCTAAAAAAGCAAAGGAAAAACATGGTGTACATTCAAACTTCCAGGCAAGGCACAGATCTGAGGCACTTCTAGGCCTCTAAGAAATCAAAGCACTGATGTACCATATGCTTACCTCAACTTTCAAATCATTGTGCTAACTCAAGGGCCTAGTCTGCCCCAACTCTCTTTCACTATCCATTCTACAGCACACCAAATGCAGCTCCTGATCTGGAAAAGACAGAAGTGTTCTTGCCAACACACATCTCTCTGGGTTCCCTCTCACAGAACCACTCCCCCCATTTTTGATAATGTGGTTCCAAATTAGTTTGAGACTTGAACTGACCTTAATTTTACTACTGTTCAAGCAAACTGATTTTTATCAGTTTATGTATCATGCTAGGCACCTTCTACTCAAAAAATTGTGAGTTGGAGGTAAGGGGCTCACTTCAAAGCCAAGCAGCAAGTTAAGAAGGGCAACAGATGCAGTCCATTATCTCACTCTTGTAAACAGTATTCTTTATCATGCCTTAAAAGGAAATGGTTCTTTGTGCAAGAACTTGGCTGACAGTGTTATCTCTTGAGTGATGATCCAAAATTGGATCCTCCTCCAAAGGTTTTAGATGCACTCTATGATCCAGCACACAGATGGCTGTGGTATAGACTGCCTTGATTTGGTATTTGTTTGCAAATGTTTCACGCAGTCTGAGGACTTGCCTTAATTCCTTCTGAGAGGCAGAGATACCTGGAAGAGCTGTGTCAACATGTGCAGTTGTCAGGACAAAATGGAAAGGTACTATCCTTTCCAGTTCACAGGGTATGGCTGGGATAGGGCCTTGTGACTTTAAGGGGATTTTAAAGGGAGAAAAAAATACCCACATTTTCCCCCAGCATAGCCATATCCATGAATTGAGGGCACCTTTCATCCTCTCAGGTAAGGGATTACCACAGAAAACAAACAGACCTCTCTCCAGTATTTGACATCCAGTGCAGGCTGATGGGAGTAAATACTCAGGTGGAAACTAACCTCTCTTACTCTAGTTTCCCTGACAAGAATGGATAATGAAACAGCCTGGATGTTACAGGCATTACTACTCTGGCCTGACAGTGTCTCAACCATTCATTTCTGTTCAAATGCAGCATCTCCACCCACTTCTCCTCTAGGCGACTCTCTCTCAAGCGTGAAGTATCTCCTATACCTCACTCAAGCAATGGCACTTGGTTACAGCCTTGGCAAGGCAGCAGAGGCCTGTTTCTGTGACAGGCCACATGTTATTGCAGCAGCTATTGCAGCAGTTACAAACTGACACTAGGGGAAAAATAAGAATTGAAAGTTTGCATAAGAAAGCATTGGAAACACCGTACTTAGAACACTCTTGGATAGACAGTCTAGCCCTTGCAGGGAACAGAGGGGATTTATACTGCTATTCCAAGTGAAAACAGGGTCCTTTCAGCTGTTAGACAGCCCAGATGTAAATCAGCACATGGGGTTGCAGCTTTATGAGGAACCCCAGTCACATTAATGTTACCTTGCACTGTTTCTTCTTTCCTCTTGTCTTTGCCTCCAATCCTTCCTTGTCTATTTCTTGCTAGGATATGGTTATCCAGGCAGTATCAGCAATGCCGGTATCTTCTTAGCAGGTTACTTTTTTCTCTCTGGTCCACCTACTTCTCAGGAAACTTCAAAATCATCATCTTCTTAGCTACCCCTACTTGTTTTCATGCATGCATGCATGATAGCCAGGCCAGGATCTCACTCCATGCATAGCTCAGGACACAGTATGTCAGATATTAAGATCACAGAGAACTTCCTTCATGCATCTGTATTTACACTGGGACATCCAATCCCCAAACAGGTTGGGGATAAGGCAAAGATGCAACACTGTTTCTGTGGCTTTGGGTGCACACCCACCCAAGCTGAGACTCACACCACACAGCACACCAGGAACTGAATACCCTAGGATTTTCTCTGAACATCTGGCATGGACTTCCTGAAGACACGACAGACGCTTAGGAGTATCAGCATAGGCCAGCAGGTATGTTTGGCTGCCAGGAGATGACAGCTTCTTATAAACACGCATTTTTTCTCAACATGCTCTACCTTAGCCTCAGGTCAAGCCTTTCCTTGAAAAGCCTTTCCAAACCTTGGCTTAAAGGTTGCTTTCTTTCAATCAACATGGCCACAAACCTGGGAAGACAGTATTTTTTGGCGACACTATCAGAAGAAGAAATTTCAAGCCTGATTAAATCCAATTCTAACCACAGACGACATGGAATCAGATAAACCATTTGATAGTTTACTGAAATCATCAATTTCAAGGCTTTTTTGGTTGTTTTGTTGTTTGTTTCTTTTTTAAATAAACATCAGCTGAGAACTGACTACATCACAGCTGCGACCTCACAGAGATGTCAGGGAGGGAAAATAAGTTTTGAATTAACATATCAGTTATTTCAGACATCATACATTTTTATTCAGGTGTAAGCTTACTTTCTCAAATTGAAATAATAGGGTCTATTTCACATGGACATTTGCTATTGTCTAAGCCTCTACTAACTCAAGGAGCATGCAGCATGCACAAAAACTTTAGGCTCCTATTTCAAACTAGCCCTTACACCTGGTTTACAGACTTGATCAAGAGGTAGGGTACATTGGTAAACAAGGAATAACTGACAAAAAGCTGGTTTGTCTCTCCTAAAGTGCATTCTGCTGGGGTGTGCAGATTCCCCTCTCTGAGATTAACCATGTTAAATACAGCTAGAAGGACTTCACCAGATTAGTTAAGCTAAATGGAGAGCCATATAATGTTCTTTTGTTCATCAGACAGCAAAAACAAACATAACAAACAAAGCAGTAAACATTTTGCGGCCAATCAAACTGCAGTCCAGAAGTCTTCTTTAGAAGTAGTAGATACATAACAAAACTCACCTGGGAAATATAAACTCAATCTTTAAAAACTCTCCAAAAAGATGCCTTTGGATTTTCATTTGCCAAGTAAAATGCAAAGGCAACATCTGTGCAATAAAAAACCCAAACATAAAATGACATGCTTGAATATAGTGGAATATAACCTGACCCCACCAAGGTTTATGGGAAGACTTTCTATATTTCTGCTAGCATTAGGACAAGATGACCGGAAACCAAATACCCAGATCTCAAAACACTAAAACATCTTCACGGAGATACCAAGCATGTTCTACTGGCTCATTCAAATGCATATTCAGAACACTTGCAATATCATTACACTCAATTAAACCCCAGTTTCAAAAATGCCTTTAGCATCTTGGAGAGTGCCTCACATTTCCTTTATAATAACATGTGGAGCAGATATAACAGCTTATCAGCTGCACCACACACCAATTTGGCAAAAGGGTGTCTTGCAATTGCAAGGGTACACAAATTTACTGTCCCTTACTTTAGCTAAGCCATCCCGTATTGCCCACTAAACCACCCCATTTATTATGGTTAATCTGGAAAAGGAGATAGAATAAGCTCCTGTCCTAAACACAGGAAGAAAGAAATCAAAGCACTGCGAACTGCACAGTTAAAATCACAAATGTTTATCACCGCTGTATAAGGAGCAAGAATTTATTGGGACTAATCTCTGAGAAATTACTCAACTAGAATGAATATATTTACACCAATGAAAAATAAAAGGTCCCAGCCACTCTATAAGATACTGAAAACTTCCAAACAATATAGTCTACGTGTCATTTCCTGTGTCTCTCTTCAGAAATGCTACTTAAGAAAAGAAAAATAGGAACACTTGCATGAAAAAAGGATCTTTGCATCCAACAGCCTCATCTTCCCTCAGTGATTAATCTTTCCTGAGCGCCCAAAACAGGAGCTGCCAATAGAAAAGGAAAGCATAAAATCACCATGGGCATGAGAGTGACTTTTACCTCATAATGAGAAAAAGAGGACCTGCTATACAAATCCGAGAAATATACAATTGATCTGCACAAAGATGTGTTTTGACAAAGTCAAATCATCCTAAATTAAAAAGATATGGCCCCACACACCTGAAAAGTTTTCAGACTGAACAGCCAACAAGTATGAAATGAATGCAGGTAATACAAAGAAAATACATGGATAATACAGTCGCATAATGCCAGGACAAGTGGTTTGATCAGTCCAAACTCCTACAACAATACCACCACATGACACAAAAGGAAGGACACTATCAAGAACAGCAATTAAAGGCTCACAGGCATCCTACAGTGTCTCATTTTGACCACTGGTACGAAAAACCATTACAGAAGCAAGGAAGGAAGGAAAGAAGGAAGCTACACAAAGATGTAGCTTTGCAGCCCTCGTCCAACAGAGGAAAGACAAAGAAGTCTGAATCTGATTGAGGAACAAAAGGCCATAAGCAAATCAATCAGCTGTTTTAAAGTGAACTAACACAATGTCATGCTTTGGCCATCCCTACTACGTACACAGATGACAGACTTGACATTGCCAAGCTGAGCAATACACACTCCAACTCCCACTGCTCACATTTTGATCTTCCCACACGACAGTAGAAAGCATCTATATTCAATAGTGACATCCAGTGCAGTATTTTTAGATATCAAGGCATGTGTGGGCACATGAAATGCCTCCGCAGCATTTACTGTTGACTACCTAAGCATCTTCAGAAACATGACTTTGCACGCCAAAGGATATTTGTTTCAGAGCAGCTGTAATATCTATGTGAACTGTCATGGAATTAAAGCTCACATGTGCAATTGTCTTTTCTTACCAGTCATTATTCTCTGGGCTTCATATGGTTCCATATAGCCTGTGTTCTCCCCTTTTCCCATTCTGTTCAACTCACTGCTGGCATCAAATGGATCTGAGTAGTCATCAGCTATCAATACCTGAAAGACAGGAAAGTAACTGTTACTAGAATCTCCAACTCAGATGTGCAAGCCAGAAGGCAGTAACACCCTACCAGCAAAAGAACTAGTTTCACACAGCTGCATCTTATGCCACCTTCAAAGTACAGTCTGAGTTCAGAGGACAAATACACAATTGCCAGAAATCTGATACTAAATGGTGTTGAAATAGAAGTGTGCTCCTTTTTGTACCAGAAACCTCACAAAGGCAGACTCTATGTCAAAAGATTTCTGACTAGCACAAGATAATGGAATAATTGGGATGGACAAATTAGAAAGATCCAATCAGTCAGCACATTCAATCCAGTGGAATTCTTATCAGAGAAGTTTGCTAATAATCAGCAAAAAAAGCACACTTTCACTTGCGCTTCCTTCACCCCCTTTGCTTTTTAGGTTTACCAGCCACAACTGAAAATATTGTTCAAAATTTTTTGAATAAATACTCAAAGGTTATTCTTTTCACTGCATTAATAAGAAGCTTTGTAATTTTAGTTCTCAGTTGAAAAGACACAAAACAAGGTTCTTATTTAAATTATTTCCTTGAACTCATCTGTGCCATTCTTTCTCGCGAAGGGACATTATATTTATCCATATTTTGTGAACTAGGAAGAACAAGTTTCATTCCTCCATTAGGAGACAAGAAAAATCTGATGGTTAGAAACTATCACCCCTTACCCAACATTACTGTGCTGTCCAGTTCACTGCAAAATTATTGTATGCTGTGTAAGTCCTATTGGTTATATAGGTAACAGGAGTCATTTTCCCTGTTACTGAAGGGGTAGAGTTAATCTTGGTTTCTAGAAGCTGGCAAGGGGACCAGGGCAAAGACAAAAATCCTCGTATGAGAATTACTGCAGAGCATAGAGATGTAATGTAGGACAGGCAAAAGAGTCTGAGGCAGAGAGAGCAGAGGCAGGCCTCAGCATCAGAATCCCCACAGAATCATAAAATAATTGAGGTGGGAAAGGACTCCAGGAGATCACCCTGTCCAAATCCTCAAAGCAGAGCAGGCCTAAAGGGTTCTGCTTGAAGGCCTGCTCTCTTTAAAAGGGATTTTTAAACAAAGACTCTTTCTGTCCCGCCAGTTACTTTACATCTTTAAGACCATCAGCTGTAAGACTGACAGCAGACTGCTGTTCCAACAGCTTCAATCTTTTCAACAAAGAACCAGGAGTACATTGCCAGCTGTAAGACTGAAGCTGCATCTGCTTCTGTCTCCTGCTGCCAGCATACCTCACCAGAGAGAGTGAAAAACAAGACACACACGCATTTCCAGATCAAACACTTGCACAAATGCCATGGAGTAAATGAACAGTATAGAGATCTCCTTTAAGATCAGATCTCAGGCAGAGATCTCCTTTAAGATTAAGGAGCAAAGCATCTAACATGCTTTTGCAGTCACTACTCAGGCCCTGGAACACTTCCACACTGTGATTTTATACTACTTATTTTGCTTACCAAAAAAACCTCCCAAGACAAAAGAAAGAAACAGTCCACCAAAAAACCACCACTACATTCCTCAGCATAAGCTCCCAACCCCTGGACTACACCGATCACTCGCAAGCAGATCCCAAAGAAGGGACACTTTAGAAGATGTATTTATTGTCACTGAACACACAGATCAGAGTGTCAGATCAAGACTTAGCTGTCCTACAGTCAGATTGGGCAAACCTGCTCCCCCAAATGACCACCCCCCAAAAAACTCACCAAACAAACAAACAAAAAAAAAGCAAACAAAACCCCTCATGCAAACGCCAAACCCACTTTTCAGCACTCAGTCATGTAGAAAGAGCAGTCTGCTTCACCCTCCTAGACCTGTATATCTGTATTTCTTTATTAAAAGTAGTTTTACAGCTCTGAGCTGTCAGAGGGCTCCCCAGGTGACTGTTACTGTTTCCATATATATTAAAACTTACTAATTCTTAGCCTCAATATAGCAGTTTGCCAGTGCCAACATTTGATTTCTTCTATACTTGCTAACAGCTATAAATTTCCCACTTCTGGAAGTCTCATGTTTTTCTACTTCTTTCAAAAAGAAGTCTTCATTCAAAAATGCTTGAAAACCTCAAATGAGTATGCTTGTTAGTTCTATTATAACATACCTACTATAAATGCCTAAAATCCTTTTCACGATCCCATTACAGAAGATTATTTCTCCTGTTCTCAGAGATCCCAGCCAGAAAAAGGGTTACTACTCTGGCAGTCTTTGTGCTATCTCCCCAGAATTACCTTAACCATAGCAAGCTCATCTTCCAAGCCTACATGCAGTAGGTCAGACAAAGTCAGACACAGTACAGGCAAAGTCTTTTGATGAACAACAAAGTTCTGAGTACAAGAGTTTTCTAGTCATAGTACACGTAATAAACAAAACATTTCTTCAAGCCAGAGGGTATGAATACATTGTCCTCATACCCCTTCATGCCATCCTAACAAAACAAAAGCTTGCCAATTTTACATGCAAGTTCTGTTTACAAGCCTATGAGTACCCCAGGTGCATCCCTTGCATGTGCAGTGGGGCTCTGCAGGTCTTGTTCTTAATCACCTCCATCCCACATGGGGAAGACCCAATGTGGGAGCACCATGCTGTCACCTATCCTCCATGGGCATGTAGGAACAGGCCTTTCTGTGTGATAATCTAAGTGCCTCCATGTTCACCAGGGCTCATCAGTGTTCCAGACAGGGATATTTGTGTTGTGCTTTTCCCTCCCAACAACCTTTCAGTCACTGTACACCAAACTGGTCTCAGTCAGCCATTTGTTTTCTGTGGTCCAGAGGCCAAGGGCAGCATACAAGATCCCAGCTTAGGGCCCACACACAGTGCCCCTCCCACATCTTGGGTTAAGTGCACTTCAAGGCAAATGGCTAAACTTGTTCAAATGGTCTACAAATTGGTCCTTCGTGTTAGTGACTGACAAACACAAGACACTAAAGAGAAGGGAATGGATGCCATCCATCGTTTTCCAATGCATCCCACACAGAAGTCTCAACTAGTCAGGCTACTCAGGATGTAATGCTGTACCTGCCACATCTGCCTTAGACACAATCAGAGGAGCAGTAAACTGCTGAGATTTTGTAACTGCAGGCTAGAGAGAGTATTCACACACATAGTCTGACCATTAGAGCAGGACACAGCTCACTTGCCTCTCCTCTCTGCCAAATCCAGCTACATTTCATGTGAGTTCTACCTGTCAAAATTAATCACAGCTATCAGGGAATCCTCAGAAGGCTTCAGACAGCCATTCAGATTCCAAATTCATGTCTCAATTTGCTGCATTTGCCAGGGCTACTGTTAAAGACCTGTGGCTTATCTCTTAACAGAATGCAAGACTATCAGAGTGGACTGTGAGCTCCTACAACTACTGATTCCTGTTCTATACAAGCCCATCCTATGGCTCCCCATACACATATGATATTATTTTCATCATGCAGATCTAGTAGTAGTCACTTGAGGCATGAATAACTTCAAGCAAAACAAACTCCAATACCTAAATAGAAGTGCACTGATAGAAAGTAAGTAAAATTTGTATTTGAGCTTCTGCAACCAGAGAGACTAACAAGGATTTAGGGAACACTCATAGGAGTTCTCCCTAGCAGGTTGTCTGTTAAAACTCAAAGGCAAAAGAAAAGGAGTATAGCTCATTTACCAGACAAGTTAACAAATTCAAAACCATAGCTCTAGCTAAAAAGTCAGTTAGCAGATACAAGATCAAAAACCAACAACAACCACCCCCTCCACAAATTAAATACAAGCTGAGATTCTGGTTTACCCCTCTAATATATATTAACTAAGGTGCAAGCTTCACTGTTGAGGCATAATCTTCGTTCTTCTACAGACTTAAAAAATACCATTTAAGACCTACACATATTATTATATTAAATACAGTTCAAATGAGTATTTGCATTTGCAAAAGCATGATTTGCATATGCAGTCACAGGAAGAAAATGAGGATCATACCTAAATGCATAATTTTGCAGATATCTCTATCTGACTGAAAAGTGCATTTTAAAAGTAACAAACAAAAAAGAAACCAATGAGAATTTACCACACTGAAATAAATTGAGTCTTTAGAAATAACCCCTCTTTAAACTGAAAGGAAATACAAAAGGTCTATCCTAGAAACAGCAACTTCAGCACAGAACTGTTTGTTTATTTGACAGATTTAGTGGCTATCATGATTAAGGACTCACTATTCTGGAAGAATCCAAGAGGAATTATGATAAATAACATGAAGCAAAAGATCAAAAGACTTCTCCTGCCCGTCAAACCTTTGGGAAACTTATCATGGGAGACTTTTTTAGGGGAAGATTTATTATTAAATATTATATAATATAAGTATGTTATTAATATATCCTTAAATTTAAAAATAAAAAAGGCAGACCATATATTCCTCTCTCAGCTTTTGTGACCGGCAATTAAATTTACCAGTATCACAAACAAGAATGTGTGACTGTCAGCTGTTGCATTTAGTGAGATCAACTATTGCCGTGACTATGGGCCTGACACCGTATGCACAGCCTGTCTGCTGTAGGTCCAGCTGCATTCAAAAGAAGCAGTCAGGTGCACGAACAGTGTGGTTTATTTTTATGCGACATATACTGTTTAAGATTGCAGGTGATAAATACGCTAAGCTGCAGAATAGCTACATAGTTTTAAAGATACAATTGCAATCACAAGCTTGACTTCCCTGGTAAGCACTTGGCGTGGCCAAGGTCACAAATCTTACCAAAAGGTGACCCTTTTGGGAGGGGTGAGGAGGACAAACCCGTTGATCTGTCCCTATAATTTGGCATTGAATTCTTGTCCTTCAATCAGGTACAAAATCAGTGTAACATTTACGCTTCTGTTGTGCAAAGTGAGTGGGTGGGACTGTGGTCAAGCCATCATTCCTTGTGGTTGTACCATTAGCCATTGCACAAAACATTTCTTGTGAAAAGCAGAAGAATGAGACCACATGGCATCCACCCCGTTTCTCATTCCTCCCTGGTGCCATGGCAGCACAAACCACTGGATCTTCACCTAGTTTTTGTGTCTGTTCTGGGCACCAGGTGTTTATAAGCAATATTGAGCTTTGCTACTGTTTTGTGCTTCCAACATCAGCAGAGATACAGAAGAGCAGTTAGAAACTGAGTTTGCATCAGAGAATGCCATGGTTAAGGCATTTAACAATAATGAAAATTCCTCATTCTCTCTGAGAATTTATAGTCACAAAAGACCGGTTACTAGCTCCAGCAGAAGTCACTCTATATTAAGTTGGTTTTTTGTGTCAATTTTTTTACAACAACCATGTGAAATTTTTGACAAATACCAAATATCTCTCCTTGTCCCTAAGTGATCACCAGGTTTCACATTCCAAACATGCCTTAGGCAGGTGTTTCCTTGAAAATAAGATTTTCATCTAATGCCCAGACAACTACACATCAGAAAGGTCTCTAATGATGAAGCCTAGACAAAGGTCAGCCTGCATACAGAAGGACTGTGAAGTTTGGTCTGGATTTGTTTTCCAAATGAATAAAGACTTGCATTTATGCTTTTTTCCATGAAGAACTGAATTCAATAACGTGTTGGGTAATCCTCTCCATAGCCTCAGTACTGCCTTTTTTCAAAATAAAGTTCACAGCCTTGGAAAACCTGCAAATGCAGTGATCTGTACATGGTTGAAATCCCAAAAGGATCAGCAGAAGGATCAGGAAGAGCAAAAGAAGGATTTTTAACATCTTGTTAATGAGTCAGAAATTTAGGTTCTGATTTTACAGAACTACTCTATAGATGGATTTGTGTATAGAGCTTTTCCTTCTACTCCTACATTTGAGTGTTTGAAAGACCTGAATGAGCTCTGCCCTTGAAAGAAATCACAGGCCTCATTCATAGCTTTGATTTCCAGGGAGGGACTCATTCCTTGTTTAAAATGTAACTGAAGCACAAATTGGGAAACGTAGCTCCTAAATTTTTGAGACAGATGTGGACTGGTAGCACGGTGTTGGGGAAAAAAAAAAAAAAAGCCAGTATTTAATAACAGGGTTTCAAGAGTTGCTCCCCTATACACAATACACAGTTTTCAGAGAAGATTAATTGCTCTTTGCAGTTTCTACAAGCCCACACACTCACAGTGACACAACCCAACTGCTAACAAGCTGATATATAAGCAACAGTTCTTGTCGTCCTGCCTCCCCATTTTTCTCCTCTATGCCCTTGATTCTCCAGGCAGTAATTGCAGTTCCCCGCTATCCCATGTGTGTCTCTACTTCATAAAATCACAGAATAGTTTGAGTTGGAAGGGACCTTTAAAGGTCATCTAGTCCAGCCTGCAATCAGCAGGGACATCTTCAACTGCATCAGGTTGCTCAGAGCCCTGTCCAACCTGACGCTGAATGTTTCCAGGGATGAGGAATCTAACACCTCTCTGGCCAACCTGTTCCAGTGTTTCACCACCCTCACTGTAAAAAATTTCTTCCTTATATCTAGTCTAAATCTTCCTTCTTTTAGTTTAAAGCCATTACCTCTTGTCCTATCACAACAGGCTCTGCTAAAGATTTTGTTCCCACCTTTCCTGTAGGCCCCCTTTAAGTACTGAAAGACCACGGTACTTGACATAGGGCAACGCAGGCCACCCAGATGCTTCTGCTGAAAGTTTAAGAAGAGAGTTCTACCTCCTTTCCCTATAGTAAGGAAAGTATCCTTCCTTGACCCATCCAGTCAAGTATTATAAATTTGAAAATACATTTTCCAGCATCTGCCAATAGATCCGAGAGTCATGGAAGGAAGAACAGACAGAGTAGTTAATAGGTATTGTTCCCTTCAGAAATCCAGGTTAAAAAAAAAAAGTCCAACAAAAAAAATATTTGTATCCCTGTTGTGGTTTGGCCTCAGCTGGTAATAGTGTTCTGGGCGGTGGCATGGGGCACAGGGTATGTTTCCAGCCATCCGGTGGTTGCTTCCACCATTGTGAGCACATGGCGCTTGCCTTGGCAGGTTTGTGGGAGTGTAATATAATCAATCTGCCAGGCCTCCCCATATTTATATTTTAGCCATCGTCCTCCATACCAAAGAGGCTCTAACTGCTTGGCTTGCTTAATTGCGGCACATGTTTCACATTCATGGATAACTTGTGCAATAGTGTCCATGGTCAAGTCCACCCCTCAATCACATGCCCATCTATATGTTGCATCTCTTCCTTGATGGCTCGAGGTGTCATGGGCCCACTGAGCTATGAATAATTCACCCTTATGTTGCCAATCCAGATCCACCTGACCCACTTCAATCTTAGCAGACCAGTCCACCTGCTGGTTGTTTGGATGTTCCTCAGTGGCCCAACTCTTGGGTACATGGG
>VFFE01007132.1:145806-181136 GCA_008921705.1 Burhinus oedicnemus | reverse complement strand
GGGCTGAAGTCCCAAACCATGGGAGGTGAGAAGTTCTCTAGATACCTGCCCATATTCTCCCACATGCCATGCCACCCATGACTATCCAGCCTTGGGGCAGGTCTCTGGGGGGTAGTCTTAAACAGTCATTTAACCCTAAACAAGACCTGAAACACATTCAGGAGATACAGCAACAGGACCATGCTGGTTTGAGCATCCCAAGTATATTCAAAATTCTCAACAGCTGTCATACCTGGCCCAAAGGAGAAAAGAGAGGCAAAAGAGGTTGGGAAAGTATCCCCCCCTGTTTCCCCCATAGATTGGGTGTGATTATTAATAAATTCCGAGAGATGGTGCCCAAGGTATGGGCAGGCCAGCAATACAGCATAAACTCCCGAACATAATCGCCTAAACAGTGATGTTATCATAAGTTGATATTGCACAGGACAGCAAAATGATAATCCTGATCCCTCTCCCAGAGGTGATAAACAGCATCACAGGGAGTACATATGGCATATAAGTATTTACGCAACACAGCCATGCGAACAAACAAAGAAACATTGTGGCCACCAACTATTTGACTATTGTAATAAATGCATATAACATTCATTTTAACAAGTTCTGGTCGGATCTGTCATTATCTCAACCCTTCGTGCCCCACGTTGGGCACCAAAAAGGACTGTCATGGTTTGGCCTTAGCTGGCAACAAAGAACCACGCAGCCGCTCGCTCAACCCCCAAGGCGGTGGGGGAAAATTGGAAGAAAAAGGCAAAACTCGTGGGTTGAGATAAAGGCAGTTTAACACAACAGCAAAGGAAAGAGCAAAACAACAACAATAACACTGACGGAGGGATGCACACACAGGGTTACTGTACCAGCGCTCACGGACTGGACCCGGGCAGCCCCAGCCTGCTCCCAAGCCGCGACTTCCTGCCCCTCCCCCGGCCAGCTCCCCCCTATGGACTGGGCATGGTGTCAAGTGGTATAGAATACCTGTGTCCCGTGCCAGAAAATTAACCCTATCCCCGCTGGAACCAGGACAATCCCACACACTGGCGTTAGCAGAATATGTTTTTCAAACAATTTTTGAACAGTTCATACACTATGCACAACTACTCCAAAACCACACCTTACATTTGTTTCCTTGTCAATGGACTGTTTTACAGTAACATTTACAGAAACAGTGACATATACAGGAAGCCCCTTTCCTATCTATCACCAGAATCCACCATATGCTGTTTCAGCTGCCAGGTCTCATATTACTTCCCTCACTTCAACACAGCACCTAGCATACTGTTAGTCAAGGATACAATCACACCTACACAGGGCAGCAAAGGAATGACAAACCATGTTCTTTGCCGTGGGGCAGTGCTCTGCATGAACATCTAAGAATCGGACACTATAACCAACTGTTCATATGCATATACAAAGACATTTAGAGACACAAACAACTCTGCTATACCAAACAGTGTCAGTGAGCTTAGGGAGCAAAGGAGCTTGTAAAAAAAATACAGAATAGGCATTTCTTCAGTGACTGAGGCAAATATAATGGCAAACTGGCCACCACAAGATTATATTGCAAACCAGAAGAGTACTAGAGAACTTCGTGGTTAAAAAGGGAAACACGGATCATCTTTTTGCTTTCTAGATCCTTTCTCCTCATTAATCATGCTAAAAGCCATTTATGTAAGCTCCAATACATGTTCTTACTGTGACTACTTTCTCATTTAGAGTTAAAATGCCCTTTAAATCCCAATAAACTGCATAACCTGATTCTGTCTATAGAAGGTTTCACCTCCACATGTACATTACATTACAACAGTCCTAAAGCTAACAGTTTGCTTGCAAGTTTGCCTTAAGTTGGATGTGTAAAAAAGTGCAATACAGAGCTCTTTCCTTATCTGAGCAGTTTTGAAGGAAAGGCTGCAGACAGTATCTGTGCTATCATGCAGTAGTAAGAAAGCTGGATTTATTGTGGCACAATTGCTCAAATAAAATTGTGTAATTCTGTTTTAGCTATGCCTAGTGTCTCAGTACTTCCATGTTCACAGGCAGACTTAACTAACCCAGCTCCATGGGTTCACATCCATGTGAAAATTCAGAGGACAATCTATAGAAGCAAGCACAATTCATTCTTTCTTGCAGATCAGCACCAGCCCTGCTTTACCATCCTCGCAATATCATTCTCTCCCATTGACTCACCCAGCCATGCCCAACTGTATACACATGCCTATTCATTCTTTCATGCTTTTGCAGAAGGTACGCTTGTATGCATTAAAGACTACTATCAGACTAACTCCACATTCACTTACTGCACAGATTCATCTACAGAACAGGGAAAAGCACTCCGGCTTGACAGAGCTGTACCCTAGACCCTGCACTATGGTCCTTACGGGAATGCACTATATTAACATAATATAAGCCTGTTGGCAACACTCAGTCTTCAGGGCAGTTTTTGAACATCAGAGTTACATTAAGACTTAGGTTACATGAGATCTCTGAAGACCATTAAATCACTCGTGTGCCCAAATCAGGGGTAACATGAAAGCTACACCAGGTTGTTCAGGGTCTTGCCCACACAAGTTTTGAAAGTCTCCAAAGACGGGAGATCTACAACTTCTTTCTCAGCAATATGCATGTTTATGTACATAAAATAACACATAATAATGATAACTATATATTTATCATATTTTTGTATATGTATGTACATACATATAACATAGATTTCAGAACTTTACAAACCATTTCAATATATGTAACAAGAAAACCTAAATTTACTTAAATAAAACTGGTAGACTACAGCAAAAGTTTGAGATTAGACAGAAGATCCATAGACCAGAGAGACAGAAGATGCGTAGACTAGAGCATGTGACTAAGTAGGCATTTGGATTCCGTTCACAGATATTATGGTTCCCATGAAGATGGAAGATATGAAAGTGCTACACTGATGGACTGCTCCAGACGCAGCTCAGTAATTTAGAAAAATCCTTCCACAGGCAATACATGGTATTCACCCGGTAGTTTTCACTTGTATTTAAAATCAGAACCTGCAAGGCAACAAATCTGTTGTTGGCATTTTGATGGCTTTTCACCTGCCTTCTTTTGCCACCCATGCAAACTCCAACACTGCATTCATTTTTAAGTAGATTTTTTTTCCTGTACTATTTAATTTAGCTTTACCCAACATTTAGCCATATGCAGATTGCTATTATCTTTTGAGGTTAAACAACATACTTCCTTCTTGTGTCCTACATTTATTAGCTTTATCAGTCTGAAGACTTTAATTAGATTGCTGGCTGAACACAAAAACACAATGATGAAAGGAAGTGTAATCGGAGGGACATACCTCACTGCTACTATTAATGTTATTTGTTCCTCTAATATAAGCTAACTTTTGTTCACAGATGCAAATTTAACTTTTACAAGGGTCTTCATATGTGACATACCAATCTACAGATAGTACAATTGCATGAATTGCACCTGCAGCATGCTGCTTTCTCTTCTGTCTCCATGAAGTTGTCAGTTGCTAGAACCAGGTCAAAGTCATCACTACTGAATCAGCAAAGACATGTAAAAGCAATGGATTACCTCCCTCTCCCCCACAGCTGGCTTTTTTGAGTATAGATCCTCATAGCAATCAACAGATAGATTAAGTGGTGAACTAATGCAGAAGTAGAAAGAGGTAAACCAACTGTGAAACACACAAGGCAAGCTTGTAATGGGCATGGCAGTGCTAGGACCTGGAAGGCTACTGCATGAAATGATATCCTTCCAGGGGCATCCCTGCAGCCCACTTGACCTCTCAAAGATAAGGCACCAACCTGCTGAGCAGCAGTAGGGCCACATGGCTCCTCTTTCTGCACCAGAAAGCTGAGGGGAGGAGAAAGAGGTGCACTCTTCTGCTGGCTCAGACGGGACCAGCGGTGTAGCTTCAGCCTATCACCCTGTAAAGAGAAACACAGCCAGCATCCTGCTGTTCTGCCCAAAGGTCTACACGCAGCTAGCCACTTCTGAAGTCAGGGTGTTTCAATCTCACCTCCAGCTGCCATTGCAAACTGTTTGTCCCCTTTCACCTTCCCTTCAGCAACAGCAGCATGTTGACTCCTCCAGCACACTAAATGCTCTAACTTCAGAGTGGTAGGAGCCCCTCTGTGCAGGCTTTCCAGCTGCAAAAGAGCCACTCTACAATACTATACGACAGCTGGAAGACCAGTATAACAAGCTGGATATATCAAGCCAGCAACAGCTGCCTATTACCACAAGGCTTCTCTAGACTTAGTGCCAAAGAGTGACCAACAACAGCTCCCTCGACAATTTTCCTAATAACACAATGGTGGTGCAAAAGTCTGTATGATTAGCTTGTTCCACCGCACAGCTTAGGACTCGCTGAGTTGCATTATCCTGGATGGAAAGTCACTCCAGAACTCCCCGCTCTCCAGTCTGGTATTCAGCTTTACTCAAGCCTGTTTCATGGAGCAGACAGACACTATAGCCCAGCACTTAGTCCACACTGGACCAGGGAAAAACTTTGCCGGACCTAAGACAAACCTTGCTCCCTGATGAGCCTGGATCCCTACACCACAGCTCAGGATTCCCAGCTGAAATTCCCCCTGGACTTGACAACTCCTCCATGTATGCCACAATTCACAATTCCCCCATGCCAGATCAGCAGTTAAAATGACATCAGTATTTAGCAGACACACATACCACCAAACAGCCTGTGTATAAATACCTGAAAGGAGTGTGCAAAGAAGACAGATTCAGGCTTTTTTCAGTGGTACACAGTGACAAGACAAGAGGCAATGGACAGAAACTGAAACACAGGAGCTTGCATCTGAACATCAGGAAACACTTTTTCCACTGTGAAGGTGACTGAACACTGGTACAGGTTGCTCAGAGATGTTGTGGAGTCTCCACCCTTACAGATATTCCAAAGCTTCCTGGACATGGTCCTGGGAAACTGGATATATGTGGCTGTGCTTGAGCACGGAGGGCTCGACAAGATGATCTCCAGAGGTCCCTTCCAACCTCAACCATTCTGCAAATTTGTGATTCTGTCCTTGCAGTGAAGGCTAAGCCCCTGGTACCAATTTTAGTCATTACCAAATGTCTTTTGGTAACTATTTCAAAATGTGACTTTGAATACCCATGGGGAGACAAAAGTTAAAGCACCAAGCTCAGACTAACTCTGCTACAGAACACATACCAGCCACCTCTCACACCATAGGACACTCAGAATACAAGTTGAAGAGGCAGAAAAACACATGCCGATTCTTATTGTCCAGGAATAGGAGAGAGAAACAACATCAAGATTGAAGTGTCTATGATTACAAATGCAACCAAACAGATTATAGCTGGACAATACAAGGAAAGACAAACACAAACACAGGCACCTTTAAAAAGAAAAATGTATTCCTTCAGAGTTATTGCCTAGAACTTTTAACCTCATATCTAACATCCTGTATCCCTCACCCTCTTTCTCCAAAAGGAATGAGCACTTTGTACCATGCAATGAGCCCAGAAATTAAGCACATGACAGCTCAGAGCGTGTGTTCCTAGCAGCAGTTCCCAAATCTCTTGGATTTGGGAAGAGAGCCCAGCAGAGGAAGGTGTTCATCTTGCATGCTCTCCTGTGAAGCAAGAGAGGGTACAAATGAAAGAGTGGTGCAAGCATGCATTCATGCTCATTGGCGGCCAAGTGAGCATGGTTCATAGATATTAGATACACAGATTGCATGAAAAGGGGTAGAAACAGGACAAAGATCGCACCACCCTGCCCACTTCCCCTATGGACATTTATACTGCAGTGTTAACCTTTTTCAGAATAAGTCTATGTGGAACGTGTTCAGTTATAGTCTCCCAGTAAAGAGTTCAATATGTACATCTTAGTTCAGAAGGGACAAGTGAGTCTTCTTGCTTGAATCCAGTAACTGAGGTACTTTCTTTCAACGGTTTGGATCTGCTTACTGCAAGGGTATACACATGATACACTCTTCCAGGAGACTACCACTCCCTCCCTTCAATGTCTACCTGTCCAACTGCTTCATACTCCTTCCTGATAGCCTTTCTCTGCTTGGATCTCTCTGTGTTCAAGAGTTTGAAAATTTGGATTGTTCCCAGTGCTGAGATTGTTCCAAGCTATACAGTGCATTGGAGATGCCAGGCATACTTGTAACTGAACAGCTTACCATATCACTTTGAACAAGCTGAAAGTCACCAAGACTCCGCAGGCTCATGTCTTCCCATTCATAAGACTGTGACAGTCATGAGACTGACATATGCAGAAAAATGCATTTCTAGGTGCATTATAACTTCACCATAGCAACATGGGATACATAGAAAAAATGCAGCTTGCTGCCTTTATGTGTGGTCTTGCCCCAGCCATTCAGGCAGGTTCACAAGACCAGGGGCCACTGGTATCTTTGTCTTGAGACCTTTGACGCAAAGGCAGAGCCATATGCCAATGGGAACCACTTGCGGAGAGGAAGACTGTTTCAGAGTAGAATCAGTTGTAAAGAGTGGCAGCCTGACACCCTGCTGCAATGGATTAAAGATGGGAATAAGACACAGAGTCACATTTGTAGTTTAGGATCTCTAGAACTATACGTTTTGATACAAATAACCCAAACAGTGGTTAGACATCTTTCAAGTGTTTTCTCACTGCACCTCGAAATACCAGCTGCAAGATTCTGGTAATACACCTGACTTGTTCTTACTTGTAAGATCAACTAAAACTTAGACCTTCCACAGACAAAAAAAAAAGACAAACATATTCTCAATGCTTACTAAAAGGTTTTAATTACATACAGTTATTAATAATATTGCATGGAGCCTAAGCACTTTTATGCAAGACCTTGAAAAGTTCAAACAGCATTTCCACAGTCTATTGCAATGTCAGAAAGGTACTTGTTTCTTACATAATGGGGGGAAAGCTTTCAAGGCAGACAGCTTTAGCCCTCTTAGCTAGCAGTCAGATCTCTGCACTACACACTTCTGAGGTAGATCCCATGGAAACAAAGCATTTCGGTTTTTTTCTTATACAAGTGTAGAATTCACACATAGACATTGTTTTCAGATCTTTGTAAAACAAATCAGCAACTATGCTGCCCTGAACAGTTTCCTGCCTGATTGCTGCTGCCATACAACATTTACATGTTTTTGCACTGGATCAGCTCTGCCTGTGCAGGAACTGAGCTACTTTCTGCAGCATCAGGTATGTCCTGTCCTGTGGACATGGATCTTGCAACCTGTAGTCTCTTCTGCATTCAATATCCAGAAGTGCTGCACAGGTCTGCCTCCACTGCACAGAGGGAGTGCAAAATGCTACTCATTATGAAATAATTATCTTTTAAAGGACAAGTATGCTACAAACCCTGCTTTTAAATCCTAAGAACTTCCTGCAATTGAGTATGATACAGTTGCTCTTCCAATAGTGTTCCAGGTTCTTCAGCTGCAAAGCCAAGCAGAGAAATGTTTAGGTTCAAAAAAGTGTAATAGGTGAGAAAATACACAAAGTATCCATTCACACAGACACTTTCTTCTCAACTATTACTACTTTCATGGATATACACACACAACACAATGCCAGAGGAGAGTTGCTTAGGAAGACATCAACTAATTCTTTTAGATCCCCAGTTCACCAAGTGGTTTATCTTATTGCACTGATCCTAACCCAAGTCTCACATTTATTCTTACACAAATACAGTAGCCACTAGGTTGTTCCAGCATATAGCCGCATGTTGTTCCAGCTTGCCTATGCTCATTTGTCTGCCACAGGAGAGCTAAGTAGTTAACCATCTCCCAGGCAAGCACTAAAGATGGAAGCCAGTAATTTCTTATCCTCCGTACCAGAGGAACTGAGCTCCTTCTGCCATGCATTTTAACATAGCCTGCTCTCCCTTGTCTGAAGACAAGCATCACTGCTAAGCCCCAAAACTTGCCTGATTGTACTACTTAAATAAAAAAATCCACTCACTGAACTGAATTCAAAGACATCAGACAATGGTGACTCTCCCTTGGGCATCTGTTGTAAAGGTTAGTCACCTCACTATTAAAGATGCATTGCAATTTGGGTTCAACGTTAGTTGGTACTTCTACCTCTACACATCAAAGCTTCCTGAACCCCAGAAACATTACCTCTCTGTGGTTACTTTTATAACCTATGCCTGGAATCTTGCAAAACACAATCATACTTGCCATTGCTTTTAATCTCTATCTCCTTTACTCCCTGAATCAGCTGGTTTATAATTTTTTCCTGGGAATGTTTAATAATCAGACTGTTGTTATTCATACCTTGCCATTTGCCCCTTATATGTAACAACATCAAACAAGCTCCTTCCTGAATTCCCTTCCCATTCAAGTAACTCTTTCAAGTTTAACACACAACTGAGCTCTTCAGCTAAACCTTACTGATGACCAGTCACAAACGTTTAACATTGCTCATTGAATTTGTTGAAAACCATACTTCTCACTTCTCACTTAAGACATAAAGAAAACAGCACTCTATTCTTATACATGAATAAGAAAAAACAGAGGTGGTGGAACAGAACACGGGCATCTAGCGAAAACTATTGGATTGTTAAACACTAACATACTTCTATGATGACAGACCTATATGGCAACTATATCTTTTTTCATTCCTAAGGTACTTACTTAGGTACTCACAGATTTTTCCCCCCTCTATGTTTTTAACACTTCTATCAACTCTTCTGAATATCAGACCTCTAGTTTTTTTGATACCATCTTCACCATCCCCTCTACTATATCCTCCCTACAGAAGTTTATTTCCACTTGCTTTATTTGCCACTGAACCAAACACATGCTGTTAATTAAACTCCTCATTTTTTCTCTTCAATGAAAGGTGTAATGCCTGCCCACTGCAACCACTGCTTACCAGGGTCATCTGTGAAGCTTTACATTTCAGAGCTGTGAAATAAAAAGAGATTTCATTTCCATTGTGGGAAGGAAATAACACAATTAAACAAAAGGCAATCTGTGTAGCTCCTCACAAGCAAATTCTGTTGTAGGTGGGGCAGGCACACTTACCTTTTGAGGTGTAGGGACAATTTTATTTCTCAGACATGTTAAGATTTCCTGCTTGTCACATATAGGTCTCTCTCTCAAAAACAGAAAGAATGTGAGTCTGACACGAGTTTTCTATATCTTTTTTTAAAAAAATTGTTGGCTGCTCATTCAAAACAGCAGCACACAGGTTTATGACCACACAAAATAGCAGCTTTCCCAGCAACAGATGTAGTTTCTGCTTCGAAAATTGCTTCAGCAGGGTCTAAAATTGAAAGCTAATTGAAAAAAAAAATGCCCTATGAAAAAGAAAAGAAAAAAATAGCAGTTGCACATGGAAGTATTTTGCCCCAAACAGTTATTTTCTTTGAAGTATGAAGTTGCTGAAAATATTTGCCTAAGAGCAGATACATGGCATCAACACAAGCAACTGAATGAAGACTGCATATACTGAGATCACAACATAGTGAGACTCCAACTTTAATCAATCACTTCCACAACAAAAGTTGCTTCCAGTCAGGAACTACACCTAAAATGACAGACAATGTAATAAACTCTAGACTTTTAATCTTGTATCATCTCACCATCACAAGCTGATTTATTTGAAATTCCACGTGGAAATGATATAATCTATCAAGTTGTCATGAAAATGTGTCACTACTCAATGCAATCATGTTACATATTTAAACGTGCACACAGATTATTTAAATTGATAACATTCAGCACATGCTTAGAATTCCTGTGATGTACCTATTACACAATTGGTAAATACCAATTTACAAAATGGAGAAATATTCATTTCCAATATGTGAAAAAACTAAACTGTACTCATAGGAGCAATAGAGGTGGGGGGGATATGTGCTGTGCTTACAAAATAATTAATGCTACTTCCCTCTGCAAAGCTTCCAAGCTCTAACCCGTGTTCCTGAGCCCAGCACTTTCCAGTGCTATGTTTACAGTATTTTGTTAATATTTGTAGAGAAGGACCAGTAAAAGGAGAACATTTGCAACTGAGCCAGTAGCTATAGAGTTTGCTTCAGGTACCTGCCAGTTGGAAACACAGTTATCATGGGAGTTGTGATGCTGTTGTAACACAGGACTTTGAACTACTTCATCTTTGATGCTGAACTAGAAGGCAAAGAAGTTATTACTGAACACTGGACAAATTGTCTCCTTAAAAACAGGCAGTCTGACTTGGGATGGCATCAGATTTTTACTTTTTTTTTTTTAATTTTTTATATATGACTGCTCCATACCACATGCAATGGGGCTGAGGCCACAACTTTGGGTTACAAGTACGGGGTTTCTCAAGTGACCCTGGGATTCCCCAAGCACCCCCTTAAAGACTCACATGCACACCGATTCAAGAGCCTTAGTACCAGTCATGAGGCTGGCACTGCACTGTGTCCCAGAGCAGGGCTAGGCTCACCTGCAAACCTGCCCCATCAGATGGGAGGTGAGTTTGAAAGCCCAGGCACCACCTGAGAGGACAGGGCACCACCACTTCATATGCCAGCCTTGCACATGCCCTGCCTGTCTTGAAATATTAAATAGGGCCAGGTCACCCAGTGAAGCACGGTGGACAGCAGAGGCTGCTCCAGATGCATTCAGACAGGAGCTAGTTCCCTCACCAAAAATCCTTCCAGGGACCGACATAGCCCCAGCCCTACTACCGAGTACATGGGAGTGGGAACAGGAACACAACACTTACTTTATCTTTCATGGCAGAGGAGACAGAGGTCACCAGCTTCTTGGAGCCTTTGTTGAGCTTCTTGCCTGCGCCATCACTGCCACTACCACATTCAACCTTGATAAGCCGGTGCTTGGGGGAGATGTACTTCGTGTCAGGTGGCATCGCTGGGCAGTGTTCACTGTGGCTGCAAAAGAGGTGTGGGGAACTGGCTGCACAGGTGACAGTGGGCACAGCACAGCACGACGAGGAGGAGAAAGCCCTGGGGGCCGCCTCACCCAGGTCCTCGGGTGCAGAGTATTCCAGGCGGCATATGGCACGCAACTTGCGCAGGGACGAGCCAGGCCCGCTGTAGGGGTCCTCGAAGTCACGGTCTTTCTGGGCACGGTAGGTGCAGAGCAGGTCACTCATGTCGTCGTCACGCAGGCAGCTGTGTGGAAAGCCAGGCGAGGTATAGTGTTGTAGGTGGAGGTGCAGCGGCCCGTCGGGGCAGGGCACACTGCCAGCACCGTTGCATTTCTCTCGGTAGTCGGGCCGCGGAGGCTGCGGAGGGCTCTTGGTCTTGTTATTGCCCAGGCTGAAGTACTTATTCAGCCATTTGGCCATCGTCTCTCCGGGCCGCGGCCTCTCAGCACTGCACGCTGCCCCCGGCGCCCCAGGCATCAGGCCCGCTCATCGTCGCCTCTCGCATGGACAAGCAGGATAGCGGGGCGGGCCAGACGCCCCCCCCGCGCACACGCCGCTCTACCGCTGCCAGAGACTGGAAGGGCCCCGCTTAGGCCACCGACTTCCCGCGGAACGGAACCGTTTCCGGACCGCTCCAGGCGCTCGCCGTAGCTCCACGCCCTCCGCCGCAGCTCCGGGGCTCTCGCGACCGCAGCTCTCGCTCCTCCGCGCTTGCAGCACAGCCCGGCCTGACCTCCGCACGAACCGGGGAGGTGAGAGAGGTATCTGCATGCAGGCCTCGCCGCCAGGGCCCGCCCACCACCGCGGCCGGGGGCGGGGAGAGCCGGGCGGGGCTGTGACAGGTGCCGGCGGGCGGTGGCTGTGCAGCACGCTCCGCCCTGGCCGGAAGGAGGTGAGCCGAGCGTCTTCCTGCAGGGGGCGCGCTTCGGGGCTCATCGCTGTCTCCTTGTAAACCCTAGCAGGGACAGGACGCGCAGCAGCAGCAAGCGTCTCCGGGGAGCGAGGAAGTGTCAGTACGGCCTCCTCCTGCGCTCCGCGGCAGAAAGGACATGGCGGGGGCTTGTCAGGCCCCGCCGGACCGGTGCTGCAGCGGGTGGGACCCTCAGAGACTTCCGCTCTGCGTTTTTGAAAGGGTGGGGGAGCGGAGCTGCCGCTGTGAGGAGGTACGAGTGCCTTTTCTTTCCTAGCTGGTCAGAGGTTCAGCAGCTTCTGTCTGTCCCATAGCCTGTCGTCTGGAGAGGCCGGGACAAGGGCAGCCAGGGTGATGTGGTCTCAGCCACTGTATGCATAGTTAGAGCTCTGACTTTTCTAGCAATGCTGCCTGTGTGTCTCCCTTCCCCTCAGTGGAGCAGGGGGTCTTAGGCTGGGCCCAGGTGGTACCAAGCCCTGTGGTTGGCTAAGGCTGCTGCCAAGCAAACAGGATATGGTGTATTTTTTTGGTCGGTGTCTTTCCCAGGTGTGTTCCTGGGTAAGGGCTACTTGCTAATCAAATGCAGAGATAATACCTGTGTGAGTCATGCTGCTCAGCTTGCATGTTGACAGGAGGCTTTACTGTCTTCTAGGCCACCATAGTTGTGACCAGTTAGTATTGCTCTTTTTATCTTTCTCCATCTGCCCAAAGCTAAAAATCTACTATAGCAGGTTTTCCCAAGTTCTTTCTGCCCAGCTGTGATAGTTTCACCTGAAACTTTAGTCTCCACTCCAGTGCTCTTTTGATCTGGCCTTACAGAAGGCTGGAGGCACTGAATGGATGTTCAAGTGGGAACAGGAATATCCTCAGGCTGATGTCTCCAGGCTTATCTATGGCCTCTGCCACAAGAAATAAGTTAAGCAGACAAAAGAACTACCCAGGTGATAGCTTGGCTTGTGGTGCTTCATTTCTGCATGCTGATCTGAGGCAGGAGAGTTTTGTTCTGTCTACACTGCAGAGGTGGAATTCAGCTTCAAATAAAGGGTGGAGAAAGCCTCACAATTACATCTTTGGGAGTCTTCCACCAATCAGAATTCAGACCCATCAATACAAGCAATAAAATGTTGGTTGTTCTTTTCCTTTTGGGATTATCTTTTTCATACCTTCCATTCAAACCATTCCAACTTTTGACAGGGTTTTCCAGATTTATACTTTCATGTAAAGCACCAGCTCCCACTTGCTTTATCGAGCCCATGAATGCAGGGAGATGAGCAAGCTAGGGACCTGCAGCTCAGGAGTTCTGTTCTTTTCATATAGGCCAAAACTCTGCACAAGCACATTCCAGTTTCATTAGGAGCCATGGACATTTTCTTAACATGAACAGCAGAGGTCCTGACATGCTTTCTGTGGAGGAGGGTGACCTGAAATTAGAATTGAGATATAAGCATCTTTTGAAGATGGAAAAGGCAATGTTATGCAGTGTTTTGAGAGCGGTATGAAGATGTCAGGAGCTAGTCAGGTTTTACAGTGTTGCTTTTAATCGTCTGGGAGATTGACCTCTTCATATTGTCTCTTTTTATATTCAGAATAGGGAGGGGACAGAGGAGGAACCCTTTATCTACTTGTCATTGCAAATCACCCATGTAGTGCCCTGTTTCATTTTGGCAAACACCTATGCAGTGCCCTGTTAGTGTTGTTGAAGCCCGCCATCAGAGTCATACCTGTAGTATATTTTACACACCCACTACTAGTCATGAATTGTGAGGGCAGAACGGAGTCAGTTGTCTTCATGAGTTAATTATCTTAACGAGTTAAAGATGGACTGGATTTTCACATGAAGTTTTTATCTGGTTTTGGGACCATTTTAACCTTGCTCTTGGCGGTACATTCTCTATCGGAAGCCTCATTCTCTCTTTTGAATGCAAAGGAATTCCTTGAGTTTGGTCATTATCATGCAGCTTGCTTAAGGTAAGTGTGTGTATGTTTTAGTGACCTCCTGAGAACAGAGCTCCTCCACTATGAACAGAGGGTTCAATTGTAATTCCTTCATGGCAGGACTTCCTGCAGCATTGCCATCAGCTTGTGTGGAAAGGAGGACAGCATGATACCTTTATGGCTTGGCCAATTGGAAATTGTAAAAAATTGGAAATTGTTTTTACATCCACAGTGCTGTTCTCCCATCTCTGCTTGGCATATTCATCCTGTCTGACTTTAGGTTTTTTCAGAGCAACTTCTCAGCCTGAGCCTGAGAAGTGTCCTGTTTCTTGACTGGCTAGTACCAGGGTATTTCAGGGGGTTGCAAGACTCCCAACAGTTGATGTTTCTAGGAATGGCATGTTCTAGGCAAGTTTTTGCCCTGAAGCAAGATGAGTTTCTATTTCCTTAAAACTTGAAAGATCACATTACCCAGTAGTCTAGCAGCTCCCTAATTCCTGTTCTGCCAGTCTTTCCATCAAGAATTTGTTTCCAGCATGGAGGCATGGGAGGGGCAGGAAGGCACCAGGAGCAACCAAAACTCAACCAATACTGTCCCTTGTCGCTTAATGAGGAACTACATTTTCTCTGCTGTGTTGACAGGTAGTTTGGAGTGACAGGTAAGCAAAATGATGCCAATGCAGGGCAACTTTTCTAATATTTCAGAGGTTCTCTTCATTTACGTACCATCAAATCTCAGCAATGTGGGAGGATAGGAAAGACGGAGATACTGGATAACCCCAGGAAAAGCCAAACCTGGATAATACCTATGAATGAAAATAGAAGAATCTGCAAGACAGGCATAGCAGAGAAATGAGATTAATATTTTTATTGCCTGTGGAGCATGCCCATCTCGCAGGTTGTTCCAGCCTGAGTCTCCAAGGACCACAGCACTCTTGGATGTGCACAGGCTGCTTTCCAACCCCAGTCTGCTCATGCAGGTTATATCTGCACATCAGCGCTCCTAGTCCCCGCTCTGAGTCATTTTCACATGGCTTTTTGTAGGAACCAGGCTTCATCTTTTCAGAGCTTTGACTGGATTTATGAGTTCTGGTTGGTTGGTTTCTGGCATATTTTTTTAACAAACATAGGGATGGAGGGGTAGTGGTGAAAGAAAACTTTCTTAAAACTTCTCTGAAATAACAAATCCTGAAACATTACAATCTGAATTGAACATCTACTTCTGCTTGGCTCTGCATCTCTTGAAATAGAAGTACCAGGAGAGGCTTTGCAATTTGTTCCAACTTAGAGAATGAGTAATAAAGAGATTCTTATCTCCACTGAGACCAAATGAAGAGCTGGCATTTGATATATATATATTATTGCACACAAGTTATTCATTTGTGCTGACTAAGTGTGCACACTCCTAATAATATTAATTTAATTAAATAATGAAGTTAAGTAGCCACTACCCTGGAGTTTACAAGACATTTGTTTCCTCTCTTGCTTCTGGGTTCCGTGTGTAATAAGTGTTGCAGTACATGCAGTGCATTTCAAATTAAGATAAAGAAGAAAAATTATCAAGTGACATATAGAGTAAAGAACTCTCTGGATTAATAAAGACTCAAGCAGTGCTGCCATATCTAACTTTACAGTTATCCTACAAGAAAAGAAATCCAACATTTTTAGTATAGATCAGCTCTTCAGATTGAAATATCCACAACAAAGCTGTAAAGCAGGAAAATCTTTCTGGTTATTACAGCTTTGGGCTAGGCAAAAGTCACAAGCATTCAACCCGTTAAGAACTGCCATCACAATACAGAGAAATGTTCTCTTTCTTGATATGCTTCTTTGTTGTTGACTAATGTTGGATAGTTCAGAAAGGGTGTGTACATCTATAATGCATTTGGATTCCTCCTATTTGCGTATATTGCATCATATTCAGGTAATGATTACAGGTCAGTTTCTTTACCCACAGACTATCAGAATTCTGAGTATTTTCCTTTCTGTCCATGTGCAGGACTAAACACGGGATTACTGGGAAGACCTGATTTTTCTACTTTCCAAAATGACATCTTCCAGGAACTAGTTTATTCCTGAGTAAGGAGAAGTGCTCATACTGTGATCATGTTTCAGTAATTTAAGTCCAACAACTTGTCCCATATTTTCATGCTGCAGGAAAAGAGAAACAGATAATATTCCTATTGAATTTTACTTTTGTGATGATCTCTTTCTCTCCAAGAACCAGTGTGGTTCACATTCAATCATCTTTAGTTTTCTATGTCACGTGGGCTATTCAAAGTCAGATTTTGAAGGGGTTTATCACCTATAGGTGTCCTGTAGAGTCTGCAAAAACAGATTCATAAAGCCAGCTGGAATTAGAGCATAGAGTGTTTGCAAGCATCCCACTTGTCATCTGTTTCCATCTTTAGGTGCCTCTCTTTCCGGAAGTCTCTGGCTCAGGTGACCAATATGGGCTGCTTCATGGATTTGCTTTGGGCATGGGCAGTCTGGAATCATTGGAATTGTGTCCTTCAATCCCAGCTACCCTTCAGAAAATGATGAATTCTGGCAATGATGTGGCTGCAGCAGCACAGGGTTCTTAACGAGTTGCAAAATCTGGCTGGGACCTTCATTCAGCCTGAACCCAACTGGGTAAATGGGAGCTCTGTCACTTTGATGCAAACACTTCCCTGCTTTATACTGTAATGTGCAATGATCCCAGAATTTCAGGCTACTTCTCTGCTCCGAGTTCCAGTGCAACACACAACCTCCTGGAAGTAGTGAGATCTTCTACACAGTAATGAAACGTTGGGTGCTGGTACAGGGGCCAAGAGACATAATGAGATCTCCATTGTTGGAAATTCAGACCTCAAATGGAGAAGGCCCTGAGTATGCAGATTTATACTGGCCCAGCTTTGAGGAGGACGGTGGTCCAGAGATTTCTAGAGGTTCTGTTCAACCTAAATAGTTCTGTGCTTCTATGAAGCTGCTGTCCTATCCATATTCTTCCCAGTTCCTGTGCTGCATAAGACAGGACATTGTCTGACCCAAAACCTGCACTGGCACATTAGGACAATTTTCTAGATGGATATGCCTGATAGATACCGTACTAAGATGTCAGTATTCATCCTAAATTGAAAGCTGTTGTACTACTTGTCACCTGCCACTATGGGGACAAAAGATTCGAGAATCCTCAGCAGAATGATAATAGCACTAAGTTGTAGTTACAGTTAAAGATTTTTCCTTTTTTTTTAAACATTATTTTATGATCAGCATAGCATAGAATTTTATGATCATGGTAGCACAGGACTTTTGTAATTGGAATGAGTGTAGCCCAATTTTAAAAGTAACATAAAGCTGAATTTTATAGCGCACCTTAAATTATGGTTCCTAATCATGTGGACCCTCTGCAGATATGGTACAATCTTAATACTTGGCTTGCCATATGAATATAACGATCGTAATCTAGACTCAATCCTCAGAGGAAGCAGACAACTGCGTGGGTGTCCCTGGCCACTGAGGGATCATGGGTTTTGCCGTCCAGCAGCAGTTGTAGTCCAAGTCTCAGTTAGGTCTTGTAACTTCTTGATTTTATAGACAGTGCTCTGTGTGCTGTTTTGCTTCATTTTTCTGTGATGGGGCCGTCACAACTTGGTTGTCCAGGTGCCTGGGACCTTCAAGTCTGTAAGGAGGGAAGAAGGTGGCCTGGTGTCCAGAAACCTTGAGGCTAATATAGAGGTGGAGAAAAAGTCTGTGTTGTGAACAGGACCTTCAAGACCTGATAAAGCAGGGAATGGAGCCTGATATATGACAAGCTCAGGCTGTTTGCCTTATAAAATGGCATTAGTTAGGCTAACCATATTACCAGGTGTCAGGAGCAAGGGGTACTGGTCACACTACAGTCTTCCCATTGTGTGTTGCTCTGCGGTTGACTGTGTCAGTGCTGCTTACTTTACCTAGTTTTCCTAGGTCCACTTGAGATATCCTTAAAATCTTCCCTATCTATAGGTAACCTACATAAATTTAAGTCATCAGCATATTTTCCCAGCTCAGTGTTTAGATTCTCTTCCAAGTAATTATAACTTAGTGAACCTCAGCAGTCCCAGCATGGGTCCCGCAGGTATGCTACTCTTAGCCTTTTTCAGAGGTGAGAGTTGGCCATTTATGCTTTCTCTTCATTATCAATCTCTTAACCAATTTTTAATGCCTCACAGGACTTTAACTGCTATCCTTTTGTTACTTCATTTCCTTGATAGTCTCCTGTGAGAAACAGTATCAGAAGCCTTTTGAAAGCCTAACTAAATCCTATCCTCAGTTTATTCTTTATCCATCACTTTAACTTTTTTTTGGAGAATTTTAGCAGTAGCTGGGCAGGGCTTTACCTTCTAAACCTGCTTTTTACATTGATCTATTGATCTGTGCATGTTCATATTAAGTGATGTACTTTAGGATTTAAAGGTATTTAGTTGTTCCTAATCATATTGCTTTCAAAAGAGGCATAACAGAGTTGCTATATTTCTAATTTCAGTATAAGGCTCTGAAGACTTCCTTCTACACCAAATTCAGCACCTCAGAAATAGCAGCAAATACACCATACAGTGAAGTCAACCAGCTCCTGGTGTCTCTCTCCTCTTATAAGCCCAGAGGAAAATTTTTAAGTGGTCTAGGAACCTTAAGAACTTCCAGAATTTTCTAGAATGAGCTAGGTTGGGAGAACATTCCAAAGTTTACACATGTATTTCTGAACCTTTCAATAATTTGTCTTTGTTTGCTTGTTATTTTGTAACCAAATTTTCATATGTCCACATTAATGCTAGCTATTAGCAGAAGGGTTCCCAATGTAAAGCCACATCTCTGATTTTTATTTCAGGTATTTGCTCTTGGGACACTATGAGAATCAAATTTCTTTCTTGAGCTAAGTGCCTGTGGGTCCCTTAAGGATACACAGAGAACAGGGTGTAATCTACAGTTGACCTGCATTGATCTGTAAATGTATGAATGATTCACTCAGTCTTGTCCTCACTGAGCAGATGAAGAAAATTCTGGGGTGTGAAGAAGTGGGCTGAAAGAGACAGTAGGGTAGAACATAATTAGAAGGTGATCTTGCCTCTGATATACACTGCATCTGGACTGTTATTATATAAAACAGATTTCATTATTGCACAGCAAAAGAATCTTAACTTCAAAAGTGAGATTCAAAATACTGAGGAATATGTCACCCAGCGTAAAAAATTGACATCTGAAAGATGTGTTTTCTAAATACAGAGTAGAAAAGGTAAGCGGATGATATGAAACTACACATCTGGATTTTGGAGAAGTGATAAGAGTAGAGCATGATTAGCATCAGAGAGGAAAAAATACTTGCTAAAAAAATAGTCTCTCCACTTAGATTAAAGATGATAAAGCAGAACTGGAGCCTTCAGTAGAAAAATATAAAAGAAGGTATATGAAGCTTGGAGTTAAGAACAGTATCTCATTGTATGAAGCTGTAAGTGCTGAGACAAACAACATGGGTCACAACAGGTTTTGTGTTTGCCATGTGACTACAAAAAAAAAATATTCACCAAGTATCCATTGTGCTGTATCATCATTAAAGGCTTCCTTCAGAAGAACAGTGACCAGCACAGCAACAGAAATCACATGTACTTTGGGTACTGTTCTGCATAGGAGTGGGGCAGCAGACACAGTGCAAGGTTCTTTCTGGATCTCAGTAAGGAAGGCCCAACAAAAATGGTGTGATAAAATAGCCATTTTAATAAGATAGCATAAAAAGAGGAATATAGATAGTGAGTCACTCTTATGTCCCTTCAGACGCTGAGAGCTCTGCTTTCATGCAGCATTGGACAGACCCCAAATGGGTTTTCCCATGGTACGCTGTGCAAATCCTGTCCCATCCCCTCCCATACCGTAGTGTCTTGTATCTTGTGTAATAAAACAAAACCATAGATTCAATAGAGAGGGAAATTCTTGATAAAGCAACAGGGACAGATGCAAAAGCCCAGCCAATCTACAGTTCACAGCATTAGGAAATTCATTTCACCCAAGCAGGTCTCAGATCATCAGCAACTGCTGACCTCTGCAGACAGGATGACAGAAGGCTGTGCAACAACACAGAGTAACGTAGGGACCAGGTGAATTTTGAAACTTGGCTTTAGTTGATTCACTGAAGGTTAGTCAGTTGCTCAGTACTGTTTGTTGATTATTATTAATGTGACATGCAACATAGGCAGAATATGCATATTTCACAGACAGGTCAGTGTGTATTTTTACCAAAACTGTCAATCCTTCATATGCTGGACATACTACCTCTACCTGAACATTGGCTATATCTAGCCTTAGGACATCATGAATCACGGTCAGTTGGAGGAGACCCTATTGTGTCTTAAGGAGGATTAAAATGGAAATAACAGATTGGAAGAAATTAGCTATTCTGTTCATGAAATATCTGGACAGAAAATTCCCATTTATCAAGGTGATGCTTTCTAATTTGGCTCGGGCATGTCTGCTAAAATGTCCCTTGGGCTGTGAAGAAAATAGATTCTTCTCATTAAAGCAGCTTTCCTCTCAACTGCAAAACTACTGTTCCATGTCTGTCTTGTGCATCCTGCTGGCAGTGGTACTGTTACATTGCTTTAGGTCCATTGTTCAGGAAGCATAATTTCAAAATCATTGAAGTGAAATTCCAGAGCCTTCTGATGACAAAAAAAAGGAATTAGAAAAAATGTCCCCCTTGTTCTGATCTTATTTCTAATTTTTGTGGGCTAAATATGTTTGTGAATGAGGAAATACCTCTTGTTTAAAGGGTTCCGTATTACCTTGTTAGAGTGTGTGGAAGTGGCAATTTGGGAACTCACAGACAGCTCCCAGATTTACTGAAAAGATTGAAAAAAAAAAAAAAAATCCCCCACTCCTTTTAACCCGTTTACCTCAGGCTCAGAATACCTAATTACTTTTTCAATATGATAATGAAGAAGAAATAGTACTTTACAGGAGTCAACCTGTGTAGTCTGCAAGAAAAACACCAGAATAATTCCTCTTCGTAACTTAGTAATGACCGATTTTCACTGGTCAGAGATTGGAAGTGAGGATTTCTTCAAAATGAGCTTCTCCACAGAGAATTAGAGCAGGAAACATATAAAGAGGAAAGGCTGAGAGACCTGGGTCTGTTTAGCCTGGAGAAGACTGAGAGGGGATCTCGTCAATACTTATAAATACCTAAAGGGTAGCTGTCAAGAGGATGGGGCCAGAGTCTTTTCAGGGGTGCCCAGCAACAGGACAAGAGTCAAAGAGCACAAACTGGAACACGGGAAATTCTGTCTGAACATAAGAAAAAACTTCTTTACTTTGAGGGTGTCAGAGCGCTGCAACAGACTGCCCAGAGAGGTTGTGGAGTCTCCTCTGGAGATGTTCAAAACCCACCTGGATGCGTTCCTGTCCAACCAGCTCTAGGTGAACCTGCTTTGGCAGGGGTGTTGGACTAGATGATCTCTGAAGGTCCCTTCCAATGCCTACCATTCTGTGATTCTATGATTCTGTGAAAGTCCTGCACAATCAGAAACATTTAACCTGCCTTGATCTATTGCAAGGAATTGAGTTGAAGTTCAAATCCAGAGACTCCAGGAAATGAACACATCCACCCATAAACATTTACATTCTTCTAAAAGGCAGATACCATAGCACAGTGAGTTCAACCTCAACAACTGGGCAAGTGATAGATGTTTCTGAAATACACAAGTGGCAACTGCTGGGACAAGAAATATGAGAAATTTCATAATCTTGTTTTCAGAGCTAATCTCTAGAGGATGAGGCCTTACTCCACATGTGAAACAAGAACAGAAACTGATATTGAACATAGACTCCCAACGTGCAGTCCATCCAACTAGTACGGTAACTCAGCCTGAGTTCTATGGAAACACAAAGCATAATTCTGTAATTAAAGGCTGAATTATAACACCTGCAAGTAAGGTGTTGAATGAAGTTTCTGCATGCAACTTTGATTCTAATATTTCTGATCTACAATGCAAACAGAGCATTCTATTATGTTATTGGTTGTGTTTTAACATTGCTCTCCTTCAAGCAGAAGAATGAATTAATGACTTTCAGAGGTCTTGTCCTACCTCATTTTCCTGAGGTTTCAGCTACCACAGAAACAGGAACTACAGTTTCTCCAGTTTGATTTTTGAGATTGGCCATACATCTACCTTTATACCTCTGTTGCAAGATGGACCTGCAGACTTTGCTGTTGATTTCCTGCTCATTGTGGATCTAAGAAAGAAGAATACTGTTCCAGCTAATCCAGATCAAGTGTTGCTTCATACCTAGGAGAGTCAGCACCAGCCATTTACAATGCGTTTTTCCGGCTCAGTGCAATTCTGTACAGTAAGCAGCTCTTCTAGCCCTTCCCCAATTCCCAAGTTTCCTGATTCACAGCTTGCCTTTCATGTTTGGAATATCCAGCAGGAACACAAACCATCTTTGTAGCTCCTGATTGTGCTGTGTTGACAAAAAGGGCCTTGCCTCTCAATGCCAATGTTTTCCTATGGTTAGATTTAGTAGGGTATTTTTCTACTCTAGCTTGTACAGAAGAGGAGAATGGTCTGTAACCAAACAGTACCGAGGTGTTTCACAATAATTAAGTTCCTACAAGGAAAATATACACACAGCCATTGCAGGGGCCTGAAATTCTGCTTCTAAAGAAGGAAATGGTTCGGTGGCTTGTACATTAGAATATGCTGCAGGGCAATAAAGGCAGCTCTGATTCTTGGATAAATGACTCCTATGCCTTGAGTCACTGTCCTCTTATCAGATGTTTCATTCCATTGGACTCAGTACAAGGTTAATTGCTCCCATTTATGTAGTGCTTGCTGGCTTTTGGATGTCCAAACTTGGCCATGTTACATAATGGGAGGTTTTGCAATGGCTTTGCTTGTAATCCAGAATCATATTTGCATTTTAGCATGTGTAGAAACCATAAAAGGAGCTTTAAACAGAAACAGATTGTTCAAAGGCATTCAAGTGGCAAACTTCCCAGTTAAGATAATGTAACACCCAAATAATATCACTCACCCAAATGCCAGAAGTCTTTTTCTGCACACACTTATTACAGCCTTTGCACTGTCCCCTTGAAGCCTTCAGAGTTCACCAGCTTTTTAAAGAATATTCATAGTCTGACCATGGAGAGACTAGAGGCCACTGATTATCCACAGAGGACTTCATAACAATCTGTAGCGCTCACTGCACATATGTCCATCTTGGGCAAAGAAATCTTTTCTTTTGGAGAAGAAATGTTGGTGATTCTCTGTATCTCGCTTCAAAATATTCACTGCAACTTCAAATGCTGGATGCCTAGGTATGTCAGCTGGTGTCTGAGGTCACTTTTAATAGGGGATGGTGAAATGCAGTAGCTTTTATATAGAAAAGATATTTTTGAAAATGTTGTATACTTTTTTCCTGAACAAAGACAAATGATACTTTGAAAGAATTCAGATCAGACTTCCTTCTTCAACAAGTCAACATGAAGGACAGAATCATAGAATCATAGAATATTTTGGGTTGGAAAAGACCTTTAAAAGTCATCTAGTCCAAAATCCCCTGCAATGAGCAGGGACATCTTCAACTAGATCAAGTTTCTCAGAGCCCCATCCAACCTGACAGCTTCTGAAATGGACCAAAGCAAAACAATAGTATTTGCAAAAATTTTCCTGAGGATTCTATTTCATTAAATAGCCCAACCACTTAAAAAATATTATGTAGTGAAACAGTAAGCAGTAAGTACTATGTCAGTTATTATAATTTTGGCAAGATTCCAACTGTCAGTGCTAACAGTCATCTGCTTTCAAGGGACAGACCTACTGGAACTAGAGTTACTCCTGCCTGTTGCTACACGAGACGTGTAGCAGTCTATGGAGAGAAAGCAGCAGGAGATGAAAGTCTACATGCACACTGCAGCTCTTAAGCAGCAAATAATTTACCCACTCTTGCTTTCTCAAATAATCAGCCATTCATCTTCTCAAAGTGGAGAGTAGGGTGGAAGAGAAACTTTCAAAGTGAGCTGGAGGGGAAACATTCTCTTGCAGGCTGTGAGTCTCACAAGGATATTCTGTGTTCCACACTACTCTAGGCATTTGTACTGACATTAATTACTAGATGTTTGCAGAAAGAATGGCAAATAGCAATAAGGAAGAATAGACTTTGCTACTATTCCCCACATGAACAGACATAAAAGATGTGCCATTTGTTGCCTAGAGGAGACAATGTGACAACTGTGGCTATAATGCAGCTGCCTGGAAGAGGGGATGTTCAGTGTATGTAGATGCTTCCTAACTTCTCAATTCCCAGTGTGGTGGCTTGACCCTGGCTGCATGCCAGTTGCCCACCAAGCCACTCTAACACTCCCCCTCCTCAACCGGACAGGGGAGAGAAAATATAATGAAAGGCTCGTGGGTCAAGTTAAGGACAGGGAGAGGTCATTCACCAGTTACCATCATGGGAAAAACAGACTCGACTTGGGGAAAACTAATTTAATTTATTATCAATCAAATCAGAGTAGGATAATAAGAAATCAAACCAATTCTTAAAACACCTTCCCCCCACCCCTCCCTTCTTCCCAGGCTCAACTTCACTCCCGATTTTCCCTGCCTTGTCCCCCCACAGCGGTGCAGGGTGACAGGGAATGGGGGTTGTGGTCAGTTCATCACATGTTGTATTTGCTGCTCCTTCCTCCTCAGGGGGAGGACTCCTCACACTCTTCCCCTGCTCCAGTGTGGAGTTCCTCCCATGGGAGACAGTCCTCCATGAACTTCTCCAACATGAGTCCATCCCAAGAGCTACAGTTCTTCATGAACTGCTCCACTGTGGGTCCCTTCCATGAGATGCAGTCCTTCAGGAACAGTCTGCTTCAGCATGGATCCCCCATGGGGTCACAAGTCCTGCCAGCAAACCTGCTCCAGCATGGGCTCCTCTCTTCACAGGTCCACAAGTCCTGCCAGGAGCCTGCTCCAGCATGGGCTTCCCACTGAGTCATAGCTTCCTTCAGGCACATCCACTTGGTCCGGCATGGGGTCCTTCATGGCCTGCAGGTGGATATCTGCTCCACCATGGACCTCCATGGGCTGCAGGGGCATAGCCTGCCTCACCATGGTCTTCACCATGGGCTGCAGGGGAATCTCTGCTCCGAGCCTGGAGCACCTCCTGCCCCTCGTTCTTCAATGACCTTGGTGTCTGCAGAGTTGTTTCTCTCACATATTCTCACTGCTCTCTCCAGCTACAGTTGCTGTGGTGCAGCAACTTTTCCCCCTTCAATATGTTATCACAGATGTACTACCACCATCGCTGACTGGCTCAGCCTTTGCCAGCAGCGGGTCCATCTTGGAGCTGGCTGGCATTGGCTCTGTCATACATAGGGGAAGCTTCTAGCAGCTTCTCACAGAAGGCACCCTGGTAGCCCCCTCACTGCCAAAACATTGCCACACAAACCCAATACACCCAGCTGTTCTACCCTTTGTTTTTAAAGGGGACAAAGCTGGGTATGCATTTCCCGTGGCAGTTGGCCGGGCTAATAGATTTTATCAGCTGGCACCCTTTCCTGGATAATAATGCTCTGCTGGACTTCTGAAATCTACGTACAGACCACCCCTAGCCTTTGTGTCACCATGTTACCAAAGACCTTAAAAAATGTAGCTTCCCTTTGAGACTGGGAAAGACAGAAGATAATGTCTTCAGAGCCAAGGCTGACACTGTGAAAATGGTTGTGCATTTAAGAGCTCCAGAAGTAGATTGTTCAAGACCTGGAAACATAGTGACTTCCACAGTGAAAGTCCTCCCACATGCACATGCCTAGCCTTCTGTTCTCCTCTCCTTATACTTTGACCTCTGCTGACTCTTGTCCCTGTTTTGCCCTCTGTGGCTGAAATTGATTTAGTGCTCTCAACAGGGACAAGGTGCTTTTCAGTTATTGAGAAATTCGTTTTCTATGTGTGTGGCAATTATCCACCACAAGTAAGAACACAATGGTTTACAAAACAGAAAAAAGCAGGCAGTTCTGGATAAGAAACAGCTTGGAAACCTACCCACTTTGCATTCGTATCACATACATCCATCAGTAATAAGTCCAAAAAAGGCCTGTTCTAGTCCATGAAGGAAGGGAAATATTTCTTAGTCACAGTGAAGAAAAGCCCCATCTGAGGCAGCCACTGGGAAAAGAGGACATTTCTTGTTTCTTGTCCATTCTGATCTCTTCCAGGAGTCAAATGCAGAAATCCCAGAAAACAGGTTGTCTTGGCTGTCTTTTGTCATTGCTGGTTGGCAGAATTTGCTTTCAAGTTAGGCAAGCAGAGTCTCTTCTGTCAGTGACAGACCATTCCTGAGAAAAGACTGTGACTCAAGTTTGCTACTAGTGAAGTAGGTAAGGATGTCCTGGCTGCATTCTATTCTCTTATTCAAACCAGAGTTGATCACAGACCACAGAAGCTGCAGCAGGCCAAGATGTAGCAGGTGGGGGAAAACAAGAATAAGTGGACAGGGTGGTAGATCTGCTGTACTCTCGTACCAGGGCGGAACAGCACGGCTAAACGGAAGGCATGGTCCAGCATCCACACTGCGCCTTTTTTCTCCTCAACAAGACTTCTGCCCACAGTCCACTGGAAAGCTGACTGACCACATGCCCAATTGCACAGCAGTAGTGACTGGGCTTGTGAATTTGCTTGCTGTCCATCACAAAGGAGAGTTTGAGAGGATTATATACTGAGGCTGGATTCTGGAGCCCCACAGAGGCTCCTGACACAGACCTCCCTACTAAACTCCTGGAACAATGACCAAATCCATCTTTGAGGGACAACTCTTGCCACCAAAATGAACAGGAAATAATAGATATATTTATCTTTCAAGACTGAAACTTGGAAGACCCTTTAACATGCTAACCAATTTGTTTATCACCCTTTCAAGTGTTCCCTTTTGAAATGCCACTTTGTCTTTTACACTGACTCAATAAAATGTCATTATTGGGGGTACCTGTCCTGGTTCCAGCGGGGTTTTCCTCTTTACATTGCTGTTCTGTTAAACTGCCTTTATCTCAACCCACGAGTTTTGCCTTTTTTCTTCCGATTTTCCCCCACCACTGTCGGGGGTTGAGCAAGTGGCTGCGTGGTTCTTTGTTGCTGGCTGAGGCCAAACCACAACAGTCCTTTTTGGTGCCCAACGTGGGGCACGAAGGGTTGAGATAGTGACAGAGCCGACCAGAGCTTGTTAAAATGAATTTGTTATGTGCCTTTATTATATTAGTTAAATAATTGCTGGTCACAATGTTGCTTTGTTTGTTCGCATGGCTGTGTTACGTAAATACTTATATGCCATATGTACTCCCTGTGATGCTGTTTATCACCTCTGGGAGAGGGATCAGGATTATCATTTTGCTGTCCTGTGTAATACCGACTTACGATATGACAACACCACTGTTCAGGCGGTTATGTTGGGGAGTTTATGCTGTATTGCTGTCCTGCCCCTGTGTGTCTCTCGTACACACCCAATCACACCCAATCTATGGGGGGAACGGGGGGTTACTTTCCCCACCTCTTTTGCCTCCCTTTTCTCCTTTGGGTCAGGTATGACAGCTGTTGAGAATTTTGAATATACTTGGGATGCTCAAACCAGCATGGTCCTGTTGCTGTGTCTCCTGAATGTGTTTCAGGTCTTGTTTAGGGTTAAATGACTGTTTAAGACTACCCCCCAGAGACCTGCCCCAAGGCTGGATAGTCATGGGTGGCATGGCATGTGGGAGAATATGGGCAGGTATCTAGAGAACTTCTCACCTCCCATGGTTTGGGACTTCAGCCCCGAACAACGACAGGACCCTGATAAAGTGATAGAATATTTGAAAGGAAAATGCTGTGGCTATTCCAGAGAGGCACAACTTACCGCACTGTGCTGGGCCCTGGCCAGTATGTACCAAACCCTGCTTGGTATTGGGCAGCACCCTCAGGGGAAAGGGGGGGAAACCAGACCTGCAGGCGCCGAGGCCACTCCAGCCCCTGTGGCAGGCGCCGAGGCCACTCCAGCCCCTGTGGCAGGCACTGAAGACACTCCAGCCCCTGCGGCAGGCACTAAGGCCACCCCCGCCCCGGTGACAGGCAATGCAGCTACTCTAATCCCAGTGGCAGGCACCGAAGACACTCCAGCCCCTGCGGCAGGCAATGCAGCTACTCAGACTCCGATGGCAAGTCACTGCAGCTGAACCAGACAACCAACCTGCACCGATATCAGTAGCTCCCATACAGAAGAAGAAATACACCAAGAAATCAGTTCGCTTGGTAAGGGATGACGATGAGCCAGGGCCATCCCGAGAACAGGAGGATGAGACAGAACCAGAGATAATCACACACTCCCTGTCCCTGAGTGAGCTGCGGGAAATGCGAAAAGATTTCAGCCGACTTCCGGGCAAGCACATTGTCACCTGGCTACTCCGATACTGGGATAATGGGGCCAGTAGCTTGGAATTAGAGGGCAGGGAATCCTGCAGCTGGGATCCCTGTCTCGGAAAGGGGGCATTGACAAGGCTATTGGGAAAAAGACACAAGCCCTCAGCTTCTGGATGCAACTCCTGTCAGGCGTGACGGAAAGGTACCCCTTCAGTGAAGATGTTATGTGTCATCCAAGCAAATGGACCACCATGGAAAGAGGTATCCAGTACCTGAGGGAATTAGCTGTGCGAGAGATGATTTATTATTATCCAGACAATACACAGTTACCCACAGATCCTGATGAAGTCCAGTGCACAAGGCCCAGGTGGCGGAAGTTTGTGTGGAGTGCACCATCGTTGTATGCCAGCTCCTTGGAAATGATGGAATGGAAAGGTGAAGAGGGACCAAAGGTGGATGAGGTGGCTGGCCGACTACAGCGGTACGAAGAAAGTCTCTCTTCCCCCCTCATCTCAGCTGTAAAGAAACTTTCCCGGAAGGTCCAGCAACTTGAAGAGAATATGTCCTACTCCCCACCCGTACAGGCTGGCATCTCAGCTGTTAGGAGCAGGCGTTTCTCTACTCAAGAGAGAGAATGTAGATGGTACACACCACAAGGCACCCTGTGGTTTTACCTGCATGACCATGGAGAGGACATGAGGAATTGGGATGGACAACCTACCTCAATCCTACAGACACGGGTGCATGAACTGCAAGGAAGAACAACCACAAAAGGGGATCCCTCCAGGGAAAGTGTCACTCCAGTTTCCAGTGGGCAGTTCCCCAGACAGAGTAGAGGGCCTGATCTTACCTCTGATCCTTTTGAAGGGCCTTCCAAGTCATTTCTGCAAGAAGTCAGTAACGGATACTATGACTAGGCTTAGAGGGGCCCTGCCTCCAGCCAGGTGGGGGAAAGGGACAACCAGGTTTATTGGACTGTGTGGATTCGATGGCCTGACACATCAGACCCACAGGAGTATACGGCTCTAGCGGACACCGGTGCACAGTGCACCTTAATACCAATATCAAGCTATAGAGGGGCAGAACCCATTTGTATTTCAGGAGTGACAGGAGGATCCCAACAGTTGGCTGTATTGGAAGCTGAAGTGAGCCTAACTGGGAATGAGTGCAAAAGCATCCCATTGTGACTGGCCCAGAGGCTTCATGCATCCTTGGTATATACCATCTCAGGAGAGGGTATTTCAAAGATCCAAAAGGGTGCCGGTGGGCTTTTGGCATAGCTGCCTTGGAGACGGACGAAATTAAGCATCTGTCTGCTTTGCCTGGTCTCTCAGAAGACCCTTCTGTTGTAGGGTTGTTGAGAGTCAAAGAACAACGGGTGCTGATGGCTACCACAACGGTGCATCGGCGACAATATCGCACTAACCGAGACTCTCTGATTCCTGATTCGTCAACTAGAGACTCAAGGAGTGATCAGTAAGACCTGCTCACTCTTTAATAGTCCCATATGGCCAGTGCAAAAATCTAATGCAGAGCGGAGGCTAACAGTGGATTATCGTGGCCTGAATGAAGTCACACCACCGCTGAGCACTGCTGTGCCGGACATGCTAGAACTTCAATACGAACTGGAGTCAAAGGCAGCCAAGTGGTATTGCAACAATTGATATCGCTAACGCATTCTTCTCAATCCCTTTGGCAGCAGAGTGCAGGCCACAGTTTGCTTTTACTTGAAAGGGCATCCAGTACACCTGGAATTGACTGCCCCAAGGTTGGAAACACAGCCCTACTGTTTGCCATGGACTGATCCAGACTGCACTGGAACAGGGTGAAGTTCCGGAACATCTGCAATACATTGACGACACCATTGTATGGGGCGACACTGCAGAAGAAGTTTTTGAGAAAGGGAATAAAATAGTTTGAATCCTTCTGAAAGCTGGTTTTGCCATAAAACAAAGTAAGGTGAAGGGACTCACACAGGAGATTCAGTTTTTAGGAATAAAATGGCAAGATAGAGGCCATCAGATCCCCATGGATGTGGTCAACAAAACAGCAGCTATGTCTCCACAGACTGCTAAAAAGGAAACACAAGCTTTCTTAGGTGTTGTGGGTTTTTGGAGGATGCATATCCCAGATCGTGAGCAGTCTGATCGTGAGCCCTCTATATCAAGTGATCCATAAAAAGAATGATTTTAAATGGGGCCCTGAGCAACGACAAGCCTTTGAACAAATTAAGCAGGAAATAGTTCATGCAGTAGGCTTGGGGCCAGTCCGGGCAGGACAAGATGTTAAAAACATGCTCTACACTGCAGCCGGGAAGAACGGCCCTGCCTGGAGCCTGTGGCAGAAAGCACCAGGAGAGACTCGAGGCCGACCTCTAGGGTGTTGAAGTCGGGGATACAGAGGATCTGAAGCCCACGATACTCCAACTGAAAAAGAGATATTGGCAGCATATGAAGGGGTTCGAGCTGCTTCGGATGTGGTCGGTACTGAAGCACAGCTCCTCTTAGCAGCTCGACTGCCGGTGTTGGGCTGGATGTTCAAAGAAAGGGTTCCTGCCACACATCATGCAACTGATGCTACGTGGAGTAAGTGGATGGCATTGATCACACAGTGAACTCGAATGGGAAACCCTAGTCGCCCAGGAATTCTGGAAGTGATCATGGACTGGTCAGAAGGAAACGATTTCGGAATATCACCAGAGGAGGAAGTGATGCGTGCAGAAGAGGCCCCACCATATGATAAACTACCAGAAAATGAGAAGAAATATGCCCTGTTCAGTGATGGGTCCTGCTGGATTGTGAGGAAGCATTGGAGGTGGAAGGCTGCTGTGTGGAGTCCTACATGACGAGTTGCAGAAGCCACTGAAGGACAAGGGGAATCGAGCCAGTTTGCAGAGGTGAAAGCCATCCAGCTGGCTTTGGATATTGCCGAACGAGAAAAGTGGCCAGTACTTTATCTCTATACTGATTCATGGATGGTGGCAAATGCTCTGTGGGGGTGGTTACAGCAGTGGAAGCAGAGCAACTGGCAGCACAGAGGTAAACCCATCTGGGCTGCTGAACTGTGGCAAGATATTGCTGCCCGTATAGAGAATCTGGTTGTGAAAGTACGCCATGTAGATGCCCATGTACCCAAGAGTTGGGCCACTGAGGAACATCCAAACAACCAGCAGGTGGACTGGTCTGCTAAGATTGAAGTGGGTCAGGTGGATCTGGATTGGCAACATAAGGGTGAATTATTCATAGCTCAGTGGGCCCATGACACCTCGAGCCATCAAGGAAGAGATGCAACATATAGATGGGCATGTGATTGAGGGGTGGACTTGACCATGGACACTATTGCACAAGTTATCCATGAATGTGAAACATGTGCCGCAATTAAGCAAGCCAAGCAGTTAGAGCCTCTTTGGTATGGAGGACGATGGCTAAAATATAAATATGGGGAGGCCTGGCAGATTGATTATATTACACTCCCACAAACCTGCCAAGGCAAGCGCCATGTGCTCACAATGGTGGAAGCAACCACCGGATGGCTGGAAACACACCCTGTGCCCCATGCCACCGCCCGGAACACTATCCTGGGCCTTGAAAAGCAAGTCCTATGGCAACATGGCACCGCAGAGAGAATCAAGTCGGACAATGGGTCTCATTTCCGAAACAGCCTCGTAGACACCTGGGCCAAAAAGCATGGCATTGAGTGGGTATATCACATCCCCTATCATATACCAGCCTCTGGGAAGATAGAACGGTACAATGGACTGTTAAAAACTACACTGAGAGCTGTGGGTGGTGGGACCTTGAAACATTGGGATACACATTTAGCAAAAGCTACTTGGTTACTCAACACCAGGGGATCTGCCAATCGAGCTGGCCCTGCCCAGTCAAAGCTTCCACGCACTGTAGAAGGGGATAAAGTCCCTGTAGTGCACATGAAGAATGTGCTAGGGAAGACAATCTGAGTTAGTCCTGCCTCAGGCAAAGGCAAACCTATCCGCGGGATTGCTTTTGCTCAAGGACCTGGGTGCACTTGGTGGGTGATGCAGAAGGATGGGGAGGTCCAATGTGTGCCTCATGGGGATCTGATGTTGGGTGAGAATAGCCAATGAATCAAATTGTATGATGTTAATTGCTAAATAATATTGCCATTGTATGTCGTCATTACTAGAATTACTATTGATTGTACTATGGTAAGAATAACCTAAATTAATGACAGGTGGACTTTAATGAAACTGAGTAACGTGCAGCAGTGATGGGACCAGAACTGACCCCAGCAGCTGGTGCCCAGCAGCTTCCTTGAGACTGACATCTTCAACCCGTGGACCGTGGGCATGGGCCACATTGGATATGCCAGCCACAAGCCCCGAATACAGCATGCAGCAGTCCAGCACCACACAGCATCTCGCCTGCCCTGGGAGACTGTTCTGACAGGCAGCCCAAAGCCATGGATTAAATGAACTCAATGGGCATTTTTAGAGGCATGGCCCGTAGACTAAGGGAATTATATCTGTATTTATATATATGTGTCTATACATATATAAGACAGGGAAAAGTGGTGGTAATTAATTGGAAACTGTAAGATCTGGGCATGACATAGATGGTATAGAATAAGGGGTGGATAGTGTCCTGGTTCCAGTGGGGATAGAGTTAATTTTCTGGCACAGGACACAGGTATTCTATAATATGCCATGCAGTGAGCTGACCGGGGGAGGGAGAGGAAGTCGCGCTTGGGAGCGGGCTGGGACTTGCCTGTGTCCAGTCAGTGAGTGGTGCTACAGTAACCGTGTTTGTACATTCCTCCATCAGTGTTATTGTTGTTGTTTTCCTCATTCCTTCGCTGTTCTGTTAAACTGCCTTTATCTCAACCCAAGAGTTTTGCCTTTTTCTTCCGATTTTCCTGCATAGCTGTGGGGCGTTGAGCAAGCAGCCACATGGTTCTTTGTTGCCAGCTGAGGCCAAACCACGACACACACAAGTCTATGGGACCAGATGGGATCCACCCAAGGGTACTGAGGGAGCTGACGGGTGCACTCACCAAGCCACTTTCCATCATTTATCAGCAGTCCTGGCTATCCAGGGAGGTCCCAGTTGACTAGAGGTTAGCAAATGTGACATCCATCCACAAGAAGGGCCGAAAGAAGGATCTGGGGAGCTACAGGCCTGTCAGTCTGACCTCAGTGCTGGGAAAGGTTATGGAGCAAGATCATCCTGAGTGCCATTACACAGCATATGCAGGATAATCAGATGATCAGGCCCAGTCAGCATGGGTTCATGAAAAGCAGGTCCTGCTTGACAAACCTGATCTTCTTCTAAGATTTGGTGACCAACTTGGTGGATGTTGACTACCTGGGCTTTACTAAAGTCTTTCATGGTTTCCCACAGCATTCTTTTGGAGAAACTGGCTGCTCATGACTTGGATGGGTATGCTTTTTGCTGGGTCAAAAACTGCCTGGAATGCCAGGTCGAAAGAGTGGTGGTGAATGGAGTCAAATCCAGTTGGTGTCTGGTCACAGGTGGTGTTCCCCAGGACTCAGTATTGGGGCCGGTTCTGTTTAATATCTTTATCAATGACCTGGATGAGGGGATCAAGCTCACCCTCAATAAGTTAGCAGATGACACCAAGTTGGACAGGAGTGTTGATCTGCTTGAGGGTAGGAAGGCTCTACAGAGGATCCTGGACAGGCTGGATTGATGCGCTGTTGCTAATTGCTAAGGATCAGACTTCGGATATACCAAAGGCTATCAACATTTACAGTAGATGTCAAATCTATGTTATGTGGGTAAATAATAGGTATTACATGCAGTATTAAGTGTAGATTAATGTCAGAATAAAGCCTGCCTTTTTGTTTATGCCACATTTTCAAGAGGACTGGGAGGAATATGCTGGTTATATGCATGCACATGAATTCACATCTGCTTTGGAAAATCTAACTGTTTGACAGATTATGTGCAGAACTTTCTGGGGAGCAGGAATATACCAGCAGATCTTTACTATACACATGCAACTGTTATTGTTTTCATCTTTAAAACATACAGTATAACTTCTTTTAGTTTTCTTACCTATTATACATGAGAAATTACTGAAACTTGTTGACTGATCACTTACTTACACTGTCTAAAAGGTAACTGTAGTTCTGAAGATGTATAATCCCAATAGAAAACCACAACAGTGGGTGTCATTATGAGATAAGAAATAACATTTTTTGAGTGCCAGAATGACTATGAGAAACATCATTGTTAATGCATATGACAGATAGAAAAAAAAAGATCATCGTAATCATCCCAACTTCTACAACCCTCTGGTGTGCTCCGGGATGATAGTAGAAAGAACTAGCTGTAGGTGTAAACAATAATTTCTTTGACTGAAATGTCAAAAAATTGCTGAAGGATAATATATTTGAGGAGAGTTTTCCCCCTCTTTCTTTCCTTTTCTGTGTGGTATTGAAGTCTGAGCTTTCATGTACTTGAAGTCAAACAACATGTTCAACATGGATTTACCAAGGGTAAATCATGCTTGACCAACCTGATAGCCTTCTGTGGTGTTATAACTGGTTGGCTGGATGAGGGGAGAGCAGTAGATGTCATCTACCTTGACTTCAGCAAGGCTTTTGACACTGTCTCCCATAACATCCTCATTAGGAAGCTGAGGAAGTGTGGGCTAGATGAGGAGACAGCGAGGTGGATTGAGAGCTGGCTGTGTGATAGAACTCAGAGGGTTGTGATTAATGGAGCAGTGTCAAGTTGGAGGTCTGTAACCAGTGGTGTTCCCCAGGGGTCAATACTTGGTCCAATCTTGTTCAATGCCTAATGAGGTTCAACAAGAGCAAGTGTAGGGTTCTGCACCTGGGGAGAAAGAATGCTAGGCACCAATATAGGTTAGGAGTGGACCTGCTGGAAAGCACTTCTGAGGAGAAGGATCTGGGGTCCTGGTAGATAGTCAATTATCCATGAGCCAGCAATGTGCCCTTGTCTCCAGGAAGGCCAGTGGAATCCTGGGCTGCATAGGGAAGAGTGTGGCCAGTAGGTCGAGGGAGGTCGTTCTCCCCCTCTACTCGGCACTGGTGAGGCCACAACTGGAATACTGTGTCCAGTTCTGGGCTCCCCAGCTCAAGCAGGACAGGGAACTACTGGAGAGAGTCCAGCGTAGGGCAACAAAGATGGCTGGGGGATTGGAGCACCTGCCTTATGAGGAAAGGCTGAGAGAGCTGGGACTCTTTAGC
>VFFE01007132.1:102091-145786 GCA_008921705.1 Burhinus oedicnemus | reverse complement strand
ATGCAGAGAAGGCGGAATTACTGAATGCCTTCTTTGCTTCAGTCTTTAGTGCTCAGGCCAGCCCTCAGGAGTCGCAGACTTTACAGGTACCAGAGAAAGTCTGGAGGAAGGAGGATTTTCCCTTGGTTGAGGACGATCAAGTTAGAGATCAGTTAAGTAAACTGGACATCCACAAGTCCATGGGTCCCGATGGGATGCACCCGCGAGTGCTGAGGGAGCTGGCGGCAGCCATTGCTGGGCTACTCTCTATCATCTGTGAAAGGTCCTGGACAACAGGCGAGGTGCCTGAAGACTGGAGGAAAGTCAATGTCACTCAAGTCTTCAAAAAGGGCAAGAAGGAAGACCCAGGAAACTACAGGCCCGTAGTTTCCTCCATCCCTGGAAAGATGATGGAACAGCTCATTCTGGGTGTCGTTCAAAGCATCTGGAGGAAAAGAAGGTTATCAGAAGTAGCCAACATGGATTAACCAAGGGGAAGTGTGGTGATGCAATGCCTCAGAATTTGAAAAGGAGTTTCAATCATGGTAGCAATTAATTAACTTCACTTATCACACAGGAAGTTATAAGATTGTTGCCTTCGTCCTCACCATACGCAGTACTTCGGTGTACACTATACCCAATTGTTGCGTTGGGACTGAATCACAATGAAACCATACTCTATCCCTTAGAGCATAGAGTGTGGGCCCATCAAAACGGAGAAAAATGGCAAACGATTGATGTCAATGCATGCACTGTGAGAGAACAACAAGGGTTCATTTGTGAAAGCAACACTCTTGAAGCTAGAGACATCTGTTTAGACACAGAACAAAACATCTGCCATTTTGAAATCCACCCAAATGAAACTTCTGAAACTGTAGTCATATATATTGGAAAAGGATGTGTTTGCATGCGAACATTATGTAAATCTTTATTGATAGATGATCTTGCTTATAACATAACCAATCAGCTCAACTTCGGTGTGTGCAACTTTTTAACGATTATTGGTTGCAATTCCGATTTCTCTGTACCAATAACCACTCACTATGATTTGTCTTTTGATTACATGCTATATTGCAAGCTACAATCCACACCTATCAGGATGAATCTAACCACAATCCAAAAACTCCTTCACCACCCTGACTTAATCAATCTTCTACAACAAGCACGAGAGACTGGACAAAAGACTCTTATCACAGTCCACTGAGACATTGAAGAAATACATTGAGTGCTAAAAAGAGTCAAGGCAGATGGAGAACACCGATGGTGGGAAGTCCTGTTTGGATGGTCTCCAACAGCAACTGGAATACTAAATCTGGCATTACATCCTATCGTAATCTTATTGATTGCTGTTGTATTATGCTTGGAGTTAAATATTGTCTTATATATTGTAGTTTGGAGGATGGCTAAGCAAATTGCATTTTTGCAGAAATTTCCCCGCGTATATAATGTCACAACCACTATAAAACTAGGAGAGACCAGCCAAACATAAAATTTCCCTCTAAATTATAAATGGATTATGACATTCCCTGTTTATAGGCATAGAGGCAAGAGGCAACCACTCTGTCACTCTATGGACGAGATAAATTGGCTTTAGTCATGGAGCGGATTGTGGTAGTGCAACCCCCTCCCCTCCCGCCCCAGCCACTCTCAGGCCTTTCAGTACTTGGCATGATTCCCTCCCCATCTGGGCCATGTAATAATGCCATGACCAGAACAATACGTAATGGTCTAACATGAAAGGAAGAAAGGGTGGAGAGCAACGGACTAGAACACTACGGCAACCCCTTAGTGTACCATAGTTCCTACCGTTTGAAGATAATAACTATAATCGATCACTCCTGACAACATATGGATCGTGGCCACAGAGGGGGAGCGGTACCAGGACCACAAGTCCTAACGAGTCCTGGGCTTGTGTAACTGATGGAAAGTACTGGACTATTCCATTGTCCAAGCTGGGCTGGAGTGGAAAAGTACCTGACGAAAGTCAATTATCTTGGATCCTATAACTAGCAATTCTAGTGAAGACCCTTTGAGCTCTTCTGGATCGCAGCGGGCTCTGGCCAGTACCTCCCTGAGTTGGGATGCTGTCTCAGGCAAACTTCATGAAGACTAAGGACCAGGGTGAGACAATCCTTCTCAAGCCTCAATTACCGCCCGTTGAGGAATACCGATGCATTGTGAGTATTTACACTAACTCAGAAGGGAAATTTTAACTATAGGCTAGCCTCTCTTTCATCCACCTCTCCATTTATATGTTGGTATGCATTAGCTTTATGGATGTGGATGTTCCTCCATTTTCCGTGCATGTGTAGGAGTTAAAAGGGGTACCCGCTGACTCAATAAAGTCGTGCGATATTAAGAGATCTTCGATCTCAGTGGTTATAAACTGCGGTGTGTGCATGTTTGTGTAAGTGTGTGTGTGTGTGTGCGGGCTCATATGCTTTGTTTATATGTATATACATTAATCTAAGATCTGTGCTTTGCTCTCCTATGTATACGTATTGGCTTGGGATACCTTATAGTAAGTTAGTGTGAATCTTGTCATCTTCAAATCTGTAATCAAGTCACTGTTCATTTATTTAGTTAAATCACTTTATAAATCTTTAACTGAGTTAATGATTAAGTGCTACTAAACTCAATCCTTTGAGCTACCTCAAATCATTAATAAAATTGAGCTGTTGCTAAATCATAACTGTGTCTGCAACAGGAAGTCGTGTCTGACTAATCTGATAGCCTTCTGCAATGGCATGACTGGACAAATAGGTGAGGGGAGGGCAGTGGAGGTTGTCTACCTTGACTTCAGCAAGGCTTTTGACACTGTCTCCCACAGCATCCTCATAGGGAAGCTTAGGAAGTGTGGGTTGGATGAATGGACAGTGGGGTGGATTGGAAACTGGCTGGCAGATAGGGCTCAGAGGGTTGTGATTAGTGGCACAGAGTCTAGGTGGAGGTCTGTGACAGGTGGTGTTCCCCAGGGGTCAGTACTGGGTCCAGTCCCATTCAACATATTCATCAATGACCTGGATGAAGGGGTAGAGTGTACCATCAGCAAGTTTGCTGATGACACAAAACTGGGAGGGGTGGCTGACACACCGGAAGGTGGTGCTGCCATTCAGCATGACCTGGACAGGCTGGAGAGCTAAGCAGAGAGACACCTAATGAAGTGCAACAAGGGCAAGTGTAGGGTCCTGCACTTGGGGAGGGATAACCCCATGCAGCAGTAGAGGTTAGGGGCTGACCTGCTGGAAAGCAGCTCTGCGGCAAGGGACCTGGGAGTCCTGGTGGACAACAGGATGACCATGAGCCAGCAATGTGCCCTTGTGGGCAAGAAGGCCAATGGCATCCTGGGGTGCATCAAGAAGAGTGTGGCAAGCAGGTCATGGGAGGTTATCCTCCCCCTTTACTCTGCCCTGGTGAGGCTGCAGCTGGAGTACTGTGTCCAGTTCTGGTCTCCCCGGTTCAAGAAGGACAGGGAACTGCTGGAGAGGGTACAGCAAAGAGCTACGAAGATGGTTAAGGGGCTGGGACATCTTTCTTACGAGGAAAGGCTGAGGGACTTTTTAGTCTGGAGAAGAGAAGACTGAGAGGGGATCTCATCAATGCATATAAATACTTGGAGGGTGGCACCAGTCTTTTTTCAGTGGTGCCCAGTGATAGGACAAGAGGTAATGGGCATAAACTTGAACATAGGAAGTTCCATCTGAACATGAGGAGGAATTTCTTTACTTTGAGGGTGGCAGAGCACTGGAACAGGCTACCCAGAGGGGTGGTGGAGTCTCCAACTCTGGAGACATTGAAAACCCACCTGGACGCCGTCCTGTGCAACCTGCTCTAGGTGACCCTGCTCTGGCAGGGGGGTTGGACTAGATGATCTACAGAGGTCCCTTCCAACCCCTGTGATCCTGTGATTCTGTGATCTTTCCTGTAGGCCTCTTTAAGTACTGGAAGGCCACTATAAGATCTCCTCAGAACCTTCTCTACTCCAGGCCAAATATCCCCAATTCTCCCAGCCTGTCCCCACAGGAGAGGTGCTCCAGCCTTGTGGGACTCTGAATGGAGACTTTGCCAAAACCCTGCTTGTGTGCCACTTGCGCAGGAGACCACAGGGAACTGTCAGTTGAAGGTGTGCAAAATGGGGGGTCGGTTTTCAGTGCTATGTAGGTGGGACCACACTGACCTCCCCATCGCTGTTGCTGGGGGGGTTTATGTGGCAACTATGGACTGCATCTGCGCAGGCTGAAGGGTCAAGAATCAAACACTGTAAGCTAGGGGGCGAAAGACCCCTGTGTGAGCCCCTAGCACTTACCACGCATGTGCAAACTCAACCACATCCTAGAACCAGTCCACTATGCTTTGCATGCAAATGAAGGTTACTGCCCAGAGGATTGAAAGCATAAAAGGTGGCAAAACAAATTAAGGGGGGAGCTCCTGCCACTAACAATAACCTGGGTAAAGAGGACCAATGAGATGTTGCTGGATCCACAGGTGGTGACTTGCACTCTTTCTCTCCCATGTTTTTCTTTCTTTCTTTCTTTCTTTCTTTCTTTCTTTCTTTCTTTCTTTCTTTCTTTCTTTCTTTCTTTCTTTCTTTCTTTCTTTCTTTCTTTCTTTCTTTCTTTCTTTCTTTCTTTCTTTCTTTCTTTCTTTTCTTTCTTTCTTTCTTTTCTTTCTTTCCCCTCTATCTTGAGCACTCAAGTTGTTATTAAATAAATTGTTTTAGTGAGTTTTCAACATTTGGCCTCGTTTGTGCCTTAATTCCAAATAGGTGATTGAAACTTTAAATTAAGGTCCTCAACTTGGTAGTGACAAGCCCTCCAACCATCTTCGTGGCCCTCCTCTGGACTCACTCCAGCATCGAAGATGGAAAGCTGCTCTGTGGAGTCCTACACAACAAGTCACAGAAACTGCTGATGGAAAAGGTGAACGGAGTCAGTTTGCAGAGGTGAAAGCTGTAGGCTTTAGATATTGCTGAATGAGAAAAATGCCCCATACTTTAATCTCTATACAGATTAATGGATGGTGCCAAATGCTCTGTGTGTCTGGCTGCAGCAATGGAAGCAGATTAACTGGCAGCACAGAGGTAAAGCCACCTGGGCTGCTGAATTATGGCAAGATATTGCTGCTTAGGTAGAGAACCTGGCTGTAAAACTATGTCACATAGACGGTCACATACTCAAGACTCTGAAGAACACTGAAGAGCATCAAAACAATGCGCAGGTGGACCAGGCTGCTATAATTGATATGGCTTAGTTGGATCTGGATTGGGAACATAAGGGTGACCTATTTATAGCTTGATGGGCCCATGACACATCAGGACATTTAGGAAGGGATGCAACATACAAATGGGCTTGTGATCGAGGGGTGGACTTGACCATTGATGTCATTGCACAGATTATTCATGAATGTGAAACCTGTGCCATAATCAAACAAGCCAAGCGGTTAAAGCCTTTTTGGTATAGAGGACAATGGCTGAAATATCAATATGGGGAAGCCTGGCAGATTGATTATATCACACTACCACAAAACCGCCATGGCAAGCACCATGTGTGACTACTGGATGGTTGGAAACATACCCTGCACCCCGTGGGACTGCCCAAAATACTATCTCAGGCCTTGAAAAGCAAGTTTTATGGTGACATGGCACCCCTGAAAGAATTGAATCAGACACCAGGACCCATTTCCAAAACAACCTCATAAACACCTGGGCTAAAGAGCATGATATCAACTGGGTGTATCACATCCCCTATCATGAACCAGCCTCTGGGAAATTGAATGATACAATACACTGGGAGCAAGGGGTGCTGGGACACTCAAGCATTGGGATACAAATTTAGCAGTAGCCACTTGGCTAGTTAGCACTAGAGGATCTGCCAGTTGACCTGGCCCTGCCCAATCAAAACCCCTGAGCATTGTGGAAGGACAGAAGATCTCCATAGTACATAAAAAGAACTTGTTGGAAAAACAGTGTGGGTTATTCCTTCCTCCGGAAAGGGCAAACCTATTAATGGGATTATTTTTGCTCAAGGACCTGGGTGCACTTGGTGGGTAATGCAGAAGGATGGGGGAGTCCAATGGTGTACCTCAAGGTAATGTAATCCTGGGTGAAAATAATAATTTATTTCAGTTGCATGTTACGGGAATTACTATAGCAGGACCCCCTTGTTGCTTGCCAGCCTCGGAGCAAGGGGAGGCGTTCATTGCAATGTTAAACCCTATAACCTGGCTCAAAGGGACCAGGGGGGAGATTGTAATGGACATACCTTTAAATTGTTGTAACCCATGATTTGAGTTGCATGTTAAAGGAATTACTACGGTAGGAACCATCTGAACCAATGGAGGACAAGCCTCACAAGAAGCAGTGCAAGTGCAGCAGTGACCTGACCTCAGCTGACTTTGGTGCCTAATAACTCCATGCAACATACCACCTCTCCTGTTCTGAGTGAATACCGTAACAGATGGAGCACAAAGTCCTGGATTAAATGAACTCAATTAACATTTTGTGGACATTTATGGACATCTTACAGACATTTCACAGGGGTGTTCCATAGACTAAGGGAATTATATTTGTGTATTGTATCAAAGGATGGGAAGGGAGTGGTGGTTAATGAGGATGTATAGAGTGGGATCTGAGCGTGACATAAATGGTATGGAATGGGTAAAGAATTCAGGGACTTTTCTGCTCCTCATACCACCCTGCCAGTGAGTAGGTGGGCGGGGGGACACAACCAAGACAGCTGACCCCAGCTGACCAAAGGGATATTCCATACCATATGACATCATGCTCAGCAATAAAACTAGGGGGAAGGTTGGGTGGGGAACCACTGCTCAGGGACTGGTTGGATATTGGTCAGTTGGTCGTGAGCAATTGTTTTCATTTGCATCACTTGTCTTTCTTGGGTTTTATTTCTATCTCTTTGTTGTTGTTGTTGTTGTTATTACTACTACTACTACTACTACTACTACTACTACTACTACATTTTATTTCAATTATTAAACTCTTCCTATCTCAACCCATGAGTTTTTTCACTTTTACCTTTCCAATTCTCTTTCCTCCATCCTGCTGGCATGGGGGATTGAGAGAGCAGCTGTGTGGTGCTTAGTTGCCAGCTGGGGTTAAACTATGATATATAGCAAGAAATTTTCTCCCTATTCATAGTTCTCCTTTTTCATATTCATCCATATTCGTAGTATTCATAAAATACTATTTAAAATAACATCGGGTTTGGGATGTTTTTTTAAAATATCACCTCTTATTTAATCTTAAGTTAGTAAATACCTTTGCTAAAAGCAAAACCAGAGATTAAAAAAAAAGGTGAGTTAAGTTTCATTGAGACTACACATATAGTAAGAGAGGAAAATGTGACTGGGAAAACTTTTTTTTTTTTACTTCTATTCCTCTCAGAATAGCAGGGAAGTATGAGCTGCAAAAAAAGTCTACCTAGTCTATCCAGTTTTGCAGTTGACTAAAAAGCATTTGAAACTTTTCCAGAAAAACCAGTCACAAATCAGTATGCTGCAGGTTCTTTGTGCTTCCAAAAATGAGAGGGTACTTGGGTCTCCACAGCTCTCCAAGACTGGTAAGGCCTACGCATAGATTCCACAGAGCAATATTCAAAGTCAATAAAAGTGTAAGTCCAAATTTCAATAATATATATCTAACCTAGAGGTTAGAGTTATGATGTGTCATTGTGATCTAATCATTGCTGTCTTTTCCCTTTCCTTTGTATTACATTTCTGTAACTCCAAGGACAATTCATTATCATCAGATTCAATAAAAGCTTGGTTAGAATATTGTATGCAACCATTTACAGAACGTGATGTGCAGAAGGAACTTTTCCTTTAACTTACTTCACCGTGAAATAGTAGAGAGGATTTGTGTGTCTGGTGCTATGGCTAAACAGTAGAAGCATTTTTCCTCCCTACAACAAAAGGTTTGTCAAAGCAACAACCAAGAATATTCAACATAATTAATACCCATTAAAATTATTCACTTGGGTGCTGGGAGAGTAGGCAATTTCAGTGAACTCAGGAAAAAAAGAAAAAAGGCTTACCAGGGAACAGCTGTTAAACTCTCAATAAGTGAGAAACAAATATATAATTTAAAAATATACACTGATAATTGATACAAGTTACAGACAGTGTTTTGCATACACAGTTTCTATTCATATATATATATATATATAGCGCCTGGGCATATTCTGCTTGGTTATATGACTCTGCTTCCTTGGTAAGAAATCAATGAAAATGCATTTTTATTACTATGTTCTTGACATGAGTGTCTCATCAGTTTTTCCATCTACAGCCAAACACCCAAGATTTATGAAGTCTACATTTGAGAATACCAGCACAGACTGGCGTACGTAGGTAAGGCAAACAATATCCTCAGAAACTGCACAATACAAATTAGATTGATAATCTTATAAATGATCACTAGCAACACTGGGTATTTTGAGCATACAAGAGGTGTTTGTCTGAGTGCCTGTTCAGACTCTGGAGGAAAAAATTAAGACAGTGATAACTGAACTTCCCATCACAACTTACTGATACTGCAATATAAATGAAAGGCACAAATGAACTATGTCAAGCATCTAAACATACTATAAAGCACAGAAAACTGACAGAATAGCAGGTCAGCAGTAATAAGGGCTTTCTGACAAAGACACAGTATTTTTCACTATATTCTGGATACTATAGGAAGCAGAATTCCTCAAAGAATAAAATGCAATGATTCTAAAAGCACATTTTTGAGATGGCATAAGATTTTATCAACATCATCAAACATATATCTCATATATATTTTTCTCATATATGTAACTGTTTTAATGAGATATACACACATATAGCCACTTCACGGTTAATACATCTCTACAAAGAATACTGTATGTCTCTGTTTCCCTGTAAATGAATATGCCCTCTCTTCTTCATTGACAAAGTAGCTCTCTAAAAGCCTTGAATGTACCAAAAATAATAAACCAGAAGAATGGGTGAAGCAATATGGGTTCATTCTACTCAATAGCTAATACAGTTAAAATTCAATATAAGGTTAGAGAAAATCACACAGAAGAGCAAGCGAAGCAAAAAATCAACAAGTTGCCCCAAAAAGGCATTAAAGGAGTGGGTTTGATTCTGGGGTAAATCTGAGACTCAACTTTACAAACAAATGTATGTCATAATAATCGCAAAATGGAACAAGTTGTTGTTTTCATTGTAAAAATCATATATAACAACTAATCATAATCACTCTAGACTTCATAAAAACAGTTACAGAATCATTTTAAAACAAGAAGTGTTTTCTAATTTATTCGTGCATCTGCATACACTACCAATCGTCCTGGTTTGAAGTAAAAAAGGACCAATTTTGTTCAGTAACTTTACTTTTTAGCCGGGCCTCTTCTAACTGCTGAAATTAACAGCATATTGTGCAAAAAACCTGTTCGCTGTCAGAGTGATAAGACCCATGTTTATAGTTGATGCCAAGGAATGGGATGCAGAGAGGCTCTTGCTGATACTTATTGCTATAACAACCAAGGCCAGCCAACTTTGTTACTTGCCCCATTGGATGGTTGGAAGCAGAAAAGCGTAGAGGGGTCACACCTGCGGGGAGGAGCAGACAGGACAGGTGACCCAAAACTGACCAACAAGGTATTCCATCCCATCCGCCTCATGCTCAGTATAAAAGCTGAGGGATCAAAGAGGTCAGCTGCTCTTTCTTCAATGGCCGGCAATGGAGGAGGACTCTGTTTGTCTGCCTTTGATCCTGAATCCAGATCCGGAATCCAGTTCCAATCCATCACTGAGTTCAGTCTGGGACTTTCCCAGTGCCGGCTAGTGACATGATTGTCATCTTGGGAGCTTGATATGGTTTTGTATATATTTCATTATTTTCTTTTTATTTTATTTTTAATATTTCATAAGTTTTGTTCCTTCTACACTCTGAAGTCTCTCTTTTTCCCTCTCACCTGCCTCCCTTCGAAGAGGGCCAATCTGCCCCAAACCATGACACCAATGTAAAACAGGGTATTTACACCTGGTGTAATCAAATCAAATTAATGTAGCACAGAATGACAAAATTGGATGATGCATGATGCTAAAAGCATAGAAGACTTAAGAAACATCCTGCAGTTAAAAATACAATGTACTACATACAGAGAATGTAAATTTGGAGTAATCAGTAAGCAGTGTGAAAAAAAGATCTCTTCCAAAACCTCAACAATTAAAGGCTATGGAGATACAATAAATCATGAAACAAAAAGAATTGTTCTGATACATAAAGTACTCTGAAACATGATATTGTCTTCATATCATCTGCTGAAGTTATCCAGAAATAAAGAGAGCCAATATATGTAGCCATCACAACATATATCCTAAACTGAAATAGGGAGCAGTTGTACATTCCAAAGCAAATGTGTGTAATACCCACAGCTATTGCTCCACACCCAAATTCTTTCTTGGCTTAACCCTGTAGAAATTAAGGATGAGTGACACTGTGGCTGTGTTTAAAAAGCTATCCCAAGCTAGACAGACTAGCTTCTTCTATACACAAAGAAGAGAGATGAGAACTCCAGAGGTTTATTCCTTTGTCAGAAAGGCCTTTCTTAATACTGTCTGAATTAATCCCTTGAGCGACCTACCTCTTTTTCTAAATTCTTAGGTGTTTTTTATCAGAAATATGGTTTCTGTTATAGGAATAACTGGGAAATATCATGCAAAAGTGAAAAGTAAAGCCAATGTTCTGAGTAAGAGCAGAATTTCATGAGGTGTGTCTTCTAAAAAGTGACACTGTTTTTTAATGATAGATTTGGTATTATTTACTAATCCTGAATTTTCAATCACCAGTTCATTTCCCTGCAAAGACTCAGAAAAGCATCTCTTCCCCTGCATCTAGTTTCAGAGCTATAGAGCACCGTACAAAAGATATGTTCATGTTATTGATCAGTTGTACACTCTCTAGAAAGTAGCAGCATGAAAAGCAGAATGAGTATAATACTCTTCAGGCATTTAACAAGAAGGAAGGAGGAAAAAAAGGAAGAATACGATTTGTTTCACATCAAGTGGGCTGTTTCTGCACAGTGGAAGTGGCTAGTATTTTAGACAGGATTTATATAGCATCAGAGTTTATTCAAACTTTTAAAATACAAAAAAGCCTATCAAAATGTAAGTTTAGTTAGTCCTTTCTTGAGCTACACTGATCACATAGCTAGTTTTTCAGTGTCTGTTGCATTGAAGTACCTATTTGAGTTACTTAAATAACCATCAGCAATTAGGAAGATAACCAATTTTAAATCTGAAAGGGCCTTCAAAACAAATTGCAGTTTTCATTGTGGTCTACATGAGAGACCTTTGTCAGTTTGTAAAATTATATGCAAATGTGACATTTAGTTACTTTTTTATATCAACACAAGCCCTAGTATAAATAAGTTAAATAAGCAAAATATCCTTTACTGTTCCAACTTACTTCATTTGTAAAATCAGAATAAACTGTATCTAAAATGCATACTCGTCTGCTAGTACAAACCTTGGTACAGTAAGAGCTTCTTCTAATACAGATATTCCTGTCAAAGAGATATACCATCAAATCCTCTCTAGAACAGACAACACAAATTTAAAACCCTCGGTGTTTTGTTCTTGGAATTATCCACTTGTTAAGTGTAATGTTAACACTAAGATAAAAGGGGTCACATTTTCAAGAATGCAAGAGACAAAAAAGGGCACTGCTGGCTTGTGATTGTACATAAGTATCTGTCATTAGCACTCATACAAAATTCCAAATGTGTTTTGTTATGCTCATTTTTATTAGATTTTAATAAAATCTGTCCCATATATCATGCAGATATCATGAAAAAAACTTTTATACCAGAACCTTAAAGACTGAATATGTGATACCACTTCTGTATGAAAGGAAGCATAAACTAAGGTAGAACACCAAACACTTTGTGTTCTTTTCTTTTTCCTATACAGTGTAATCAGTTCCCAATTTATACAGCACATTGTATTGCTTCTTTCTTTATATATATTATATTACTTACTTTCTTTATATGAAATTACTTAAAATTACAGTGTTACAACTTTGACTAATTGCATTAAGTCTTTTCCATGTCTAACCTCATTTATACTACTACTGGTACGAACTAAGAATTTCTTCCTCTTGAATAATCTCATCTGGAACCTACATATACAAAAATCAAATTAGTTCTTCCTAATTTACAGAGTTCATATACATTAAATCTTTCTTTATACTAGTTTCATTCTAAAATTTATCATTAATTTAATCTTAATTTTTGCTTCCTTACTTTTAACTAATATTCAGTGCTAACATACAAGGGATTAAATGTTAATTTTTGATTTTTGACTGAAACAAATACAAAATAAGCATTTACCCATATATTAAGTAACAAAAGGTCTGATCTGAAGACATCACTCACATCAAAACTTTTGCTTCAGGGGTAAGTATGCACTTCAGCGAAGTTTTTGATTATGCAAGAGTTGGAGAATTTGGCTTAAAGTAGTAAAATAAAGAATTATTCTAATTTCATATGATTGTAGGTTAACCCTGGCAGGCAGCTAAACACCACACAGCTTCTCACTCACTCCTACTCAGTGTAAATGTAAATTTAAATAAGAGTGGGAGACAGAATCGGAAGGGTATATGTGAGAAAACTGCTGGATTGAGATAAAGACAGTTTATTAGGTAAAGCAAAAGCTGCATGCACAAGCAAAGCAAAATAAGGAATTCATTCACTGCTTCCCAGGCAGGTGTTCAGCCAGGAACAGGAAAGCAGGACTTCATCACTCATAATTGTTACTTGGCAAGACAAACGCCTTATCTCTGATTGTGCCCGCTTCCTTCTTCTTCCCCGAGATTTTATTGCCGAGCATTACATCATACGGTATGCAATATCTCTTTGGTCAGTAGGTGTCAGCTGTCCCGGCTGTGTCCCCTCCCCACCTCTTGTACATCCACAGCCTGCTTTCTGGTGGGGAAGTGTGAGAGACAGGAAAAGCCTTGATGCCGTGCAAGCACTGCTCAGCAATAGCTAAAACATCCCTGTGTTGTCAACAGTGGTCACAAATTGAAAACATGGTACCACACAGGCTGCTATGAAGAAAATGAACTGTATCCCAGCCAAAACCAGTACACATATTCACAAATAAATTCAACTCTTTTAAATAACTTAATGAAATCAACATTAATGGTGAAAGTGATTGGAACAACTACAGGAACCAAAAGTGTAACAACTAAAATGCTAAAACCAATATGACTTTGTGCTGCTAAATTGAAAAGGCTAATATTTATCTTACTCTTATTTTAAAGAAACAAGTCATTAGAATGCTATTTTTTGATCTTGTTCAAATTTTCATTAATTTTAGCATTTTAACAAAAGAAATTGTCACTTATTGCTCTTCTGACACATAGACTAAATATACTGGGCCACAATCAGTTCATTCTTTTAACATGCAGTCAGTGTGACTTCACTGGGACTAGTGGAGTAAAATGACAAGGAGGTTTTGACTGTTGTCCAAATTGTCCTCGTTTGAGGTAAAACAGAACCAGTTTTCAGTAATTTTTACTTTTCAGTTAAGTCTCTTCTAACTAATGGCACTGTCTGAAATTAACAGCATATTTTTCAGTGACTGCTTCTAACAGATAAGGTCTGATGTTTATAATTGATGCCAAGGAATGCTATGCAGAGAGGCTCTTGATTATACTTACTGCTATAACAACTAAGGTCAGCTAACATTACTATGTACCAAGCTGGATGTTCAGATGCAGAAGAGCATAGAGGGGTCACACCTGTGGGGAGGAACAGATAGGACAGGTGGCCCAAAACTGACTGACAGAGTATTCCATCCCATGTGCATTATGCTCAGTATAAAAGCTGAGGGATCAAAGGGGTCAGGCTCTTTCTTCAATGGCCAGCATCTGACGAGGACTCTGTTCAGCTGCCTTTGATCTTGTTCCTGAATCCAGATTCGGAATCCAGTTCCCATCCATTGATGAGTTCAGTCTGGGACTTTCCCAGTGCCTGTCGGTGACGTGATCGTCATCCTGGGAGCTCGATACTAGTTTTGTATATATTGTATATATTTCATTTTTTCTTATTAATATTATTATATTTTCTTTTTATTTATTTTATTATTAATATTTCATTAAAGTAGTTTAGTTTCATTTTCAACCCCTAGGTTCTCTCTTTGTCTCCTTCTCTCTCCCCTCCACTGAGATGCTTTTCCTTCTCTGAAGGGAGAGAGGTCAAAGAGAGCATCTGTTGTTCATTCAGTGGCCGGTTCAGTCCAAACCATGACACAAATACTTAATTCCCTTTTCAATACTGTAATAAATTTATTGGGAACTTTTCAAAGAGAAATGCAGATGTGTTGGATTTTATCACGAGGGATTATGCACAAACAGTCATGGAACACAGTCTGTAAAAGAGATAAAAGGCAGAGAAGAAAGAATTAACTAGAAGACTGTGTTAGAGAGGGATGTTGCAATGCTCACAGAAAATTACAGAATCTTCTTAGACGAAGGAATAAATTTGTAGAAACTACTCAACTAAATGCATTCCAAGGAAAGTGTAGTCAAAAGCAAAGATGTAACATTCTAGCAATGCAAAATAGCTCTTCCATAAGATTGGTCTTATCCATGGTGACTCACCAAGCAACAAAAAAATATTGACACAGTACTACAGCTGCTTACATTGTAACAAAGAAAAATGAATCATAATTTTGTATAACAGGTGTAACATTAATGTGAATATCTTCATTCAACAAAAGAAATATTGCTAGAACTCCTTGCTTCTATATTACCAGAAAGAAGAAAATGAGGGTTAGTATATAAAATAGGATTTTCATGACTGTAAGTTAGTCTTCAAGCAATTAATATTAAAATCAATGCTTCTATCTTCCACAAGGGAACTGGATTTACCATGCCTTGATTGGAAACTTTACAGAAGAGTTTTCTTAGAGCCATACTGAAAAGTTCCAGATACTTTACACACAAGATAGACTGCCTTTAACACTTTAAATGTATGTTTTGCTTTTTCAAATGCCAGAAACAGCTGAAGTTAATAATAAACTTCACAGGATCATTAATTAACATGGGAAGGTGTTAGTTTTAAGATACAGCTATCTAAAGCAATTATGCAGATGTAAGCTGGTGTGATTCAATAATCTTGATTTTGCTATAACTTCCAGGTCATGAAAATACAGAAAAGAAGCCTTTGAAACAGCTGAACAAATGGATCTATAATTAAAAATCCTGTGAATTTGAGATGGTAATCCTTATGAAAATTACTTTGGGAAGAGAGCATTGTTTGTTTGTTGTTATGGATGGGGATTTTGATGTAGGGTTTTAAAGGATGTTCTGGATAGATATCAGCCCAGTACTCCTCATGAAGAACATTGTTCTTTTTATCAGTAATATGACCTAGATAAACAAGAATGTAATATGTAGTTCCACTTTATGGTCATGTTGATACATTTTCTTGACTCTGGAGTGTCTTGAGTGCTGAGAGATTTACATTTGCTTTAACCTTACTGAATATTTTCATCTGTAGTTCAGCTGATGATATAAACTTTGATGGTAAAATTTGGAGGAAGCACAAAACTTACTTGAATAGCAACTATGAGGAGCATGGGATACTGTTTCAGAACAGTTGAAGTTAATTTAAATGTCATCAGGTATGTTTTAGTAAAGACAAACTTGATTAAATATATCTCTGACCAAAGAGTTTTGTCTAAAAATAAAGACATTCATGATTAGAAAGCAGTAAATACAAGGAGGACATTTCTGCAGTTAACCACTTCATTAAATACTCCCAATTTTCTAGTGGCAAGTATAGTTGAATATATATTAGAGACCATGCTGTATTGTCTGTTGCTTGGAGTTTTAGAGACAAAGTAAGATCTCTTTCTAAAAGTTTTTAATGAAAAATGTACTGTATGTATGCACTGTAAACCGGATGGAATGACCAAGGATTAACAGAACTCTACAAAAGTATGGGAAAGAAATGGACACAGCATCTGTCACTTTGTCCAAGCAGATTCAACCCTAGCAAAATATTTCCTGACAGATAGCTATAATGTTCTGAGTTATAAAATGTCTAAAGATGTTAACCTGCAACTTCTTCCATAATCTGTTCCAGGATACAATTATGCTTACAGCCAGATAGTTTATCTTTCTCTGAAAGCTGAACTATTTCATGGTTAAATTTACTACTTTCTAGGTCTTTATCCTTCTGAATACGAAGAATTTACTTTCCTACTTCTTTGCATATTTACATAATTTGTCCTATTACCTGTTACATCTCAAGTATTGGTAATTGGAGATTACTTACTGAATTTCTCTAGAGAAGTTTGCTGCCTACCAAGAGCTCACATTCCAAATGTCATTGAGAGGCTGTCAAGTCTGGTGAACCCTACAGATTCTCATCTGCTCCTGCAGTTTCACAGAGTGTCTAATGATACTATGACAAGGCAGTTTAGAATGATCAAAAGAGACTGTACCTCTCTCAGAGCAACGTTAAAAGAATCTGGAACACAGGTGGTGTTCTCCTTTATCAGCCCAGCCAGACCAAGAGGTTTAGAAAGGAGGAGATGAATTGAACAGGTGAATGCTTGGCTGTGGGCCTGGTGTTGTACTCAAGGTTTTGGCTTCTATGATTATGGCTTTACCTTTGGGAAGCTGGGTCTGTTGCAAACTGATGGGATTCATCTGAACAAGTAGGGCAAGAGGGTCATTGCCAACAACCTGGCCAGACTTAAAAGGAGCTAGACTAGACTTAGTGGGGGAAGGCAATGGAGTTTTGAGCAACAGAGAAGAGCCAAGGGCTCCTGATGTATTAGAAACCAATAGAGAAACACCTGTGAACTGCCTCAAAGGAATTAAGGCGTGTTCATCTAAAAAGGTGAAGTAGTTGACGGCCTGGGTGAATTGTCTCCGTACCAATGCACACAGCATGGGTAACAAACAGGAAGAGCTGGAAGCCACTGTGCAGCTAGAATGCAACGGTCTAATCGCTATCACTGAAACTACTAGAGTGCTGCAATTCATGGCTAAAAAGTGTTCAGAAGGCAGGTTCAGATTCAGGTTCAAACAAGCAAGGAAGGAAGGGCAGGGGTTTGCTGTCTATGTAAAAAAATTGATTGATTGCACAGAGCTGCCTTGAAAAACAGTGATGAACAGGTTGAGAGCTTACAGGTAAAAATCAGGGGCCAAGCCAATAAAGGAAACCCTGTGGTTAGTGTTTACTACAGGCCATCCAATCAAGGGAAGGATGTTAATGAAGCATTCTTATTTCAACTACAGCAAGCATCACACTCTCAGGCTCTGATCCTGCTGGGGGACTTCAATAACGTGACATCTGCTACAAAAAACAGCACAGCAAGCTGTACACAGTCCAGGAGACTCTTCGACTGCTTTTAGAACAATTAATCCAGGTGATTGATAGCCCAACAAAAGGAGAGGGTTACTAGACCTGTTTTTACCAACACAGATTAACTAATTAGAGAGGTCAAGACTGGTGGCAGCCTGGGCTGCAGTGATCATGCCCTGGTGGAACTCAAAATATTGAGGGATTTAGGCCAGGTAAAGAGTAGAATCAGGACACTGAATTTTAGGAAAGCAAACTTTCAGTTGCTTAAGGCATTAGTTTCCCCTAGGAAACTGCCCTTATGGGTAAAGGAGCTAAGCAGCAGCTCTCTAAAGACATTATTCTTGGAGAACAAAAGCTCTCAATTCCTGTATATATGAAATGAGGCAAAGAAGGTAGGAGACCTGTGTGGCTGAGTAAGGACCTCCTGGTCAAACTAAAGTGTAAGAAGGAAATGCACTGGTAATGAAACTAGGGACGTATATCCTGGGAAGAATATAGGGGTGCTGCCCAGATTTGTAAGGGCGGGATCAGAAAAGTGAGGCACAGTTGGAGCTGAATTTGGTGAGGAATGTGAAGAATAATAATAAAGGCTTGTACAGGTACATTGGACAGAAAGGGAAGATTAAAGAGAATGTAACCCTCTTGATAAATAAGACAGGAGAACTAGCGAAAACTGACATGAAGAAGGCTGAGATACTAAAAGATTGTTTGCCTCAGTTTTCACTAGCAATCTCTCTTCCCATGTCTCTCAAGTCCCTGAACTTCAAGGCATCATTTGAGATCAGGTTTGAGACCACCTGAGGAACCTGAACAAACACAAGTCCATGGGACCCAATGAGATGAATCCTAAGGTCCTGAAAAAATTGGCAGATGTGTCTACTAAGCCACTGTTTATCATATTTGAAAAGTCACAGCTGTCAGCTGAAGTCCCCAGTGACTGGAGGGGAATATCACACCCATTTTCAAAAGGAGTAATAAGGAGGACTGTGAGAACTACCAACCAATCAGCCTCATCTCTGTGCCCACTAAGATCATGGAAAAGATCTTCCTGGAAGTTGTTTTGAGGCATATGGAATACAGGGAGGTGGTTTAGAGACAGTCAACAAGGCTTCACCAAAGGCAAATTGTGCCTAGTTGCTTTCTATCATGGAATGACTGCATCAGTGGACAAGGGAAGAGCTATGAATGTCATCTACTTAGACTTCTGTAAGGCCTTTGATGTGGTCCCCTGCAAAATTCTTACCTCTAAATTGGAGAGATATGGATTTGATTAGATAGATAAGGAATTAGATGGATGTCCACATCCAAAGAGTTACGGGCAACAGCTCAGTGTCCAAATGGAGATCAGTAACAAGTGGGGTCCCTCAAAGGTCTGTTCTGGGACTGGTACTGTTCAATATCTTTATTGATGACATAGATAGTGGGATTGAGTGCACCCTCAGTAAATTTGTGGATGACACTAAGCTGAGTGGTATTGTTGATAAGCTTGATGCCATCCAGAGAGACCTGGGCAGGCTTGAGGAGTGGTCTCATGAGAACCTTCTGAAGTTCAATAAGGCCAAGTGCAAGGTCCTGCATCTGGGTCAGGGAAACCCCCTGTATCAGTACAGGCTGGGTGATGAAGGGATTGAGAGCAGCCATGCGAAGAAGGACTTGGGAGTTCTGGTGGATGAAAAGCTGGACATAAGCCTACAATGTTCAGTCACAGCCCAGAAAGCCAACCATGTCCTGGACTGCATCAAGAGAAGCAGGGCCAACAGGTCAAGGGACATGATTCTGCCCCTCTGCTCTGGTGAGACCCCACCTCGAGTACTGTGCCCAGCTCTGGAGTCCTCAGCACAAGAAAGATGTGGACCTGTTGGAGTGGGTCCAGAGGAGGGCCACAAAAATGGTCAGAAGAATGGAACACCTCTCCTATAAGAAAAGGCTGAGACAGTTGGGATTGTTTAGCCTGGAGAAGAGAAGGTGCTAGGGAGACCTTACTGTGGACTTTAAACCCCAATAAAAGGGGTTTATAAGAACGACGCAGAAAGAGGTTTTGCCAGGACCTGTAGTAACAGAAAAAGAGGCAATAATTTTAAACTGAAAGAGGGTAAATTTAGATGGGACATGAGGAAGACATTTTTTACAATGAGGGTCATGAGACACTGGAACATGTCACCCAACAAAGTTGTGGATGCCCCATCTTTGGAAGTGTTTCAAGTCAGGTTAGACAGGGCTTTGAGCAACTTGATCTAGACAGTTTCTCCAGGAGAATGCTGTGGGAAACCATGGCAAAGGCTTTACTAAAGTCACAGAATCACAGAATCACAGGGGTTGGAAGGGACCTCTGGAGATCATCTAGTCCAACCCCCCTGCCAGAGCAGAGACACCTAGAGCAGGTTGCACAGGATGGCATCCAGGTGGGTTTTGACTGTGTCCTGAGTCAGAGACCCCACCACCTCTCTGGGCAGCCTGTTCCAGTGCTCTGCCACCCTCAAAGTAAAGAAGTTCCTCCTCATGTTCAGATGGAACTTCCTACGTTCAAGTTTGTGCCCATTACCTCTTGTCCAAGTAGACAACATCCAAAGCTTTTCCCTCATCTACCAAGCGGGTCACCTTATCTTAGAAGGAGATCAGGTTTGTCAAACAGGACCTGCCTTTCATGAACCCATGCTGACTGGGCCTGATCATCTGATTATCCTGCATGTGCTGTGTAATGGCACTCAGGATGATCTGCTCCATAACCTTCCCTGACACTGAGGTCAGACTGACAGGCCTGTAGTTCCGCAGATCCTTCTTCCAGCCCTTCTTGTGGATGGGCGTCATATTTACTAACCTCTAGTCAACTGGGACCTCCCTGGATAGCCAGGACTGCTGGTAAATAATGGAAGGTGGCTTAGTGAGCACTTCCGTCAGCTCCCTCAGTACCCTTGGGTGGATCCCATCTGGTCCCATAGACTTTTGTATGTCTAAGTGCTATAGCAGCTCACTCACCAGTTCCCCTTGGATTATGGTGGCTTCATTCTGCTGCCTGTCCCCATCTACTAGCTCAGGGGCTGGGTATCCAGGGAACAACTGGTCTTACTGTTAAAGACTGAGGCAAAGAAGGCATTAAGTACCTCAGCCTTTTCCTCAGCCTTTGTCATTATGTTTCCACCCCCACCTACTAAATGATGGAGATTCTCTTTAGTCCTCTTTTTATTACTAATGTATTTACAGAACCTTTTTTTATTGTTCTTAACATCAGAAGCCAGATTAAGTTCTAGTTGGGCATTGACCCTTCTAATTTTCTCCCTACATAGCCTCACAGCATCTTTGTAGTCCTCATGAGTGGCCTGCTCCTTCTCCAAAGACCATAAATTTTCCTTTTTTTCCTGAGTTGCAACCATAGCTCTCTGTTCAGCCAGTCTGGTCTTCTTCCCCAATGGCTTGTTTTTCGGCACATGGGGATGGCCTGCTCCTGCAACTTTAAGTCTTCCTTCTTGAAAAACATCCAGCCTTCCTGGACTCCTTTCCTTATCCAGTTTCATTTTTAACATCTTTGGGATGAAAATTTAGCCTTCAGCCTTCCAGGGCAACCTACTCCAGTGTTTGTCTACTCTCATAACGAAGCGGTTTTTCTAACGCCTAATAAGATTTTGTCATGGTGGAGCTTGTGTCTGTTGCATCTTGTCATTTTGCTATACACCTCTGTTAAGAATCTCGCTTAACCTCCTCTGCCCTCATATTAGGTAGCTGAAAATAGCAATCACCTCACCCCTTGAGCTTTCTTTTTTTTAAGGCTGAACAAACCCAATTCTCTCAGCTCATTTTGTATGTCATGACTTCCAGCACCCAAGCTATAATATCATGACAAAATGATCTATCTTAGTGTTCAGGAATGGTCATCAGAGATAAATCAGAACATGATGGAATATATTTGATCATCCATTCTGAGCAGCACTGATTGATAACCAGTTGCCCTTGGCTTTAATCCAAGAATCTGAAAGGCAGCAAGATGATTTACAAAAATCCCTAATCTCATCATTGTAACAGCAAAAAAGCTCATTTAATACCTATTTTATGACAAACTCACCCTAAGAAAATTATTCTAAGGGTTGAACACTAGCAGACAAACACCTTTTTTTTTTAATTAATATAATGTACTCCTTTAGGTAGTAGGTTAGGAAGTTGATTCAGCACCTGAACTGAAAAATATTTGTACTGGGTATTGGTGCCCAGGTGCTGGCAGCGGGAGGGCAGCAGGGATGGCCTCTGTGAGGAGAGGTCAGGACTGCCCTGTGCTGGACACTGATGGTTCCACTTGGCTCCAATGAACCCACAGCAGGGCATAGCTCAGACTCTCAGCCAAGGTGATGGTGCCTCTGGGAAAGCACCTTTAAGAAAAGGCAAAGTGCACTGAACAGGCAGAGGAGGAGGTAAAAAAAAAGAGTAAGAAACAACAGTGTGAGCCTTAAGATCAGAGAATGAGAAGGAGGAGGTGTTGTCCCAAATTGGGATCATTCATCCGGTGTGCAAGATGCCAATGCACACACAAAGCAGAGGTGTTTATTTAAATAATTTCTGCACAGAGATGGGTGCTAGGTGGTAATCCATGAAGCTAGCACACTGGCCTACAAACTCTTTGGAATATTTATTCAATTCAAAACACAGAAATACACATCCATGTCATTGTAGAGACGGACACGACACTGAATATCAAGTTGCAGCAATTCTTCAATTCCACTTTATTTTACAAGCAGTGCTTTTTTATATACTCTACCATTCTACTTTTGCCCAATCCACTCTCACATCACACGCCAGCCAGCCAATACAATTGTTGATCACGTGCTGTTCATGCTCTGGTCAAAGCCAGGATGTTTGCCAACCCTTAGAATGTTTATCACTGTGTTCACTCGTATCTTGTTTGCTCAGGTCTTCTCAGGACTCTCCAGTCTCTTCAAGGGTATACAGGTATCTGCTCAAGGTCAATGTTAGACTTGCATTCCGATCCCTTGGACCAGCCGAGGTCTCCCACAGGTTAGTACCTTATCTTAACAATTTCTATTGGTTAGTACAGTCTCTTGCTTTGTTTTAAAGCTACAATGTCCTTTAATTGATGTGCGCATGCTCCAGTACAGTGTGGAGGGTAGTTCTATTCAGTTGGTGGTTGCAATCTGCCACTGCTGCCTTTAACTGTTCCCCAGTTACTGCAAATCTTTGTTGACTCTGGGCCTCTTCCAGCACCTGTCCAGTTTTCAGCCAGTTTCGGCACTTTCTACATAGGGATGTTCCCTTGTTATCAATCTTCTGTTATTCTTCAAGAACATTTTCATTAGCAAGGCATGTATTGTTTGTACAAAGTGTCCTGTTTCACAAGGCCTTGCAACCTTCTTACAGCTTTTTGCTCCTGCTTAGTGAGAAATTCTGCCTTCTAACATACGTTCTACCTTTTAAAATTAAATTTTACCTTTCTAAAGTACATCATAGGTGCTCCATGATGTTAACCAAGGCCAAATCATCACAGCTACAACATCCATGCATTGGTATCTGGTACTTAACAATTGCCTTGTCCTCCAAAAGAAATATAAAAAGATCACTTCTTTACAAAAGACTGAGCATTTATTTCCCATCTTGCTGGTGTAATTCCCCCCAAAAATAATGTTAATTGTGAATGAAAGGCATCCACGGACTGAATGTCAAGATACTGCCAACTGTGCAGGATTGCTTTAGATTTAATTTACATCAAGGAACTTTTATGCAAGTGCATGCCATGGTTTAGCCTCAGCTGGCAACAAAGAACCACGAGGCTGCTCGCTCACACCCTCACAGCTGCAGGATGGGAGAGAGAATTGGAAGAAAAAAGTAAAACTCGTGGGTTGAGATAAAGGCAGTTTAACAGAACAGTGAAGGAAAGAGGAAAAGAGCAACAATAATACTGATGGAGGAATGTACAAAACACAATTAATGTACCACCCCTCACTGACCAGACTTGGGAAGCCTCCAGCCCACTCCCAAGCAGAGATTTCCTGCCCAGTGTCCTCTGCCAGCTTCTCGTGAAAATTAACTCTATTCCTGCTGGATCCAGGACAGTGCATGAGATCAAAAGTGATGTCAGCATTTACAAGATTGATTGTAAACAGTACTTAACATGTTTTGATGGGGTATTTCTCCAGCATGGCAACACTATTAAATCAAATTTGATCCACCAGAAAAAGAAGAATCAATCCCTGAAAGAGGGACGAGGAATACGATTAAAATTGAAAGATAATATCATCACAAGAAAAGATGGATACAAGGTCACCCATGAAGAAAGGTAGACTTTCTAACTGCTAAGTTAATGAAATACTGAAATCAAAGCATCAGAGAAAAAAACCCAACATATCTTTCATTAAATGAAGCTTGGTCATATCAGAGAAAGGGGTCCTATGACATGGTTTTATGTGAGAGCAGAGACCTGGTAATTGTCAATTGTCACAGCACCTGTGGGCAGCTGAGTATCTTCCCACTTGCTTTGATTCAGCTGAGATGCCTACTCTTGAACTTCAGTTTCTTTTATCAAAGATAATTAAGAAATATCTCCTGGAAGTTCTGCACATGTTCTGTACCCTGTTCAATTTTACCAATATGTTAGATACTAGAGAATCAAATACTAAGGACAAAGATACTGAAATAAATTCTTCCTTTTTTAAGGAAAACCCACACAGGGGTTGTGTGTCTGAACTTTATATGCAGTGGAAAGTTGAGTGGCATGGCCAAGTTTTAGATGGCAAGTGAAATGAAATGCAAAGTGGCATTCAGAACATATGAGGAATGGAGATGGGAAGGCAAGCGTAGGCAGGCTAGAGATGCTGGCTGAGAGCTCTTTTGTCAGAGTGAACAGTGGGTGTGTGCCTCGACCTCATGAACATTAGAGGACTGAGTGGTTAGATCAGTTTCAGGCGATGAGTGAAATGAAGAGCAGAGTTACTTTCAGAGTGCTAGAACACTGGGCTTGTAAAGGCAATTTTAGACAGGCTAAAGCTCTTGTGTTGCTGTGGCAGTATGTGCATGTCTGAGCTTCTTGCATAGTGGAGCGCCGAGCTTCCTGCATAGTGGAGAGCTGACCATTAGGGCTGAGTTTTGGTGACAAGTGAAACGAAGCGCAGACCTGCAGTAGGAGTGAGAGAAGAATGGAGTAGCTCTAGCAGGTTCTAGCAAACTCTGTTAGGTGCCCTTGATCAAATTATGCTTGGAGCCTTTGTTTTAGATGACTCAAACCCTGTTTTAGCTGGTGCTAGGGAGAGGCCTATCTAAGAGCCAGGCTCAGGGCCTACTCTTAGAAGCAGTAGTTTGTACAGCAGTCTGAGCAGCAAAGGTTTTAGCAAACCTGCTCTGTCCAGCATAGATGTACTCAGCTATGGTGATGACATGCCACAGGGCATGATCTCCAGGAGCTGCTGGAATACCTGTCCCTTCATTATTAGAGGCTTTGACTCAAACAGAGTTTCAGAAGGGGAATGCAACTCTGCATGTCTCAAGCTGCAGAGGGTGTCTGGGGCTGGGGGAGGCTGGGGCATACGATCTTCTAGCTTGCAGGAGGTATGTAGCTGCTGAAGGTCTGGGGCATACTAACTTCTAGCTTGCAGAGGTATGTAGCTGCTGAGGGTCTGTGCCAACTGAAGGAGCCATGGAAGGAGGTCAACAGACTATGCAACATCAGAGAGGCTAAGAAAGATTGAACAGATTTTATCTGAGACCCTGCAGCTTCAAGTGCTGAACCTGTATCTGTGATGGAGAGGCAGGCAGAACCTGTGGCTACAAAGTCAAAAACTGAAAACTCCTGTCATGGCTATGATTGGAAGCTGGTGACTCCTTATATCAGGAGGAAGATTCCAACACTGGAATGCCTTTTTTGTTGACAAGGAGCTAGGAGTGCTGTCAAATGGATCATCACCAGCAGCTGTGTGAACCATACCAAGGAACAAAGGGTGAGTATTAGTGGTGACAAACCCCTCAGTGCAGGGGACAGAGGACCCCATCTGCTGACCTGACCTGTCATCTAGTGAGGTTTTCTGCTTTCTGGAGGGGCTCACATTTGCGAGGTTGTGGAGAGGCGATTGAAGTTCATCCAGCCTTCTGACTATAACCTGTTTCTGCCTTTCCCTATAGGCACCAGTGATACTTGCCAAGGGTGACATGGAAAGTCTCAAGTGTGACGACATGGCTCTTCTGGTGAATAAGTGCATGCAGGCCTAGATGATATTCTGCTTGATATTTCTGGTGAAGAGGAAGAGCTTGATCCTGCTCTTCCTGCATAGATCCTGTGGGTCAACAATTATTTGTTCAGCTGGTGTCTGCCACAGGATTTTGGTTTCTGTGACTCCGGAACAGTCTTTGAACATTGACAACTACTTGGAAGAGACAGGATTCACTTAACTGACACAAAAGTTCTTTACCAGCTGGAGTGAATGACAGTCTGGGTGCCAACAACTGGGCTGGAATCCTGGGCTTACATGCCTGGGTGTCAGCAATTGGAGAGACTGGAGTGAGTGAAACCAAGTGCCAGGCAATTGAGTGGGACCAGGGGCCAGAGGGCTTATGTGTCCATTGTGCCAAAAACTGGAGTGACTGACACTAGCAATGTGTGATTGCTAGTGAATGTCAAGACAGCCAGCAACTAGCTGAACTGGCCTGGGAGTGTGTGTGTATACAGTTGGCTAGCTGGGAGAATGAGGAGAGTCCCAGCCAGCTGCTGCCAAGATGATGAGACTGGGGTTATCCCTAAGTGCTAGATGTACGTGTGTGTGTGTGTGTGAGGACAAGACCATGGGAAAGCTGGCCACTGGATGGACTAAGGAAGTCCTGGCCTAATAACCTCACCATCTCCTGCCTCACCCTTTGGGGGAAAAGTAGAGACATTGGGAAGCCCTGGGGCCTTTTCTGTCCTCCTGCCTCCGTCACTTTAGGGCCCAGTACAGTGGAGTGCAGAAGCCCAGCAGGCAGAATTGGCAGACACCCCAGGGTGAGGGGTACCTCTCAACTAGGAGCTTTCAGGGCTGTATAGCGGGGAAGCTTTAATCAAGTGAGAAGGCAGGGGCAGGCACCTCACTGCAGCAATATCAAGTATAACTTTCTGCTGCAAGTATAACTTTCAAGCAGCCAGTGGGCTCCTGTTGCAGCAGCACCTGGAGAGCACAGCCAGAATAGGACATGGGATTTCCCAGTGCCTCATCTGCAGTTGGGTGGGTGGGCAGAGTCCAGGTGCCCCAATTCCAGCACAGGCTCCCAGAGTGACTCCCTCTCTGCCTGTGTCCCAGCTCACAGGCTCTCAGTAGCTCCTGGAGCATTGCAGAGGGAAGGTTTGTGCCCGTAAGCAAGTGCCCCACACCTGCCTGTCCTTGGACACCTGAGTCCTGCTCATCATTAGTGTGCTCCACTAGTTTGTCCCTCTCCTTCAGGTCTTGTTGAGTGTTCTCTTGCCTCAGCCATCTCTGCTAGTTCCTATCTGGGGAATAAAAGCTGCTCCTATATCAAGATGTTAGTGCTACAAGTTTTGCAGACAGATGGAAGCAAGAGAACATCTTCTGGGCCTCTTTCTGACACCAGGAGAACAGAGACAAAAGGAGCTGAGGTGGGCTATAGGCACAGCCTACTTCATCTTCAAAAGTAGATGAACCCTTGTTTGAAGCTGCCTAGGTCTTGGACCTGAACAGAGAATCCCCAACTCCAGCCTCACACCTGACAGTTTAAAATAATACAGTGGAGAGTTTGGTTTTGTCATCTAAGTCAGCAAGATTGGCAAGTTGTAGGTTATCAGTTCAGAGGAATGGCCTGACCATGGAACTGCACTATTGTCACAGAGTGAAGCAAGTATAATACAGTTTAATGTTTCTTTCCTTAGGTCTGGTATTTTCCTGTTGCTTACCAACTACCAGAAGGTCAGGGCCCTGAGGGCACTTAGTAAGCCGTAACTGTCCCAAGCATCCTCACATGGGAACCTCACTTGTGCAACTGCTGCCCAGGGGCTCTACTTGAGCTCAGCCCTGAGCAGCCAGACCTGCCCTGAGTTATTGAGAAGGTATGCCTGTCTCCAGTCCTGTTGCCTGTTGTCCTAACTGGATGTGCTGGATGGATCCTACAGCTGCTGCCTTGGCTTGCTTTTTCTGGGTCTGTCAATGGATGCACCAACACTGCCCTGGTTAGGTGCTATGGAACTGCTCTTTACAGGGGATGGTGCTGCCTGTGCTGTCGTCACTCTTGGCTCCCAGTTTGTTGCCCCTTGTAGAGCAGCCCTGTTCTTGTTACTCACTGATGCCCAATTGCTCCTTCCTTGCTTTATATTTTACATTTGCATTGTTCTCTCTCTGTTATATCCTGCTGTTGGCCATAAGGATCTAAGAATTGATGTGGTGCTCTTCAGTGGCTGTTGTTCTAGCAAAATCCTGGAGCACAGTTTCATATGACTGTAAGCATTTTGGTATTGTGGGTAAATAGCAAGGTGGGGTGCAGCAAAAGCTTTTTGAAACAAGTCTTGCTGTCCTTGCAGGATATTCAATGTATTGCCCAATAGCCTTTGTTAGAGATAGGTATTTTGCAGCAAGAAGCCGCTATGGCCTTGGTATTTCTTGGAACTTCTGTAGTGTCAGTGAGAAAAAGAAGTAGGAATACAGGAGCCTGCATTCCTTTGGCTCTGGATCAAGCACAGAGGGTGGAAACCTTTCAAAGCCAAAAAGAGCCCCTGAAGAAATCCAACAGAAATCAAAACTATCTCAGAACTCACTGTCATGAGAGCTAACACAGGAAAATGTTAAGGCTGACAGAAGGACAGCTTTTCTAATACCACTGCTTCACTATAAGGAAAAGTTTACCTTATGTGACTAAAGAACGTGTCATTATTCATGTCATCATTATCTTCCACTCTTCACCAAGTTTTATTTGAGAGTTTCACTACTTTTTTCCTCTTCAGAAGTACACAGCAGTGCCCATTGCAAACAAAGCTCCGGACAGACAAAAAAAAGTCTTACAGAAAGAGGAAATGGATTATAAATTCGACATGAAGTTAGTTTCCCTGGCTACTGAGCTGACTAGGACATAAGCACCTTTAGAGTCAGGAGACACATAACCTCTTAACCTCATAACCCAAGAAAGTTGGTCAAGCAAAACACTAGTGTGTATGTGCTCAGCTTCTTTTACAGGTTCCCTAAAACATGTATATAGGGTACTATTGAAGCCTGGAGTAGTACTGAAGCCACTGGAGTAGTGCATCCAGGATGACTCTGCTGTGCTACAAAAACTTGCTTCTTGTGCACACCTTCAGACCCTTCTCAAGAAGGACTTTAGTCCCTCCTTTACAGACAGTGCTGAGTCGTCATGTGCCAGATGGAGACAGGTGTCCATAGGACAGGTGATCTAAAACATCTGGGCTCTTTGTAGTAGTGTGAATGTATCAAGCCTGGGGGCAGAGCTGGTATGTGGCTTGGGAGATCCTGGCCACCTGGTTTTTCTTAAAAGTGGAGCACACAAGGGTTAAGTACTCTCACAAGAGGGTGCAGTTGCTGGACACTGGTTTCTTTTCAACCAGGAATATTAAGGAATAAGAGTTTGGGGGCATGGCATCCCAGACACTTGGGTTCCCTCCAGTGCTGGGTGGGCAGCAGGGTCTAGGGGTGGTGTCAATTATTTGGCATTTAGATTTGAGCTTTTCCAGTTGGTGGCAAAAGGAGGAGGAATAGGAAATTAAGATAAAGGAAGGAAAGGAGAAATGCAGCTGGAAAGACAAACTGCAAAAACTGAAATGACCACAAGCAGGCTAAACACAGTTTCTGTTTCTATTTCCCTGGTTACTGTTGTTGGAATAACCAAAATGCTAGGATTCAGTAACAAGAAAACTCAATATGAAGAAAAAATCGAATATGAACATTAAGTTTAAAATAAAATAAAAAAAAATCGCAATAGACCCCGCTATAATTCCTGGGGGCTTGGCTAATGCGTCGTTTCTTTAAAAGCAGGAAAACTGTTTTGCACATGAGCCAGCCTCCTTCTTCAGCCGCTGGGTGACACACGGCTGTAAATTGCAGAAACGCAAGCTGTGAGGGAAGGATGTACACATGAGCAGCGAGCGGCTCCCCGTTGGAAAAACACAGCAGCTCCGCAGCTCTCATGATCCCAGGAAAATGTCTCAATGCACGTTTTCAGGAAGGCACATTCATGAACATTGAGGAAATGAAGGCAACTAGAGCTGCATCTAAGAACTCCACACAGCAGTTTGCAGGATGTCTGCTGACAGTGAGGAGAAGGGCTCTGTCCTGTAGCTGAGGTGGTGATTGATGTTGGGCTGGTTGTTCTGTCTGTTCCAGCTCTCTGGTAATACCTTCAGTGCTATGTAGTTCTGGAAACAACAACAATAAAATAAAAAAAAACCTTGGAAGAAACAAGGCAAAAAGCAGTTGACCCTACTTCGCGTGATTTCAGTTCAGTCTCAACCAAAGGTATGATTCCACTCTTATTTGCACAGAGTTGAATCAGGAGAAATTGAAGTTAATGCAATGAAATGAAAAAGCACAAGCACAACTCAACAGGGACTCAACAGACATGAAAGGAGCCAAAGTTCAAGTTTCAAGGTCAACAGTTTTGTGTTGAGCCTCTCATCTGCTGAATGCTTTCTTCTGCATTTGGAATTTGACCTGAAACAACCTCCATGTACAGACAGACACTGACAGAATACAGTTAGCCATTTGATATAATTGCACAGGGAAGCTCTCTTTAAAAAAGCAAACAAGCAAGCAAGCAAACAAACAAAACCCAACCAGTCATCTTTGTAATTCTTTTTCTCAATCTTGTAAAATTAAACTTGAGAAATAATATACCAGGAAAAATAACACTGCACATAGTCCCTCTTGAGCAGAATTTCTCCCTGAGTAGTTTTCCACCTCCCCAGAATCAGCAATGTAAAAAGAAAAAAAAGTCAAACAGATCAAAGACACCAGTTTACTAGAATTGCTCTAGACTAACTGAGGACATAAAAAAATATTGTTTCTGGTGCCACCAGAGAGATTACAGTAGCTTTCATCAAGCCTTACCTGCAAATGGGAAGGAGGAACAAGGCACAGTTGGAAGGATGCTTCTACCTCCGGCTGGATGTTAAAGGGCTATTTCAAAGAAGTGTATTGTTTTTCACTGAAATGCAATCACACATCTAGAAAAGCACCTCTACAAGTCACCTTGTTCAGGCTGCAGTTACAGTCCTGAAAATGAGAAGCGAGTCTCTGAGTTGGTGGAGTTGAACTGGATCCAGCTCTAGAATTGCAAGTTACAGCACAGTAGATTCTGTGAGTGTGGATGGGCTCAAACCATTGAAAATGGAGAAGAAAAATAGCTAGCAGAAGAAAAAGGGGGAAAAAAATAGAGGACTGCTGAACTAGGTAAATGGTAATGCGGGCTGCCTGAATCCCTCTTTCCGGCTCAGCAGAGTGCACTCACTGCAATCCAGGTTTCCAATAGCGTGTTGAAACTTGTGACATATTTTGCTGCTCTCACAGTTGCTTTTGTAGACGAGATTTCCTGTTTCAGGAGCCCTGCTACCCCACCACGGCAGAGGATTGCAGTGACCAAGATGGAGAACACGCACAGGCCTGTCATTTCTCTTGCTCTTTCACACCACTCTTCCTCTGCTAAAGGCAGGTGTGTGTCACATGTCACATTGGCGTGACAAGCAGCAAACTGATAGCAGCAAAACAAGAATATTTTCCATGTGCATACACAACAGACAGATGGCAAAATCTCACATATAAAACCTTATAGGTAGAAAAAACTATAGTCTCAGATCTTCTGGTAGCATTCTTATTGTTACAAAGTTTGTAAATCAGTTCTTGACCAGAAATGTGTTTGGAAAGCCACTTAAGTTCAATTTAATATTCATATGGGCCACAAAGTAGTAACTAGTGACATTAGCTGTAGAGCTACAAGCCTTCTTATAGCAAAGACAAAGACTTTCAGATTTTTAACCGCTGTTTTGACAGATTCAGTTTTATGCTCTGACTCCTTTGTTTTGCTGCTTTGGTCTATTAAGCTAGAGCTATTGTTTTGCTCTTCTTGCCTTAGTACGCTGCAAGGGAGCGAAAGCATACATAAGACTCTCTTCTAACAGCTGCTCCTCTGTTAAACATAAGGTTTGGGTGTAATTAGGAGGAGAATATGTTCACCTGGATAAAGCATGAATCTGTAGTTCCTACAGAACATATCTTGCAGCTTTGTCATACTACAAGTAGTGTGATAGGCGTTTCTACAGCTCTATAGCCAAGCATGCATAGAGCTATCCCAATGGAAATATAAAGGGTGATATGGATGGGGAGGGCTGTAGTGACTGTGTCATGCCCCGAATTCTGAGATCTTGTCAGGCATACCAGAACATGGGAGTGCTACTTTATCTTGAAAACATGTTACACACAGAATTTGCTAAGGAAGGGTCCTCGTATTTTTCAGAAAACCTTTGTGTTCTGTTTTAATTTGTGGAGGCATATAACTGTGGTACAGAAGATGAAGCCAATTCACTTCTCAGTGAAATAGGTTCAGATTACTGATTTTTTTCTTTACTTCGTAATGTAAGAGCAGATAACTAGTTGTGTTTGTTTAGTCTCCATATATTTATTTAAGTATTTCAGGTTTTTTCTTCAGATATTATGGAACCAACTAAAATTTTTTAGCAGATAGGTGTCCTTTTTGACTGCAGTGTCTGTTAGCAACGTCTGCTAACATAATCTGAAAAGAAACAGAAATGTTGAGTAAAAAAAGAATGTTTTATTTTGCATTCTACTCAGTATGATTATTACCTCAGTGAACACTTTGATGTTTCCAAGAAAATGCACACCTGAACTGTCCAGAAACGTCTTCAATTGATTATTTTTAGTAAAATTGGAAGAGAATCAAAGTAAGACAACAATGATTTTTGAAGGTCATTTTACCAGGTGATCCTGCAAACTGGGTAAATGTAGAGACTTTCTGGTGATGTTTAGAAAATTTTTTTAAATGTTTAAAAACTTATTAACATTGCTTGTTTTGTTCTTGTCAACTTCTTCACTTCCTGTTGTATGTTTTTTGATGTACCATCAGTTTCTTTGCTTTTTCCATGTGAGATCTGTGTAGAAGGCCAAGGCAGCGCACAAAGATGAGTACACAAGGGGGTTCTGCCTCACCAAGCCTCTTCCTTCATACTTTTGAACCCAGGGACTGCAGTAGTGGAGTGACCCTTGACTGAAGAAAAGGAAGCAGAAGGAGGATTTTGGCAGGCCACATGCTTAAATAAACAGTTTACTAGGATCTTAGTGGCAATCATCCATACCTGTCTGTGCACCACAGTATTTTCCTCTATAGTTAATAAATATCAAAGTGCCATCTCCCCCCTCCTCTTGTAATCTTTGGTTAGAACTACCTGCTAGCACAGGGAGACAGAACCCTCAATCTAATGTTGTATCTCCAGCATGAGCTGTGAGTAACACAGCACAAGGCCTGCAAGCTCTGTAAAGCCAGAAAGGCTTAGGCTATCTGGAAGTGGTCATGACATGACAAAGAAGATGTATTTCTCATGTTACAGAAGGACTCAAAGTTCATATTTCGGTGTTGGACATGTAACATTTTATACACGCATTGGCTCATGAGTTTATTTGGTCATTAATGTAGTCTGCATTTCTTTTTACTGATGCTTTGTTGTGACAGTACATTCTCTGCGCTTCAGAAAATATTACTTGGAATCATTGAATCACCATTGAATCGTTGAATGGTTTAGAATGGAAGGGACCTTAAAGATTATCTAGTTCCAAACCCCTTGCCATCGGCGAGGACACCAACCACTAGACCTGGTTGCTCAAAGCCTCATACAACCTGGCCTTGAACACTTCCAGGGATGGGGCCTCCACAACTTCCCAGTGTCTCAGTACCCTCAAAGTGAAAAGTGTCTTCCTGAGCTCTAATCTAAATCTACCCTCTTCCCGTTTGAAGCCATTACCCCTCGTCCTATCACTACATGCCCTTGTAAAAAGTCCCTGTCCAGCTTTCTTGTAAGCCCCTTTCAGATACTGGAAGGCTGCTATAGGGTCTCCCCGGAGCCTTCTCTTCTCCAGGCTGAACAATACCAACTCTCCCACCCTGTCCTCATAGCAGACGTGTTCTAATCCTCTGATCATCTTTGTGGCCCTCCTCTGGACCTGCTCCAACAAGTCCATGTCCTTCTTATGTCGGGGGCTCCAGAGCTGGACCCAGTATTCCAGGTGGGGTGTCACAAGAGAGGAGCAGAGGGGCAAAATCACTTCCCTCAGCCTGCTGGCTATTCTTCTTTTGATGCAGCCCAAGATGTGGTTGGCTTTCTGGGGTGCAAGTGTATATCGCTGGCTCATGTTGAGCTTCTCATCTACCAACACCCCCAAGTCCTTCCCCTCAGGGTTGCTCTCAATCCATTCTCTACTCAGCCTGTATTTGTAGATGGGATTGCCCCGACCCACGTGCAGGGCCTTGCACTTGGCCTTGTTGAACTTCATGAGGTTGGCAAGGGCCCACCTCTGAAGCCTGTCCAGGTCCCTCTGGATGGCATTCCTTCCCTCCAGCGTGTCCACCACTCCACACAGCTTGGTCTCATCGGCAAACCTGGGGAGGGTGCACTCAATGCCCACTGTCTATGTTGCCAGCAAAGATGTTAAATAGTACTGGTCCCAGTACTGACCCCTGAGGAACACCACTTGTCACGGGCCTCCAGTTGGACATTGACCAGTTGACCACAACTCTTTGAGTGCAACCAGACAGACAGTTCTTTATCCACTGAGTGGTCCATCCATCAAATCCATGTTTCCCCAGTTTAGAGATTAAGATGTCATATGGAGCAGTGTCAAATGCCTTGCACAAGTCCAGGCAGATGACATCTGTTGCTTTCCCCTTATCCACCATCTCTGTAACCTCATTGTAGAAGGCCACGAAATTTGTTAGGTATGATTTGCCCTTAGTGAAGCCATATTGGCTGCCACCATTCACCTCCTTAGTTTCCACGTACATTAGCAGTTTCCAGAAGGATCTGCACCTTGATCTTGCTGGGCACAGAGGTGAGACTAACTGGCCTGTAATTCCCCAGGTCTTCTTTTTTACCCTTTTTAAAAATGGGGGTTATGTTCCCCCTTTTCCAGTCAGCAGGAACTTCACCAGACTGCCACGACTTCTCAAATATGATGAATAGTGGCTTGGCAACTACATCTGCCAGTTCTCTCAGGACCCGTGGATGAATTTCATCAGGTCCCCTGGACTTGTGCACATTCAGGTTCCTCAGCTGGTCTCGGACCTGGTCTTCTCCTACAGTGGGCGGTACCTCATTCTCCCAGTCCCTATCTTTACCTTCTGCACCTTGGGCAGTGTGGTTAGAGCCTTTACCAGTGAAGACTGAGGCAAAGAAGTCATTGAGTACCTCAGCCTTCTCCTGTCTTAAAACTAGAACCTCAATGATATTCAATTTTAGAATGCCAGAAATTCCTGCACATTACAATGTGATAATCACTGTAGAAAGATTCTGACCCTTATATTTAACATTTTTCCACAGTTGTCCAGCAATCAAAAACACTGGATTGCAACTCCAAATAAAACTTAGCTTCTTTCTTTCCTCTTCAGTAACATTCTGACTGATGTCCTTGGAACTGTGTACTCTGTTGGAGGCAAAACAGCTGTTGGTTGGAGTTTTCGTATCTATGAATGAAATACGAAATGTTCGTATCTGTTGCTGAACAGAGAAAGATCTACTCAGCTCTATCAAACAGCAGAGATGATAATGAATTAACAAGGTAGGAAACATTCCATAATAATTAGTGTTTGATACTACCTTCATAATTTTGAGACATCTTTTTGGTGAATACAACCTGACTACTGAGCAGGAAATGAAAAATTCTGATACGTTGAATCTTTTTAAAGGATAATAAAAGCCAGTCTACCTTAGGTGAGTCCTTCATTATGACTTTTTTCTGTAAAATCTGGAAGGGGCAAGGATTCTCTGGAAGAGTTATCCACTGTTGGACTTAAATAAAAGTTGTAAAAATAATTTCTTAATTTCAACACACAGTTTTGGTAGCTTGGTTGGGTTTTTATGTAGAATTTCATGTTTTTCTCAGTCAATGAGAACACTGAGTCCAGATTTTTTTTTGTGAGAAAAAAAATAAATTGAAATAAAGTAAGTGAAGGGCTGATCTTAGAATATAAGATCCAGGCCTCAGGAGCTATAGTCCTCAGTTCTTTTTTACAACACAGTGTAAGGGCAAGGCATCTTGCTAGGAACATCCAAACAGGAGCACATGCCAATGTTTTGAAACTGTATGTTTCCTCTTTCCAGTGCAGGATGGCTCTCACTAGGCCATGCCCTGGACCTGACCCTGTGTGTTCAACGTAAGAGCAGCAACATACTTCTTCCACAAGACCTTATGTATCTGTAAATGTTTGAATGTATTATGGACCAAAAAAAAAAAAAAAAAAAAATCTAAGGTCTCTTCTTTACTTGGAGAAAACAAATGTATAAATAAACCCCTTCTTGCCTATGGAAGATTGGGACACACAGAACAGTCCTCTAATAGGTTTAGAGAGTATCTTCTTCGAAAAAAACCAGAAGAAAGCCCTCAAAATCAGAAAGCCCATATTGATGAACTGGCTGATCTGGAACCAAATCTATCCTTTCCATGTTCTAGTTTATGATGTTCAGCATAGCATTAACTCATGCTTTAATGGCTTATAACTGATTTCTACTGCTTTCGTTTTCCACAGCTAGTTCAGAGGAAGCTGCTGCAACTGCAGGTGATGTTGTGCACTGGCAGGGGCATGTGGTGAGGGCAAGGTGAGAGACAGAAACAGTGGGATACTGACCACTCTTTCTGGATCTCAGCAAGAAAGGCCTGACAACAAATGGCTTCACAAAATATTTATTTTAATAAGACAGAATAAGAAGAGTAATATAGATGAGTAAATTTTACATCCCTTCAGATGCTAGAGTTGCTTAGTTCATGTAGCATTGATGGACCCCAGATGGATTTTACCTCCATGGACAGGATCCGCACAGCTTGCTGAGGAAGCGTGCTAGCTTGCTGTGCACACAGCACTGTCATTGACACACTGGCAGTGGTGCACAGTGATTGTTGGAAGACTTTGCATCAAGTTACAGAGAGCTACTAGTAGCCTATGGTACATGCTGATGTCAGGAGCTATATTTGGTCTTGCCATGTCTGTGCCCAGGTCAAGAGAAAGACGCTGAGACCAAAAGGACACTTACCAACTCCTGACTGGCCATGCAAAATTATTGCAGTCTATTTTATGGTGTACTTGCCTGCATCTCAGTGGCGCACTGTGGTGCTCATGGTGGTGGACTTGTTTACCAAGGTGGCTATTTTTATTCCACTGAAGAAGCTGCCCACAGCCCCTCAGACAGCACATTTTTTGCCACAGCATGTCTGCAGCATTGCCATTGTCTGCAGGACAGCACGGTGACGAATCATGGGGCTTAGTTTTCTACCTGGCCCTAGAGGTGCAACTTTTTGTTTCCACTTTGTATTGATGTACTTTAAAAAAGGTAAAATTTACTTTTAAAAGGTAAAATGTATTTTAGAAGATAAAATTTCTCATTAAGCAGGAGCAAAAAGCTGTAAAAAGGTTGCAAGGCCTTGTGAAACAGGACACTTTGTATAAACAATACATGCCTTGCTAATGAAAATAGGCTTGAAGAAGAACAGAAGGCTGATAATAAGTGGAACATCCCACCACAGAAGGCACTGAAACTGGCTGAAAACCGGACAGCTGCTGGAAGAGGCCTAAAGTCAACAAAGATTTGCAGTAACTGGGGGAAATGCAAAGGAAGCAGTGGGAGATCACGACCACTGACTCAGTTAGAGGCTGAACAGAACTACCCCCTGCACTGTACTGGAGCATGCGCACATCAATTAAAGGACATTGTAGCTTTAAATGAAAGCTGAGAGACTGTACTAATCAATAGAAATTGTTAAGCTAGGTTACTAACCAATAATTATAATTAAGGGTATGTATTTCTGTGTTTTGAATCACATAAATATTTCAAAGAGTTTGTAGGCCAGTGTGCTAGTTTTGTGGATTACCACCTAGCACCCATCTCTGTGCAGAAATGCTTTAAATAAATACCTTTGTGTGTGCATTGGCGTCTTGCGCACTGGCTAAATGACCTCACTTTGGGACAACAGGATCACCCACAGTCTGATCGTCAGGGGAGCAGGGAAAACAAATCCTGGAGAAGTATCTCTATTGTATTAATTACCATCAGGATGACTGGGTCTCTGTTCCTGTTGGCAGAATTTGCCTGCAACAGTAGTGTCCAATCTTGTACATGCAGCAGGTCTTTTTGAATGCACAGTGTGGTTTTCATCCTGTGACCACCCCCATACTCCAGTGTGATTAGTTTTCTGGTATGGGAAAGTGTTTTGATATCACACTGATGTTTTGGTAGTGTTTTTCCCAAGTCTGAGACTCTTCAGTTCTCCATGTTCTGCTAGCATGTGCAGGTAGACAAGGAATGTCTCCAACCCTCGGCTGAAACAGCAAATCAACAAGATAAAAGCCTGCCTGCTGACAGAAAAAGAATCCAATCAGATGTTAGAAGACCCCAGATCAAAAATGACCATTGGACTAAAAGATATGTGGATAGTGGGTGAAGAGTACATGAGGGGTGGGTGTATAGATCACAAGGGTATAATTGGCCAGGGATTTTTTTGTTCAGGGTCCCTCTCTTTGGAGGCACCCAGCCCAGGCTGTCCTTGTTTTTGTACCTTTCAATTAAACTAATTATTTTATAAAATCTAGTGCCCAAGACTGCTGCAGGAAACCTAGAGTTGAGCCTGAAGGAGGGAGTGCACCCTAGACTAAGTGTATGTGTGCACAACACCATGAATGGTGCATGAATACTCCGGCAGCGGCTTCTCCTTTAGCTTTCATGACTGACACTAAACTTTGCAGCTGGACTATGTTTATCCAGTGAACATGTTATTCAGTGTGTTAGTCTTCCAAGTCGGACCACCATTACCTGGACCTACATAAAATTTTGGCCCCAGTCACTCAGGTTGCATTTCATCTGCAGCTTCCACACGCTCTCAAGATTCACCTTGTTCACTTCTATGTACTAAAAATTGTTCACCCAGATCCCTTACAGTGAGTCCAGGGCCAGAGGTACATTGTGCCCAGCTATGTTGAATTGCTGGATATCCCAGGGTACCTTGCACTATTTGACTGACTGGGCAGGGTACAACCTGGAGGACTTTTCTGGGAGCTGGTGATGGAGGTGCATGCCGTGGCTTCGTTTCCACCTGGGTGTACTGGAGGGTGGAGAGGGGCAAACCCTGGGTGGGGTAGTGTCAAGCTAACATTGCTACCTGTTTAAAGGAGACATGTTTTGTAATTATTGTATATCGGGCTGCCCTTGTGTTATCAGGAGAGGTCATAAAACTGGCTAGCAAGCAGACCTCCACCTCTTTGAGCAATTGTCTGCTAGAGACTTTGAAATTTATGCCTCTGTCTCTCATTTTGGGATGACCCTGAGAGGTAATGGGGTTATCCATGGATCCTGGGGTTCCACATCTTGAGAGGAAGGGGGGGGAGGTCAGGGCAGGAATTGTGGTCATATTGTGAAAGTGTTTACAACTGGGTGTCCTAGACAGGATGAGTTCAAGAGTATTAACATGATGAAAGGGTTACAAGAACACTATTTATATTTAAGTCACTCACTTAATGGTCAGAGAGCACTAGAGTGAGCTTGGAAGACAGGGCTAACTAACCAGTCCATGTTCTCATTCGTAAGATTGCTGATGAATACATTACTAATGGTGTAATAAATGCCTGGCAAAATGATCACAAATGTTCCAAGGCCAAGCAAGTGAAAAATAACTTTCCTGCCTCTCTCTATCCTATGATAGTAAGAAACGAAAAAGAGAACAATTAACATCTTCTGCTCAGCTAGGCAAGGAAATGACTGTCCTTCTGTTAGAGGGTAAACAGAAGCAGAGTGGTTATGGTACGATGAACTGATATTTTGTTAATATTTAATATCAGCATGTCCTTGGGCATAGTGTTACTTAGTCCCAGCTGCTGTTTGTCAGCTGTAATAATGTCATGCAGGCCAATTTTGATGTAACATGCTCTCTGATTTGCAGTTCTTACACTTGCCATGTAGTATAGGAATCCAAATGCCTTCATTGACCTTTCTTATTCCCTGATTCTGCCAGTTGGTACATTTAAATAGTACAGTATAGCAGTTTTGCTCCTTGTTGAATGACAAAAACTCCTCAGATGTTTACTTCTGTTCTCCACTGTTCACAGACCAGAATATTGTTCCTTACCTCTGTGATCTAATGTACTAAGAACCTTTAGCTTGAGTTTTAATATGAGCTACCCCAGCTCAGCTGTGTGTGCCATAGTTGGCTAACAATTAGCTTGCCAGGAAGAAGAGATCATTAAAAAGTCAGAGTAGCTGATGAAATAATCTCTGACTTGAATATTGGGCAGTTTTCCAGCTGCTTGAAAAAAGTATGCATGTGGATCCAGCTGATAACTTGAACTGAAGTCTTTAGCTTCTAAAACAAAAACTAGTCTGTCTTTTTTGTTGGTTGAATGTAAAGTCTTAAGAGGATTAAAATTGAGTGAAAATATGATCTGGTTAGATATATGCGAAATATTTACATTGCAGATTTAAAATTCTGAATATTTTCATAACTTTTTATCAAACCCATATTATTTTCACGGGAAAATTCCACAAAATAATAGAAAGTCATCTCATTCCAAGCTATTTTTAGTATGCAAACATGAAGTTTTACGATACTTTACCTCTAAGTCAATATGAGACAGAGAAATATCAAGTACATTAAAATGCATTAAGCAAAATTGCAGGTAATATTATGTAAGTTAAGCATTGATCTTGTGATTGTGATGGATACACTTGACCTTTAGCTGTACTTTGGTTCAGACTGACTAAGGAGCAACAGGCCTCACACTGTGGTGAACCTTTGAGCTGGAAAGGTCCTGGCTCACATACAAAGGAATGAAGGTACCTTGGAAAAATATTTCAAACGGTGGTTTTGAAACCCAAAAATGCAAGATAACTAAAGTACAGAACAAGATACTAGAGCTAAAACAAAGCAACCTATTTTATCTATAATATTGACTAGCAGCCAACTACTTCAATTTATAAATATTACCATCAGGATGGGCCAAATTTGAGCTCTCCGTCAACTGCAGCTGGACTGCACACCAGGTGACTCTTCCCTTGAGCAGGGAGACCTTACAAAGTCTGAGATTCCTTACCTGAGACTAAGAGATCCTTCCTTACCCAAGGTGGAGAGATCCCTTACCCACAGCAAATCCTTGGTAAGTAACTGATAGCATGCTGAATTAGTATTAACTCAGTATTATTATAAACATTGTACAGATAATTCCATTAGACATAAACTACTGACCAAGTCTGAGACTAAGATTGGACCTAGCCACGCCTAGGCTCCATAAGGAGTTTAGAAAGCAAAGGAGTCCACTCTGAACCTTGTGACTTAACAGGAGGGTCTTACTCTTTGCATCTCCAGTCTCTGTGTGAATCATTGTAACTTGATTCTAACTCAATTTGCTTTTGTTTTTGTAAAAATATTTATTGCTTCCTGACAGAAGTAGTACTGTATGCTTCCTGTAGTGCTGTACACTTCTTGTTCCTTCAGCCCATGAGAGTTAAAAATACTAGGGATGACTAGTACAAACCAGCAGCCTCTACATTCAGCTGCTCAGTAAATTGTCTCCAGTGGCTTGTGTTCTCACTTGATTTAAGAACTGTATGCTGAATTAGTTTTCTGCCAGATTAGGTAGTTGAATAGTTTAATCAGCCTGCAGAGGAATACAACAAGCATCAGAGTTGGTGCAAGGTAAGTAGTGAGTATGAGGCAAGTGTAGGCAGAGAGGAAGAGCTGAGCAGGGAAAAGGACATTGCCATTTTGGCAAGTGGCAAGGTGTTAGATCTGCCTAAATCATCATGCTTAACTGTATTCTAATTTCACGTAAGGAAAAAGCAGCTTTTGAATCATGCCCTGTAGCATTCTGACCACAAAAGCTGGCAAGTTACTTCTGTGGTACCTGGGGGTACATGCTTTTAAAAAAAACCCCAAACAATCATACAAACAAAAATTAGGTGTGAGTCTTTACAATCTAAAGGTGAGATACAAATGTACTAGAAATATTCTAAGAAAAAGAGAAAAATACATTGATTTAATTTCAGGACCTGGAAGTTTTTATAGTAGTTTATTTATTTTTGTGACCTAAACAAAAACAACAAAGCAAGAATAGCACTTACAGGCAACAAGTCTATACTACAATAATGTGGTCTAATGTTCTAACTTTGTCATGACTCTTCCTCCTTAGAATACACCTGAGCTTGGTTTTTTTATCTGTAGTGTAGCACTGTAATCCATCTAGAGGCTCATGTGCCACTCTTGTTTATTTCTATGTGGCTATTGAGAATGGGCTGCAATTGGCATCCTGCCAAATCCTTGTTCTAGGCCACAGAGAATAAAAAAAATTGCTGGATTCTAAGAGAGTATACAGTTAAACAATTAAAGTAGACAGTTTTGTGAGCAATGGAGATAAATGAGACATGGTTGTCTTTGCATACCTTAACTTATTGCAAATTCTTGATAGAAAGTTTTCTTGCATCAGCATCCTTAAATACTCCCTCTCTTATGTACCTTGACATGAACAATTATAAATGTTCCTATGCAAGCATTCTCTGGTGTATAGTTCACACTGGAAAACGTTTTCTTACTGAGGCACTTATGGCACCTATGCTCTCAGATCTATTTTCATCTATGTGGTAGAAATTTTATTGCCCTTGAGATGTTTGCCCTAAGACACATGCAAGTGGTCTTGAAGCTTCTGAAAGAAACACCGAGAGAGGCAAGGTAACAGTGTAAACTTAACTACAATCTATTCAAAAGGGAATGCAGATCTAGGAAGTATTGCTGAATGGTAGGTTGTGTGACAACATAAAATACATAGCAATGACTCTTCTGTGGAAGCAGTGGATACACCTGGAGAGGGAGAGAGAGAGAGGAGGGTAGATAGTTAAGGATATTTATTTTGTAAACACAGCGTTATGAATTGCTTGGGATAATATACTGAACAGACAGAGGTTACCAGCAGCTGTAGTTCCTGCTGGCAGGGGATGATGGTGTCGGATGTATGCAGAATAGTGTGCACAGCAATGAAACAATTTCAGCTTTAAATACAAAACCTTACATTAAGGAGGAAATTAACACATTAATCAGTAGTATTAACTACTTCAGTCAAGGAATAAAGAAAACTTCCCCATTCCTTATCTCTGCTCAAGCTTTAGGCACAAGTATTTGTTGGGGCAATTTTTTCATCTTTTAATGTCATTGGGCAAATGGTTCACCAGTCCCACACCTGATTCTGAGCTATCTCTGACATGTTTTAGCAAGACTGATGAAGCAACTCGTTTGTCTTCAAGCCTCTGGAGTCCTGGCAACTTCTCAAATGCAAAGCTCTACATCCTATTACAGTGTAGCTTCTTCATATATGCAGAACTGCCCGAGAACAATTGGAGACTTTCCACTGTGTCAAAGGCACGCAACTGTCTACCTCTGGCACCTGTCACATTCATGTGGCCAAATCTCTGTTCCTCTTGCCAGAAAAATACACCAGAAAAAGGTCTGAGTCATGTTTTCTCATGTTTAAAAGCTGAAATATCTCAATCATTCTTTAGAGAAAGCAGGTCTTCAAAGATGAGAAAGAGGCTAGCAATCATATTTACCTCATGGAAAAGGCTCAGTTAAGATATTGCTGAATGGAGGCTGCCAAACAAAGGTGAAATATAAGTCATTGCAGATGCTTTAAAGATATATGTAGAGCTTTGAGTAATTAAAGAAATGTTTTATTCTTCATCTTAAAAAAAAAAGACATTGTGAAAACAGTTGACTTAAGGCCTGGAAAAAGAACCAATTTGACATTCTTTACTTTTATCACTCTTTCATACCACTGAACTATAATAAAAAACTGTATTTTATAGTGAAAAGGATACGTAACTTCTGGACATAAATTTATTTTATCATATTGTAGAAATTCTAACTTTTTAACTTTTTAACAACTCCAGCTTCAATTCTGTTCTAAATTACACTGAAACCCTTATTCTTCTAATATTGGACAGATGCAAATAGGTGCTACTGTTGTGATAAGCTCAATAAGCTTTGTTCATCAAACCTAAATTGTTTCATAAATTGCTGTGGCAGGCTAAGCTGCAAAGTCGTCATAACAAGCATAAACTAGGCTAAGCTGCAAAGTCATCATTGTGATAGACTTGTATTGTATATTTGTTTATCAAACCGGTATC